>CM060870.1:3592854-3961047 GCA_030737845.1 Acorus calamus | reverse complement strand
ATCTAGATTTTTCCCTCCCAACACCCTGCTATATGAGGGACCACTCTGGGTGATTGATAGCTGGCTGCCAATATATTTACTACACTCATTAAAAAATAATACATTTTTCATTGAGAGATTTTGTTGATTCATTCATTATGGTCACATTGTAATCCTGTATGTATCTTTAGATGTTTATAAAGTTGGACATGTAATTCTAGTTCATTGCCTGTAGTTGTATGATGTTCTTTTATATCAAGACTTGCCTTCCTCATAGCAAGAATGTAATTAAAAGGTTTGGGTGTGAAGATTCTTAAAGAAGAAGTTAGAGACTTGCTGGATACCGCTACTTTGGGAAAGACAGAGGCTTCAAATGGACATGCTGCAAAGCTGATGGTGCCTGGAAAACCACCACTACAAATTCGTGAGACATCAAATGGAGTTATAACATTAGCAGGATCTACTGAAGTTGATGTCAGAACACAGAAAGAAATGGTTGCATGTCTAGAACAGGGATCACTGAGTCGAGCAACTGGAAGCACAAACATGAACAACCAGTCAAGGTCTCTTTCCCATATCACTCTTTTTTCCCAATATTTATGTGTGAGAGATCTAATTTGTGCTCTCTAGATTTAAAGAACTTCCAAGGAATGACACTAAAGTAGGTAAAGAGATTTTGCTAATGTAATAGTTGGATATTGGAAGAATTTCCTATTTATTTAGTAGTGCTGCTAACAATTCGTCAATCTAAAATATACTGGATCTGGATTTATGAACAGCTATATTTTCGTAATTCACAATTTTTCGTTGCAATAGCTGCATTTTCTTTAACTATATTAATGAAGATGTTTTTACCAAACTAAAAAGACCATTCCTAATAAACCACTTGAGAGATCAAATATGAGCTAAATACAAGACATTGCATAAAATGCATGCCCCTCTAAACATTAGTTTTTTTTCCTTTCTTTTTCTCTGGTACATCTGATCACGGTGGTGTTTTATTTTCATTTTGCAAAGAAGTGGAATTGTAGTTTCCTACCAAAGCAGATATACAGCATTAATAGTTTATAACCGAAGCTTATGCGACTGACTTCATTCATCAAAGTATCATCCATCTATTTAATAACCAAAGCTGTAGCATGTAAGAATACCTACCTTGTCCATTACAGAGTTTAAGTTCATGCAACCTTCGTTGAAAAAAAATATCTTAGTGTGGGTTCTGCAATCATCATTGAGGAGAATTATCATCTAAGAGCTAACTGAGTCCTTGAATCAAAATTCCCAGATAAATTAAATTCAGAGTTAAGAAATATACTGCACCGGATTGAACCTGAGTTACTATAGTAGTGTCTATTTGGTTTTCATGCTGTCAATAATATAAAAAAAATTCCACCTCAAATGTAAAAATATTCTGCACCATTTTTTCTTGAACATGTGTAATTATGATTCAACCAAAACATATCATTTACTATTGAACAACTAATTTATTATTTATATATTAATATTTTTTCTATTTTCCAATAGTCGGTCCCATGCAATCTTCACAATCACATTGGAGCAGATGCGCAAGCTCAATCCAGTTCTTCCTGCTGGTAGCAGCAGCCCAGTTGGAGATATGACTGAAGATTATCTTTGTGCAAAGCTCCATCTAGTAGATCTTGCAGGATCTGAGCGAGCTAAACGGACAGGCTCTGATGGCCTTCGTTTTAAGGAAGGTAGGCGCATGCTACTAATACTGTACCTGTTATTAAATCTCTGAGCTTTTTTTGTATTTCTTTACTCGATTGAAATTGTTACTTTAGTTTAGAAAATATTAATCATATGTTCATGTATTTTACTTGTGATATTTATCAGGAGTTCACATTAACAGAGGACTACTTGCACTTGGCAATGTTATTAGTGCACTTGGAGATGAAAAAAAGAGGAAAGAAGGCATGCATGTTCCTTACCGTGACAGCAAGCTCACTCGGCTTTTGCAGGTTATGATTCATGTCACTAGGCTCTTCTACATAGATTAGTGTGTTCATATCTTTCTTTTCCCAAATTCTCAAATCATGTAATTGTTTTTATTTCATATTTTTCCTTTTTATGGAAGAATGGTGGGTATCTACCACAAGAACTTACTATACATTCTGGGACAAACTCCTGTTTCAAGTGTCAGAAAGTGAGGAATCTACCAACTAAAACATACAAGCTAAGCAAAACATACATTTACATACCTAGTTTTTTATGTCTATAGAGGTATTTCCATGCATTCCTGAGGTAAATATTACATCCTTTAAAATAACATCATTTTAAACCAAACAAATAGCCCAGCAACAAGCAGGGAAAATTATCTGAGACATTTTAGCTTCTAGGTTTCTGTCACTCATTTTTTAATAAAAGTATGTCTGAATGGTACACCACTAACTATATATCGATGCTTGTTTGTTAACCATATTTGTCTTTTATCAGGTGATGATAACTGTACAAAAAATATACTTGCATATGTCAGATGGAATTCACAAACTTGAATAGTGTGGTTCATGAGCACTTGATTTTTTTTCATGGTTGACATGGAAACCAACTTACAGTGATTGAAGCTGAATTCTGAACTGTTATAAACCATAATATATAGACAATAGGTGAATCAGATTTATTTTGTTTAGTGCATGCCACTCTGTTTAAAGTATCAAATGTCCCCAAAATTTGAAGTAAGAAATAATATTGCTAATTTGTTGTCATTTATGTGAACAACCTGAAGGCCCACAACTCTTATCCCTATTAGCCAACATTGGTGGGTTCTGACCTAAGACTTGTTCATTACTCTTGGTACATCACTCTGGCGAAATGAGGGAATGTTAGTAGAAAATTTGAACACTTGAAATTTTGCATACTTGTGAGTCTGGCGTATAAACCACAACTGTGGCAAATTATGCATGGTAGGTTTCATAAAGCCATTTCCAAACTGTGGGTATGTGGATTTCGATGTTGATGATGTAGCTGTGTTTGGGTGTCAAAATAATTTTTTGTTTGAAGATGGATTCTTGTATTACAAATATTAAATATCTTTTTCACTTGTGTCAGGATTCACTTGGTGGAAACAGCAGGACAGTTATGATAGGTAAAATTTCCATCTTCTCTCAGTCAACTAGTTTGTACCGTGACCTTTGATTAATTTGCATGCTGTACACTAAGTAAAAGAACAGAGCCACGTGTTCTATTGAATTCTTATTTCACCTTTTCTTGATTTTCTTTCCAGCATGCATTAGCCCTGCGGATATCAATGTTGAAGAAACTCTGAACACACTCAAATATGCCAATCGTGCTAGAAACATTGAGAATAAGCCTATTGTAAGTGTCTCATTTATTTATTCATCATAGAATTTATATTACTTACTTTTCACATTTTCAAGAATGTGTATGCTTTATGTTAGGTTCGGGTCTGATTCTTTTTGGACACAGGTTAACCGTGATCCATCATCAAATGAGTTGCAAAGGTTGCGTCAGCAACTTGAATGCTTGCAGTCAGAATTACTTTCTGCTCGTGGATGCATGCCTGTGTCGAATGAAGTACAGGTCTGTCTCAATCCATCTGTTTTTTATTGGTCATTTGTTTGGCAAATTGTGCTAAGGGTGTAGTTATTTATTTGATATATTTGTTATATAGGTTCTCAAGGAAAGAATTTCTTGGCTTGAGGCAACAAATGAAGAACTGTGTAGAGAGCTTCATGGATATCGTAGTAGATCTACACTCACAGAAAAGTGTGACAGAAATGTTCAAGTATACTTTTTTCCTGTTGTTTTTTATCTTTTATCTTTTGTTTCTACATGCTTTTGGATACACTCAGCTTGAATTTTTTATTGTCGAGTTTTATAGTCATATAATGTACTAAATATATGATAATGTTGTATTATTGTTATTAAATTTAGAATTCTTTTTCGGGTTTTTGAGGATGCTAAACTGTTTTGCATCTACAGGAAAAGAGCACTGGTCTAATCAAAGCAGAGGGGCTTAAAAGGGGCTTGCAGAATATGGATGTAACCGACTATCCCATGAGTGAATCGGCCATTGGTATGATAATCTTCTTCAAGGATCCATCAGCCATAATATGATTTTTTTTCTCAGCTTATCTAAAAAATAAGAGATTTTATTATCAAATTTTTCTAATCTTGTTCTTATTTATTAATTGCTACTATTCACTTGTACTTTTTGAGGTGAAAAATTTGCTTCTTGAACTTCCCATGTTTGGATTACTAGTTGATTCCCTAACCATTAGTACGATAATCTTCTTCAAGGATTCATCCACCATAATATGATTTTTTTTTTCTCATCTTATTTTATTAACAGAATTTTGTAATCTTGTTCTTATTTATAAATTGCTACCATTCACTTGTACCTTTTAAGATGAAACATTTGCTTCTCGAACTTTCCATGTTTGGATTACTGGTTGATTCCTTAACGTGTGTATTCCTGCTTCTAGATGTTGATAATACCAAGGAAATTAATGAAGAAGCAGCAGCAGCAAAAGAATGGGAGCACACAATTCTGCAAGATACCATGGATAGGGAATTACATGAGTTGAATAAACGTTTGGAGCAAAAAGAGGTATTTCTTTGAGTTTTGTAAGTACATCTTAATTTTTAACAGTCTTTATTCACAACAGCCACAAGTTCTGATAAATCAGCTTTCATCATAACTTTAAAATCTGTGTTTTCCTAAATGAAAAAATATAGCATTGTAGTCCATGTTCGAATCTGCAGATTAATGTCCCAATCAAAGTTTTCAATCTCCAGTTTCGCTTTTGGAATGAGTAGCTTGATGCTGTGTGGTCATAATTGTGGAATAGTGGAATGCATCCTAATTTAGTATGAAGAGTTTAGTGACACCATAATTCTCAGGTATTCCAACTTAACAAATAAACTATGTATAAGTACCTAAGGGTGGTAGGATGTATGATCTTATTGTAGCATCACTTTTTTATATTTATATGTTCAAATATTTGATAAATATCTTAAAATGGAAGGAAATCTTAAAGGTCTTCTTCTTCAACTGTTATTCTATGAATATGATTTGCAAGTTATGGATTATATTTCAGAAACAAGTTGAAAGTAATTAAAAAAATAAAAGGTAAAAATAAAGACTTGTTTAAACATAAAAGCTCACCGATTAGCATATGATGGAATCTTAATTCCAGTGTACCTTGAACTGGTATAGATGTATGTATTCCTTTATCACTTTTACTGAAAAAAATGGAACAAAAAATGGCTTGCTTAATCTAACTGATGCTATATGGTACTACATAGATATGTGTATCAAGAATGATGCGAAGTGATTTCAACAATGCTAGCTATACAAACCTGAAACTTTAGCGTGGATCCCTAAAATATGGTTGTCCTGTTTGTGCTTGAAAGATGATGTCCTTAGATTACCAGATAGTGAGTGCAATTTATCTTTAAATCTGTATTTTAAGGACCGCATGTAGAATATAAGGGTTTAAAATTTGTAAAATGCTTACATCTTATCTACTGAATCTTTCTGAAGAATACATATTACATTTTCATACCCTTATTATGGGTTTTAATCATAAAAAATTAGATTTTGGGGCAATGGGGACTCTCCTTAATGCTTGATGATTTTTGTAATATTCTGTCACTAAGAAGAAGTGCAGAGCGCAACTGTAATATTCTGTCCCTAAGAAGAAGTGCAGAGCGCAACTGTGCTTTCAGTTATTTTAAATGTCATAAGGCCTGTAAAAATGAAAATATTATATTTTCTTGAACTTCTAACCAAGAAAGAATCCTCTTCGTGTATGCTTGATACTAAGATCAGAAATGCAATTCCAAGTCATTTTCAACCCAAGATGGCATGTTTTTTGATAGTTTGCTTACTATCATCTTCTTTAGATAATATAATGTCTTCTCAGATCCAATTTTTTAAAAACATTTTATATACAGAGTTACCTTTGAATTCATAAAAAAATTCCTGATCTTGTTTGGTAATGATCTCTCTATGTTTGTGCATTGATATCATGCACACACAATAGGTTAAGTTAGAACTTACTGAAACTAAAAATAGGATTATTCTCCTCACAAAAAAAATGTTCAAACACTCCAGTGCAATATATTGCAATCATGATCATGCCTATGATACATAACTATTTGTGAATAGACATTCTCATGTGATAATATATAAAATTCTGATTGACTACAATTTCATCTAAAAGACATGGGCAAATATGTGTCTTCCTATACATTCGGAGAATCTCCTCATATATTAATTGTTCAACAGTCACTTAGGAATGAAATACAAGACATTTTTTCCAATATTCTAAATTAGCAGGAACAATTAGAAGTATAGAATCAATAATGTTCTTATGGTTATGTCTTCTGCAGACAATTAGAAGTATAGAATCAGTAGTGTTTTTGGAAAGTGGAAGTCTAGTGTACAGTGCAGTTAATACAAGATATTCCAATATAAATTCTGCTTTAGTTTTTAAAGCTGTATCTTTTATTTTTGTGCAGTCAGAAATGAAACTTTTCAATGGCTCTGATACTGCAGTCCTTAAGCAACATTTTGGAAAGAAGCTACTGGAACTTGAGAACGAGAAAAGGAGTGTTCAGGTTGCTGAACATTATTAGACATCTCTCTCACACACGCGGGTGCATACATGCACATGCTAACTTACTCCATCTCATGATTTTTTTGTCAAATCTGATGCCCATTGTTTGATTGAATATTTTTAGCAAGAAAGAGACCGCTTGTTGGCTGAAGTTGAAAACCTTTCCGCTACTTCAGACGGCCAGACACAAAAGTTGCAAGATATTTATGTGCAAAAACTCAAGGCACTTGAAGCACAGGTGAAAAAGAGTTCTGATATTTCTCCATAGTTATGATTCAGCTATTACCATAATTTTTTTTTTTTTGAAATAAGATAGGAGAGTCTTATTGAAAAGAAACCCCCAAAAAGAGGGAGACAAGGGATCTCCTTACATTACCATTAAAAAATTTACGACATGTTTGTTTCAGATTCTGGATCTTAAGAAGAAACAGGAAGGCCAGGTGCAACTCTTGAAACAAAAGCAAAGAAGTGATGAGGCAACAAAAAAACTGCAGGAGGAGATACAATCTATAAAGGCACAGAAGGTTGTTCCCAACTGTTGTTTTGCAGGCAGCTTTCATTCTTTACTGAGATTTTCATGTTCTTATATGTTATGCTGATGCTAAAGATTTGAATGAACACAGGTTCAATTGCAACATAAGATTAAACAAGAAGCAGAACATTTTCGGCAGTGGAAGGCATCTCGTGAAAAGGAACTTCTGCAGGTAATCTCTCTATATATTTCTTCTTAAATATTATGAATCCTTTTATATTTATTCATTCATTTTTCTCCATGCTTTGTCATCCAACTTGATAATACAATCTGATGTAATAATGGAACTCCGGTATCTTTACACTATGTTATACACAACGTTTTTAACCTTTTGGTTGTATTCCTAACAAGATTACTGATCAGGATGGTTTCTTATGCTGATTCCTTAGAGTTTCAGTACCTTTTGCTTTACGAGTGTAAAGTTTAAAATTAGTAGACTAAGCCTCCCACTATGAAAGAAACTCCCATTATATACAACTTTTAAAACTCATTGTTCCAGATCTTTGTTTTATTTATAAATAAATGTCCATCAGGATGTACTTTTTATATCATGTCTTTTGCTGAATGTTTGTTGTTTAACACATTCTATAATTTTGAAAAACTTGTCTGATACCTCTAAATTGCAGTTGTTTACTACTATTGTGACACCAGTAATTATATAAAGTTAAATGGGAACATAATAGGTAGGCTAAAACCGAAATGTTTTATTGCAAATCAACTGTAACTGGAACACTTTCTCCTGAATAATGCAGTTTCTATGAAATTGTGGACTCTTCTTATGAATGTCATGTTGTTTCTACTACTAATTATTTCAAAGGTCATATATGTTGAAATTTTATGTCAGTTTCATTCAATCTCTTATTATTTTGGATTACTGAACTTTTAATATTTTACTCTCTTCTGTTTTTGCTCTTGCATTTTTCGCTTATATAGCTACGAAAAGAGGGTCGGAGAAATGAATATGAGCGATATAAATTGCAAGCTCTGAATCAGCGGCAAAAACTGGTATACTTCTTCATTTTCTCTATTAGCACATGGATTGGATGATTAAACTTTTGGGATGGATCAAGTGATATTTTTTTTCTTCTTGGATTTGTATTGATCATTATCTTATCCATCTTGCAAATTTTATTGCATGACCATGGTCATTGGGATTCTCTCATCTTTTTTATTCTCATGCATAGATCCCACACTACCAAATTGAATGCCCACAACCTATTAGCTGGTTCACATTAGAATGAGTCGTAAGCCAAAGAGATAATAGAAGTCAGTTATTTTCTCTTCTTTTTTTTTATCGTTTTTTGAAGAAAGTTAGACCTTCTACCATGATATATTAATGGAACATTGTACAAAGTCGCATAAGAAAGAACACCAAGAGAATAGAAGTCAGGTTAACTGGTTGTCATAAAACAATTCTCAATCTTCTTTTGTTTTTGGAAATGGCTCCAGTACCCCGAATTCATTAAAACAGAATCGAAGTACAAAGCACAAAATATTTCTCAATCTTTGGTTGACTTTCCTACAACCTTAAAGCCAGTCGCCATTTGGGATAAGGTTCATGTTTATGTTTATCTATTGTGTCCCAAATAATTTATTAGGCCTTCAATTAAACTGAATACTCTGGATTTGAAACACCAATGTTGTGCACTGATAATTAGACATCAATGTATAATTTATTTTAGTAAAAAAAATTGTATCAACCAACATGTAAACTACTTTAGATGAATGGTTGCAGAATATTTGTCAGAAATGTGAAGAGGGAATGCCGGTACACTGGTTAGAATGGTACAAATTTTAAGTTAACCATTGTATTTCATACAAGCAGAGTACAGGTGTAACGCCCCCTAGTCAGGAAAATGCTTGGTTCCTACCATGTTCTTGGATATGTTGAAGTACTTTATCTGTTAAGTAATAAATGCCTGTAATGGGTTCCGGCCTACCTGTCCTGGGAAACACGAAATTTTTTTTTGTCTTCCTGGACAAAATCCAAGAAAATTTTGGGAGGAGCAGCCATCAATGATCAAGCAACATTATGCCAAGGCATCTTCTAGTTGATTTCCATAGGCAAACATGGTAACTGGAGGTTATATAGAAGTACTGACATTTGTTATACTTGAAATTCATGGACGCTGCAATGATTTGTTTCAAAGGTAACTCAGCAAACAGGGAAACAGGCCGACACAGAACAAATTATTCATAAATTCTAGCGGGCTGGTTACAAGATGCATTAGATGACTGGGATGAATGATACTTTCTCTAAAAAATTGTTCTCCCACCTACACATATTCACGGGTTGGATTTGAACCTAGCCCCCCAATTTGGAGGTGGGTGGCACTTGCTGTCTAAGCATAACATATTTCACAGGATGAATAATACCTGATATTTTATCTTGTTGGCTGATATGCTGACCAAAGAAATGGCTATGAATATATATCAATAATTTATGTTTCTAATTCAGTTCGTATAAATTAGAAATTGATTGTACAATTTTTTTTTCATTGGGCTTCCAAGGTTTGAACCTTGTTCTCTAGGAAGAAGAAATTGTCCTCTTTAAAGTATGAGGAAGACCATGATGCACATTATAGAATTTTACATATTTCAATTTAAGAGTTAAAATAAAATTAACTTGTCACACTTATGGATGTAGGTTCTTCAAAGGAAGACAGAAGAGGCTGCCATGGCCACAAAGAGATTGAAAGAGCTCCTAGAAGCCCGCAAGTATGTGCTCGCGAGAACTCAGGTATGCTAACATTCTTCTAAGTTTCTTTCTCTTGCTGGGTAGATTTATTTTCATTTTTTGCTTGAGTCTAAATCCATGTCTTCCTCTTTTTGTCTAGTGACCGCAAATGGTACCTCTAGCCAGGTAATGCTCTAGATATTGAAATAGTTAATATAATTGAATAGCTTCTTTCAATCTCACAAATTATTTTTAATAACTAAGAATCCCTTACTATTTTTAACTTCTTGAAATTTCAGGGCAATGAAAAATCCTTACAACGTTGGCTTGATCATGAACTTGATGTCATGGTAAATGTGCATGAAGTTCGTCTAGAATATGACAAACAAAGTCAAGTGTATGTGATTGAACATGAGAATTTGGGCACTTTATCAATACATATTCTGTGCTTCTATTTTTTTCATTAAATGAGTTCTTTGTTCTATTCAGACGAGCTGCATTGGCAGAAGAGTTGACTATATTAAAGCAGGTGGATGAGTTAGATGCAAGGGGTTGTACTCCTCCTAGAGGAAAGAATGGATCTTCAAGGTTATTTTTTTTTTTTTGAACTTACTTTCATTCAGTTTTTGGTGGTTATACACTTGTGGTAGATCCCTCATGTCCACTGTTTGAGGACTTTCATTTGATTATTGAATCAGGGGAGTCCTGACCCTCTTTTAAATAAATAAACAAAGAAATACTTGTCATAGAATAGAGCCAAGTTGATTCAAAGGTTCCATTTATTTATTTTGCAGAACTTCTGCGTTATCACCAACTGCAAGATTGGCAAGAATTTCCTCTCTTGAAAACATGCTGAGTCTATCTTCCAATGCACTTGTTGCAATGGCATCTCAACTTTCAGAAGCTGAGGAGAGAGAGCGTGCATTTACTGGGCGTGGACGTTGGAATCAGTTGCGCTCAATGGCTGAAGCAAAAAGCTTACTCCAATACTTGTTCAATGTTGCAGCTGAAGCAAGGTGCTGTCACTTTCAATCAAATAAAAGAACTTTAATCTGTTCAAGTTTTATTTACATATGTTGTGTCGTTTTGAATTTGCATCATTATTTTTATCATTAAAAAATAGAATAGGCTAACCAAGGCAAATTTTTGTTCTGGAAACATTGATATTGTTAATGAAGAGAATCTAAAAGAAAAAAATGACATAATTACTTAGAACCAGCTTTCTTTATCAGTCAAACACAGTTGAAAGTTGGCTTAGGAGACTTTCCAGGTGATTGGGAGAACCAATTGTTTTTATATGTTGTTTCTATATATATGAGAGTACATTTTCCACTTTATATGGTTGCAATTAAATAATGAGGTTACACTGGCATGTGTATGTTTTAACAGTTGATCACGGAATAACTTCATTCAATATTATGAGCAGTACATTTTCCACTGTTAGTAGCATGCATTTAATTGTAGCATCTGATGATCTACACTTGAGTAATTCTGCATGGTATTTCTGATGACTCAATATGACATATAAAGTGATTCTTTATCAACAGGTGCCAGTTATGGGAGAAGAATATTGAGATTAAGGAGATGAAAGAACAAATGAATGAACTTATTAATCTATTGCGCCAGAGTGAAGCTCAGAGGAAAGAAATTGAAACTAAGCAGAAACTGCAGGAGCATGCTGTGGCCATTGCCTTGGCAACATCTACTACGGTGAGATTTCGCATTAGATGAAAAATGAACTTATGTTTGATTTATGATACTTTATGGAAGTAAAGGTATATTCTAATGTAGATTGTATGTCTGTGATTTGACATAGAAATTTGGACTAGGAACAATAAGTCAAGTTATTATCTCCTATCAAATAAAATAATCCCCTGGACTTGAACCACTGTAATTTAACTGACCTGGAAATTTGAATTCTGTCCATAACATACAAATGGCTTATATGAATTTCATAATGCTGTAAACCCATATGAGCAAGATGAAATGAAGTTCTCTACATTCAAGCTTACTTCATGCATAGATCTTCCTTTCTTCATGAGTTTTTATGAATATTACTCTTTAACTTGCATGTAACTCACAGAGATTAATACAGGGAAATTCACATGGTTCACTGAAACATAGCGCTGATGACAATGGAGGTGCACTATCTCCTGTGCCATTACCTGCACAAAAGCAGCTAAAATACTCTGCCGGTATTGCAAATGGCTCAAGCAGAGGTTCTCCTATTCTCCCATCTCAAACACGAAAGGTCCGAACCAAACTCTATATAATTCTCTTTCCTTCTTATTGGTGGTGCATGTTGATAATTCAGTCCCTACTGCAGATGGTACCTGCTGTGCAAATACCATTGGGGAAGAAACTAGCGACAGTTGCGCATGCTGGAAAGCTCTGGAGATGGAAGAGAAGCCACCATCAGTGGCTGTTACAGTTCAAATGGAAGTGGCAGAAACCATGGAGGCTCTCAGAATGGATCAGACACAGTGATGAAACTATCATGAGGTCTAGACCGCGGCCACAGCCCCTTCTAAACATGATGTGAGGATCATGGCTTTGCGTACACTATATAGTCTAGTTTTCAAAATGACAAGCTCTTTCATGGTTGCATACCAGAGGGAAAAAAAGTGGTTGCAAGTAAGTGCTACAAATCTTCACATTGCTTTATATATATATATATATAGCTTTATATATATATATATTGAAAATAGGTAGACATTATATAACTTCAAGGGGTGTTTATGTCTGAATCTTGCCAACAAACTGACGAGCAAGGGAGGAGAGAAGATAAGATAAATTAAAATTACAAAAAAAACCCAAACCCCGTTCCTAAATGGGAGAAAGATCGCATTGCTTTATGTGTTGATTCATGTGATTAAGTTTTCACAAGTAATCTCATGATTATTTTCTTTGGTGCAGACATGATGAATAGTTGGAAGGTGAGAGGGACAATGTTATGCTATAAAGCATATGCCAAGTTGAATTAAGTGGGAGTGTTTGAGTAGAAGGGACTGGTGAATACAGCAGGATGGCTCGGTTAAACACACGTGTGAATTTGAGTTTCTCTTTACACTTTTTTTGTTCAATTGTTTGTCACAGAATAACAAAATAGAGGTAAATAATCCTCTTTGTTGGCCCCTTATTTTTTCTGGGTGAAGGTGTTTCTTTGTAATGCTTTACATGTTTCTACGTGGTATATTTTTTTGTAAAACTCTTACAAACTCAGTTATTGATTGTTTTGTACCCTGGTGATATAAAATGAGGGTAAGGTGCTGTTACTGTTACATTTTTATACTCACTTTTTACATGTAGTTTCGCATGCAAAACAAGATATATACTTCATTAGATGAAATATATATATTTCATTATTGTTACAATTTTTTTTTTTGGTAAATGAGTTTGTATTATTCATTGGAGTATATGTTTGTGTTTTAAAGAATGTACTTATTTGGTTACATGAAATATATACCCTTCCAACAAAATCATATGGGACTAATGTATAATTTGACAATAATCTTTGGTAGATATCAGTTTTAGTGGAGCCTAATTGCAATTGCATCTGAGATAGAAGAGGACCATGCACATTCTAAGATTATGACAAGCACAAAAACCCTAATAACCCAATGCACTACTCTCTAGTGGACAGTTTCACTATCACAATCACAGACCTTTATTCCCCTTTATTTTGCTTCTGATTAGCACAAATATGTTCATATAACCAGTACTCATACAACCTTCAAATTGAATCTTATCACAAACACTAGTTGGTTTGAAGATTATACCAGGCAAAACAAATTAGTCACAATTTTGACAATAATAGAAGCGTTAGCTAGGGGAAAAAAAACACTTACCTTAAAAAAATAGAAGATTATATCACTAGGCATTATGAAATTTGGGCCAAATAATTGTGATTGTGTCACCATGCATAATGGAATTTGGTGTGTATCAATCAAACATGAGGAAGAGATTGAACTCTTTTTTCTATGGTGCTTCCAATAATCTAGAAAATGAAACCTGTAGAATTATTTGATACATATCACAAAATCTACATCATATTTTTCACCTGAACAATTATAAATAGTAGAATCTATTGGATCTTCTAAAATCTTCTTAAACTTCTATAACAGATTTTTTCTTTGGTGATTATTTTACAGTAAGAAATTAAAGAATTTAGGCAAAAAGAATTTACAGTATGAAATAATTTATAGTATGAAATAGAGTCTGGATCCATTCAGACCTGAGTACCATTAGTTTCTAGCAATATCGAATTGTACAAACTATGAATTGAATTACACAACTTATGAATCGAACTACACAGTCAATTGTTGAGTATAATACCATTTTCTGTGTAGTTCAATTCATAGTCCAATTGTTGAGTACAGTGTGACTTTCAGTATAATTCGATTCATAAGTTGTGCAATTGGATCCATGTCAGATTGATTGGATCCATGTCAGATTGAATCCGGACTCCAATGTATAGATTTTTTTATTTTTTTTGGTAAACCGTGTCACCAGACACCAATTATGTGGTCTACCACTAATTCTTTTGACCCCTTCGACAGTGGTACCAAGTGGAATAGTATTCTAATATCATCTTAACAATAAAATATTTTATATCATTTTTTCACGCACTGGTATGGATAAAATAAATATTTTTACATGAAGTATAAATATAGGCGTATCAATCATCTATGTAAAAGATTTTTTTTTTATCTATCAAATTCTGATATGGCTTTCATAGAATACATGAATAATGTTATATCTAGTTCTATTTCCAGCTTCACTTTCAGTCTATATGAGTTTTTAATTTTAAAAAAATAATATACATCATCTAATGAAGTAAATGATTTTATAAAAAAATAGGCATATACTCCATGAATATATTTCATGAATTGCATGGATGTATTTATAAAAAATGTAAAAAATTCTTTCAAAACATATGCCTTATTAACGTTAACATATACAATGTTAATTTTCTATTAACGCGTATAGAACTAGAATTGGAATTGAAAATGGATCTTAGTGTAGGGGTGCAACTCGGGCGGGTTGAGTCGGGTTCGGGTCGGATTCGACTTTAACCCGCATTGCAGGGAGCCCAGCCCGAACCCGGCCTCAACCCAAACAACCCAAACCCGAACCCGACCTCAACCCGCGGGTTCGGGTCGGATTCGGGTTGAATTCAGGTTCGATCAGGTTTGGATCGGGTTCAGGTTGAATTCGGGATCAAGTCGGGTTCGGACGGATTTGGGTTTAACACCTAAAATATTATAAAAAATATTTAATAAACAACACAACAAACTCTAATTAATTATTTATTAAACCTTATATACAAATAATTAAAAGTCAATATCTATAATAAATTAACCCGAACACAACAGACATAGTGATGTTCTAATTTGTGTAATTGTTTATTGTGTTTTAGAAATTTAGGGTTTTAGATATAGGTATGTTGTTATGGCAACATAACATTTATTAATTTGGGGGTCATGTTCGGGTTGAGCCCGCAGGTTGAACTTCCCAACCCGAACCCGACTCAAATTAGGTTCGAATTAGTTCGGGTTCGGATCAGGTTGAACCCGACAGAGAAAAACCCCAACCCAAACACGCCCATGAACCGGATTGGGTCAGGTTCAACCCGCCCAAGTTGCACCCTATCTGAGTGTAATAATGCCCTAGGATACATATTAAATTCATAGATTTTTTTTATTAATTACGAAAGATTCATATTTAAAGTAAACAAATGGCAAAATCCAATGAGGTCATAAAAAAATGGTAATCCCATAAAAGCAATTATAATTTTAGTATATTCCAAAGAAAATTCTATGTAAAATTTGATACGTGATATCTTGTATAGATTTTATAATAAATGTCTCTGATTTAATGAACTTAATTATTTGAATTCTTCTAGGCACTATAAAAAGATTTGTTTTAATTGTTTCCTTCACCCAATTCTATTCCTTTTCTCTTTGCATGCATATTACATATTCTTTGCATGCAATTATACCTCATATCTCTATCTAGTTTTGGGATGGTTAAATGAGACAGGATTACTTTTTATATATATATAGCAAAACAAATGTTTTCATATTATAAATCATTTCATCGATCTATCCTTATATCCACACAGATGGAAATTTTACTTTAGTGTGTTTGGGGTTTGATTATTCTCCAATTATGGGTCCTTGCAAGGGGATGTTGAAGATTCTTGCATGAAGTGTAGAAAGTGGAATTTCAAAAATTATTTACAAGCTTTCAGTTATCAACACCTAGCCACAAATAAAGTATGCATCAAATTCCTTGCCCGTACCTTGGATTCCCTAGTATATTAATTTTGTGATGCTAGGGTAAAAGATCAAAAGTGATTATTATTATTCACCTCCAACAAAAGCTAATATCACAGTGGATGGAATCATTTTTGAGGATTAAGAGGACACCTTTGGTGGACTGATAGGGAGACTAGCAGAAGTAAGTGATTCAAAAGGTATCTTTTTATTCATCAATATTAAGTATTATGCTTAATTTTTTTCTAGTGTAAATAAGTAGATTCATTATTTTGTCTTACTTTATGATTATTCCTCAACTAATTGAGATTTTTCTTTTCAGGTTTTTAAAGAATTCCGTGGTTGTTTCAAGGAGTCTATAAATGTCTCTACAAGGAGTCCAAATGTCTACAAATTATATTTGAGAAAGATCTTCCTTTTGCAAACTTGTCAAATGAAATAATACACATTCAATAATGTATCTTATTTGTTTTGCAAATGATGAATGCGTTGATCATGGCCATGCATCGTGTAAATTCTTTTGGACATGAATTTTGTGTTCCCTTTGTGACATCTTTATTAGTCTACATATATCAAAAGATTCTCCGTATTTCACAATCCATCAAAACATTATTAGACTTCCATGCTACGCTACGGGTTACATACTTGGCATTGGATTAAGTAAAAACTACCCAATTTTACTATTTAAATTGTCTCAAGGCTGTTTTGAAATTAAAAAAAAAATTGGATTCATTTATCGAAATTTCCCTAATAAAATCAGACAACAATATGTGAGAGGATTCAAAACCAATCTAAGAGAAACAGATTCTGATTAGTCATCATGCCAAGTGATTAATACTCTAGGTCATCATCAAAGATCACATGAATCTTGGGTAGATATCAGTTTTAATGGAGCCCAATTGCAATTACTTTTGAGACAAGACATGCACAAAAACCCTGTTCACTATTACAATTACAGATCTTTATTCCACTTTATTTTGCTGCTGATTAGCACAAATATATTCATATAAATTGCAACATGGATGTTGTATCTACTTAAAAAGTGTGAAAACAAATAACAAGCCAGCACTTATACAACCATCAAATTGAATGACTTATCACCAGGGGCGGCGCCACCCTTTCCACAGTGGGGTCAAATGGCCCCATGAAGTTAAAAAAAATAAAAAATTAGCTCAGTTATCTTATTTAATTCAAGTTTGATCCATTATAGTTTTTTTTTTAAAGAAACAACGATGCATCCATTTTTTTAAAAAGAAAACAAATCAGCCCATTAATTTAAAAACAAATTGGCTCAAACTCCAGAGTATTATCCACTAAAAACCTTATACCCATTGTTCTATTAGAAAAAATAAAAATGTGGGACCTTAAAATATCATATTAAAAAAAATGACAGCCTCTGGAACCCCTTATCAACGAATTCGTTGATCACCACACACGAGCTGATGCGCCGATCACTGACGGATGGATGGACGCACCCACTATTGTTGGTCATGTTCCCCATCTCCTCATTCTATTGTGTTTTCAGATATTTAATCATGGATTTTTAGAATTAAAATAAATTTGTGATCTTGCAAGAAAGTTGGTGGAGACAAATAAACATCTCATATATACATTAATCTATTTGCTTTTTCAGAAATGAAAATTATCAATAGCTGAATGATTGTTTGGTCACATACATTGAAAAGTCCATATTCGATAATGTTGATCATGAATTATCATACAACGATTTCAATGTATGAAATTTCGTCGAAGACAATTATAAAAGTTTATGTATGGTAAATTTTTTATGGCTTATTTTTTATTAATCATTTTCAAAAAAAAAATTTAGATTTTTTATAACTATATGATAATAGTTGATCTTTTAAAAATTTTGTGAAATTTATTTTTTTGAATGACCCCATTAATAAAAATTTCTGAAGCCGTCACTGCTTATCACAAACAATAGTTGGTTTAATGTGAAGATCATACAAGGCAAAACGAATTAGTTTGAAATACTTTTAACTAGTTATATCACTAGGCATAATGAAATTTGTTGTGTGTGTGTGTGTTAAATCATACTGTCAAAGATGAAGATGAGATCCAAACATATACTTTGTTAATATTAGTATATGTTATGTTGATTTTTTAAAACGTGGGGCTAGAACGGAGGAGGGAAATAAAACCGTGTAACACTACTCTTAGCTAATTAAGTATCTATGATCATAAAAAATTAGTACATACTCACATAAATTAAATACACATATTTTATTTTTCGATCTCTGCCTCTTGATTTTGGTGGTTGAAAAATCATAGTTTTTTTTAATGATTTTTTATTTATTTTGTTTTTTCATGATCGCCAATTTGAATCTCACATTTTTTTGGAAGTTAATTTTTAACATCTATGCTTTAAAAGTATCCTTGTGTTGTCATCATTTGTTTTGTCATATTTATGTTTATAAATTTTTTCCAATTTTATTTTCCTTTTTTGTGATGATAAATAATGAAATTTCAAGTTTTTTTTAAAAAATTACAAATAAATTTTTTAAAATTTTCTAAATGTGGAAAAAAACAATGAAAAACAATTTTCTATCTAAATTGTCAAATACTTCAACGACTTAGCCTTTATCCGTCAAATTTAAATTTTCCTTGAATTATCATACAATTATATTATTTTATCAATATATTTTTTTTACTTTAAGTTTATTGCCACCCCTTGATCTTGTTCTAATTCCTGACTTTGGCCATGAATAATACATGAGGAAGAGATTGAACTCTTTTTTTAATGGTGCTCCCAATAATCTAGAAAATGAAATCTATAAAATTAGATGATAGATATCACAAAATCTACATGATATTTTTCACCCAAACAATTGTAAATAATAGAATCTTTTGGATCTTCTAAAATCTTTTGAAATTTTTTAATAATTTTTTCTTTGGTGATTATTTTCAATTGATTAGGGGATTGTACAGTAAGAAATCAAAGAATTCAGGCAAAAAGAATATACATAAAGAAATTAAAGAATTTAGGCAAAATCCTTTGGGGGAGAATATAGTATACCCATCATAGCCAATTAAAAATTTGATGGTTCCCAGGAGGTTTTCCCACCTATAACTAAGTAGATGATATTATGTATAGATTTTGTAATAAATGCATATCATGTACATATTTTTTTAAATGGGTGTTACCAATTCTGTGGTCTATCACTATCACTAGATTTTCGAGTTGAAATAGTATTCTAATGAAAATGCTGAAAATATCTAATAAATTTTAAACAAAAAATAGTATAACTAAATTCACCCGGAATATTGATTATTTATACCATTTTTTCATGCATTGGTATAAATAAAGTAGGGAAAATACCCAAAAAATCATCTAAGTATTGAAAATACTAAAATCAACCATTTTTAAAAATTCTACCTAAAAAATTATTATTTCACAATTTCAGAAACTAAAATAACTTGACTACCATTATGACTTTACTATTTAAACATCATCACACATTTAATTATTTAACAACCCAATTAATTAAATAACATTAATAAATAATAAAATAATTTTTATCTGTGATGAAGTTTATTATTATTTTTATATATCTAAATATATCGTTAAGAGTTAAATTCTAAAAAACTAAAATATTTCATTATAAAATATTTTTTGGATATTTCTAAACTTTATAAAATTTAAAAAAACTTTAAAAATTTAGAAACAAAATCCCAAAAAAAATGTAAATTTAAGAATAACAATTTTGACAATATTAACATTTTTCATAGCATACTTAGAAAATTTAAGAACATGTAAAATCACATTCAAATAAAAATAATTTCTTATATTGATATTATTTTTCAATGATAGTGTTAAAAATTTAAAATATGTTGAGAGAGAGTTTAAAAATTATAAGAGACAATGTCATTTGCGTCATTTTAGATTATGAGATTTTTAAATGAGACTTTTTTGTATAATTCTTAAAGGTAGTCATTTTAGTTGTTTCTTATCTTTAAAAGAATTTTTTTGGGTATTTTCCCAAATAAAGTAATACTTTTACATGAAGTATAAAAAAGATATCCTCTTTTTTATCTACCAAATTCTTAATTGGCCTTCACAAGATACAAATTAAATTCTTCGATTTTTTATTAATTACGAAAGATACGCATTTATAGTAAACAAATAGCAAAATCCATTAAGGTCTGGTAATCTCCCATAAAAACCAATTATAATTTTAGTGCATTCCAAAAATCTTTTCTATGTAAATTTTGATACGTGATATCTTGTATATAGATTTTATAATAAATGTCTCTGATTCAATGAAATTAATTATTTGAACTCTTCTGGGCACTATAAAAAGAGGTTGTTTCCATGGCTTCCTTCACCAATTCTATTCCCTTTCCCTTCTGTTAGATTATACTCTTCGTAACACCTTCCATACATATTACATATTTTCTCTCCTCTTCTCTCAAAATCTCTAGGGATTTCTTTTTCTCCCCTTTGTTTTCTTTTATTCTCGTTTTGGGATAGTCAAATGATATGGGATTATTTTTTTTATATATATAGCAAAACAAATGTTTTCATATTACAAATCATTTCATCAATTTATCCTTATATCCACATAGATGGAAATCTTACTTTAGTATGTTTGGGGTCTGATTATTCTCCAATTATGGGTCCTTGCAAGGGGATGTTGAAGATCCTTGCGTAAAATTGAAAGTGGGATTTCAAAAATTATGTACAAGCCTTCCATCCTTAACACTAGGGAACAATAAATTGTCTATCAAATTCCCTCTCTAGTACCTTGGATTCCCTAGTACATTAATTTTATGATGCTGGGATAAAAGAACAAAAATGGTTATCATCGTTCACCTAGAACAAAGCTAATATCATGGTGGATGGAATCATTTTTGAGGATGGAGAGTAGGACAACTTTGGTGGACTGATAGCTAGGGGGCCTAGCAGAAGTGGGTGATTCAAAAGGTATCTTTGTATTCATCATATTAAGTATTGCTCTTAATTTTTTTTTCTAATGTAAATATATTATTATTCACCAACTTAATTATTGAGATTTTTCTTTTCAGGTTTTTATGGATTTCTGCGACCGTTTCAAGGAGTTTAAATGTCTCTCCAAGAAGTCTAAATGTCTCTACAAATTATGTTTGAGCAAGATCTTCCTTGTGCAAGCTTGCCAACTGAAACGATACATGTTCATATTTGTGTACAATCTTCAAATAAGTGTATCTTATATTCTTATGAAAGATCTTATTGTTTTCCAAGTTGTGAACATATTTATAAGCGTAAATTACTTTAAGAAATGTGTTTTTATTTATTTATTTGGTGTAACTTTAAAAATGTGTTGATCACTTGAACATGGCCATGAATGGTGGACATTCTTTGGGGCATGATTTTGTGTCCCTCGCATGACATCTTTATTGGCCTGCATACACAATGGATTCTTTGTATTCTTGGATGGTGTAAACTAACCAATTTTACTATTAAAATAATTGTCTCGAGGCTATTTTTGAAATTAAAAAAAGTAAAATGCATTTGGACCCCTTATAATTTTTAAAACCTATAAAAACATCCCCTAAAATTTGAAAATATGCACTTACACCCTCTATCATTATATTTTTCCATTAAGATGTATAAAAATAATTTATAATTATTGTTTTAGTCTTAACTATCTAAATATGCATCGAATTGATAGATATGCTTTATGAATATTAATTTATACAATAATTAACTCTTCAAATATATCTAGATGCATTTTTATAAGAATTAAATAACATGATAATTAATTAAAAGGTGAAAACATCCCACCAAAAAAATTGAAAACATGATAAAATTTAATTAAAATGGTAAAATCATACTTTTATCCCATTTTAATAGAAAATTTAATTGCAAGGGGGTGTAATTGCATGTTTTTGAATTATAGGGGGTGTTTATGCAAGTTCAGAAAATTTGAGGGGACCAAACACATTTTACCCATAAAAAATTAGAATCATTTATAAAAATTTCCCTAATAAAATCAAACAATAAGAGAAATAGATTCTAATTAGTCATAATGATAAGTGCAACATGGTTCAGGACCTTCCACTAACATAAGTAAACCTTGAACATTTGTGGTATGATCACTGGTGTCTTAGTTACTCAACCATCGTATCTTGTCCCACTTGAGAAGAAGAGGAGGTCATTTCATCAGCCCAAGGCATATGATGTTTTTGGTTTTTTTTAAAAAAATATCGGATTTTGTGGACTATTGACATTCAATTTTATCTCCTTATTTGTTTCTATCATTGTTCACATTTTTTTATGAGGGTGGCACGGGTTGTTGGGATGAGGCTTCTGTCCCATGTAGTTATGCGGGAGACCTGTAGTGTGGGGGAGAGGGTTCTGTCCGAGCGGCTTGGTTTGAGGGTGGGGGAACGAGCAGATGGACCATCCCCTGCGTCGGTCGCGTTTGCCTCCGAATGTCACAGCGCAGTTAGGTGAGCTGGTTGAGCGCCTAGCTGCTTGGGATGGGTGGTTCGGACCGCATGCAGATAAGCCGATGTGGCTACCAGACAAGTCTTTTGGTTTCTCTGTTAAAAGCTGCTATATGTGGAGGCGCAGGGAGCTCGCACCTGCCACCCTTTCGTGCGGAGATCCGAAGCGCATACGGAGGACCAAAGCGCCTAGGAAGGTCAATGCCGTCTTATAGCTTTTGGCGCATTAACAGGCTGCTCACTAGGGTCTATAGGGCGAAGTGGAGGAGAGATGTGCCAGTAGAGTGCGGGTTATGTGGGGAGGAGGCTGAATCAATCGAGCACCAGTTTTGTCTTTGTCGGGTTGCGCAAGGACTGTGGAGGAGATCGAAAACGCTACATCACTCGCTCCCCCGGTCTCTCTCGTGGGGCTATGGGAGAATGGCGATGATCTTTGCTCGAGGGCAATCGGCAGACATGCCAAGGCAATAGCTAGACTTATTATGCCTGTAGTAGCATGGACGATCTGGCACACGAGGAACGACGCGGTATTCAAGGGCGATCGGATATATGGGTAGAATATGTGGGATGTCACCGTACAGCTTATTCGACACTGGGCGCGGGAGCTGATTGGGGTAAGGGGGGTGCTACTGGGGGGGGGGGGGGGGGGGTAGTCCAGATCATCATGTAGAGGGGCAGCGGTCATAGGGGATGGTTGTGTGAGGAGGGTCGATATCCTATCTACTCCCTTTACGACCGGTTTTTGTCCGATACTTAGTATTTTGTATTTTCTGTATTTACTTATCCTCACTTCAGATATGTACTAACTCTTTTCTTAATGAAATCGGTTAGTAGCATGGTCTACCTTTTTTTAAAAAAAAAACAAAACAAAAGGCATGCTTTATTCAGAGAATGAGAGATTTTGATTTTTGAATGTCATTACACAGGCCGTTCCTCCATTACAGATCCAGAGAACGAGTTTCTCTAATTTAATGAGTTCATTATTTGTATTCTTCTTTAAGAAGTCGTTTCAACAACACCCAATTTTCATATGGCATGCATTTTACGTTTTTCCTCTTTCATCTTCTCTCCTCACAAAACATTAGGATATAAGAATAAACGCGGAATAAAGTGAAATATGGTGAATAAACCTTAAAAAAATGTTGGTTTGTAAAAAATAAATAAGAATAACTATGTTAGAATATGAAATTCCAGATCTCCTAAAATTGTATTATTTAATACATTTTATTACACTGGTTTAGGAATTTCCGTACTAAATTATCTATAATGATCTCTTATAAATGAAGGGATTCATCACATGTTAAAATATTATACATTTTATAGATCATAATTTTTATTCATATTGAATTCATCTTTCATCCATAATTTATAAAAGTGCATACCTCATTGGATGAGATATATGATTGTTAATAATATGAAGACAAATGTGGTTTGTGTTTTTCACTATAAATGGATATAGATTGTACAAGTTAAAATCTGTATCAATTTCTAAAGTTTTTTCAGATTCAGAGCATATATGAATATTTTTTTGGACATTGTTACATCTAATAACGGAGAATGGACATGTCATTCAAAATTTGATGATTATGATTAACAATATAAGATAATTGAATATGCAGTATAAATCATGTTATAATATATATCAAATTCAATTATTTTCAAAGCAATTATTTTTATACCAATATCCATTAAAAATTTATTACAAATATTCAATTATAAGTTAATTTTTATTTTTCAGATATGGTTTGCAAAAAAATATTTTCTGAATAATTAACAGACTTACATCCATATTAGATGAGAATATGAAACACTACATGAAAATTGAGTATTTGTGACAGTCTACAACCGCCGCAAATGAGTACGCAAACTGCCGCCAAACATATTTGCCATTGTTTCGCGGTGATTTGGGAAGGGACGCAACCGCTCGTGGCCTAAAAAATAAGTGGCGGTTTAGGAGCCACCATAAAAGCTTTTATGCGACGGTTTCACCTCCTGCAGCAAATAAAAACTTAATTTTTATGAAGGAATACATTGCAGTCTCAAAAAAAACTTTGTGACGGCATAAACCACCACAAAAGGTTTTCTTAAATTATCCTACTGGGTTATTTGCGGCGTCCCCAATTTGTGCTATATAAAGAAAGCTATTCAATCCATCCCACTATCCTAAAATTAAATGAAACAAAAAATAAGGCACCATACACACACACACTTTTATTATAATTTTTGTAAAATTTATTATGGGATAAAGACATCCAAGCTCTCGCAAACATGGGTAATCCCATATAAGTCCTTATCAAAGTTGGGGCAGACGTAGAAATCCTTGAAAACTCACAAAAACCCACATATATCCCTAGTTTCAACAAAAATTAATCATAACACAACTTATCATATTTAATTTTAACTAATAACTATGAAATAATTAAATTATCCTCAAATTTTTAACCATTTTAAATCAATTCCTCAATGAGAATGAAATAAACATAAAAAGTCTTACAAGAATAATTTGATCTTTGTATGGACTAATTTATTTTTATGATTATTTATGGAGACTATAATGTCTACACAATTACATGGTAATAAAATATTCTGTCAAATTTGAATAAAATTTTAACCCAATGATGATAATTAGGTTTTGTGAGTTTTAATGGACTCATATGTCTGCCCCAACTTTCACATGGACTTATACAGGATTATCTATGTTTACAGGGAGCAGATGTCTTTAACCCATTTATTATATGAAAAGGAAAAAGAAATAGTACTTTACTTGTTAGAAAAAATATATACTTTACAAAAAAAATTCAGAACTTGTGCAATATACAAAAAGTGACCCTATAAATTATTGATTATAACATTTTCCAAAAAGTCAATATCAAAAGTAGGTTTCTAATTTTGTGAACCAAAATTTGATAAGTTTTTTAAATAAATACTTTTTAAGCCAATGAAAAAATGACATGCCACTGTTACTTCAAAGGTTATTGCCATTTTATTGATGTTTATGCAATGAAATATGGAAGCCCTTGTGGCTGTTGGGAGTAAAAAAAAAGTATGCAATGAGGGAGTAAAAAAAAAAACAGAGTTGCCGAGTTGGAATAATTTACTCGATCCAATCTGTCCCATGACTTATTATTTGATCCTGTTAAATTCTTGATTTGCTTATGTATTACAAAAAAAGAAATGGAGGAGAGAATCTAAAGCATATTTTAAGAGTGTTAATCTAGTGACAAGTTAACATGTCGGGCTTATCGCTATCACTTTTTAATGAGTGAGTTGTCATTATCAAATTAAATTGATTTGGGTTAAAAAGTTTATTTTTTTTTGTCTCATTTTGGGTTATTGAATCTTTTCCTGCATTTAATATGATGAATCCAATTAAGTTTTTGATAAATTCCAAAAGATTGCATATATGCATGCCTATCTGATAAGCTGCGCTTACACAAAATCTTAAAAATATATCACCTTTTAAAAGATCTACCAAAATCATAATCCACTTTTGTGGAATTAATATAATATTTTTTATGTGACATTCTCTTCCCATATGTCATAAAATTTGATAATTTTTAATTTCTTAGATTTGTTATTAATTTTGAGGACAATCATATATAGTAAGCAACTAAAAAAATCAACAATGTAATACAAATATGTCGATCCCATAAAACCAATTATAATTGGTACACTCCAAAATATTTTCTTATGTATAATTAGGTAAGTGATAACTTGTACAGATTTTGTAATGTAAATATAATATAATTCAATAGAATTCAGTATTTGAATTCTTCTAGGCACTATAAATAAAGATCATTTTCATGGCTTCTTCCACCCAATTCCCAAACCCTTTCTCATTGCATGCATTTTACACATACTTCCTCTCCTCCTGTTAAAAATTTAGAGATTCCTTTTATCTCTATTTTTTGTAGATATTCTTATACTTCTACATTAATTCCATTCTTTAGGTGGTGAAATGAGAGTGAGTCACTTGTTTTAAGTGACCAGAAACTCCAATATTAGTTGAAAAATGGGTGAAATGAGAGTGAGTCACTTGTTTTAAGTGACCAGAAACTCCAATATTAGTTGAAAAATGGGATGCATAGAACTCACAAAACATGTGAAGGGAATGCGTTTGAAATGCCCTTTTTGATACAAGAAAGCAAATATCTTCCTATTTCAGATCTTTTCACAATTCATCCTCATACATGGAAAGATGAAAATTTCATTTTAGCTCGTTTGTGCATTAGTTATTTTCAATTCATGGATCCGTGTTCTACAGGCTTGAGATCATGTTCAAGCATCATTTTTATTTTACACAAGTTGGAAGTGGAACTTCAAAAATTATTATGACTTTCATAATCAATAAAAAGAGAGTCATCAATGCCTGCTTGATTGATGGAATCATTTTTGATGATGATGAGGCAAAAATCATCGTTGGAGAATTGATAGGGAGCCCGGCTATATTTCTTAGCATCAGTGGGTGATTTAAAAGGTATTTTATGATTCACCAAATTGAGTATGATTCTTAATTTTTATATTTCCTTTTTTTTCTAATTGTTATTAGTAGTATCATGTCAACTAATTCAAATTTTTTTTTCTCTTTCCAGGTTTTAAAGATTTTGGAAACTGTTTTTAAGGAGTCTAAATGCCTCTACAAATTATACTTTCAAGATCTTTCTTTTTCAACTTGCACGTGTGCTCTAATAGGTGTATCGTATCTTATGAGTGTATCTTATTTCTTGTATGCAGTGTGAACATATTTGTAAATAAATATTACCTAAGAAAATGTGTTTCACTTATGTATTTCAATTAAAACGAGGACAATGTCATCATAATGTTTTATTGTGTCCTACACATGACATCTTTTTTATTGGCCGACACTTGTGTTGCATATATATATATGTGTGTGTGTTTATTGTCGCTTAAAGGATTCAAACTCTACTTTGATATTATTCCTCTGACAATTTAATCAATTGAAACATTTCGACCTTTCCACTAAAGAGCAATAATAGAAAGCCAAGCTTCTAAATTAAAATCTAGAAAATACAGGTCTAGCTTAAACGGTGCATAAAACAACAATTAATTCTGACTGGCCATCATCAAAGACTTTAAATCAAATTTTCTCAATAACACAAACTCAGCAGCACAAAAAATTGCAAGAAATTGTGTTTTTGTAAGAATTATATTTAATTCAAATCCCTAACATCTCCAATGATATGCTGAAAAATGATCCTGTTGCAGATTGAAAAATGAAATGAACCACACAACCTCATAAAAGTGATTTACATGGATGAAGACTCTAGATCTAATTCTCCATCTCAAACCCTAGCACACTTTCATATATAAAAAATCTAATTCACGAGTGTGACGCAATACAAGACTCTAATGCCTCCACAATACATAATTACAGTATTGTTATTGATTGTGAATAACACTTGTTTTTATTTAGAGACACTACCACCCTTCATCATCCCTAAGGAGTTAATTGCATAACTCAACCCGTGTTTATAGTCTCAAGGATAAATTATATTTAACCATCAAAAAACTTAGTTGTTGCAATTCGTCTTTAATATAATAATCCGTAAATTGGAATGCAAGACATAAACCTAACATGATGGTGTTCTTTTTTAAAAATAAAAAATTAAAAAAAGTTTCCAAAAGGACTACCTCAATCACAACAAAAACCATTTCAGAGATATGGAAGCCACCTGGGCAGATTGGGTTAAGGATTTGATCAGGTAGTTTTGGACCCACATTTATGGTGACAAAAACAAACATAATGAAGGTGTAACAAAAAATCAAACAACAAAACCTTAAAAAAGATTCAAAACCAACCAAAGCTAAACAGATTCTGATCAGTGGTTGAGTGGTGATCATCTTATGAGCGATGTGGCTCTAATAATGCACTTTTGTTCCTAAACCGTCATCGCAAGCCCCCACTTATAAATATAGAGTAAGAGGAGGCCGTTTCACCCGCCCAAGACATATATATGATTTGGTGGGCAAAAGACATCCACTTTTATCTCCTTTACTATTGTTGATTATATATATTACTAATTGACATTTTTGATGAGGGCGGCCTGAGTTGTTAGAGAAGCTTTAATTAATATTAAAGGAATTCAAATAACCCCCTGAAAACCGGCTGAAATCCATATAATAACCCCCTAACTGTTTTTAAAGTCCATATAACACCCTGAATACACCTATGTAAATTGAAATAACTTTATGAATTAAATTTTCATTGACAGATAAGAAATATTTATTTTTGTTCATCCAGACTGAATTAAAAAAATTTCTACAATTTGTTAAAAATGTGAAAAATCTTCTATACATAATTATTTTATTCTTTTGGATATATTACAAAACTCAAGGAATGAGCGAACTTGGTTGGTCACTCCCACCAGGAACTTTGGCCACCGACCTTCTCCACGAGGAACGAAACAATGGCGTCCTCCATGGCTGCTGCTTCTCTCTGTAGCTACTTAAACAGAATTCAAAATTGGGGAGAAACATTGGGAGTTACAGATTTTGCAATGAATGGACGGAGTATATATCATAGGACTTACTAGTTAGAGACAATGATCAATATTAGACAAGCTCAAGCTCTTCCTCCACTGAAATCACAGTTGCCTTGTTGTGTAGGATATTCATATAATAATTTAATCTGTCAACGAAAATTTAATTGAGTGAGTTATTTAAATTTTTATAGATGTTTTTAAGGGGTTATATGAACTTTACAAAAAATCAAGAGATTATATGGATTTCAAGCAATTTACGAGGGGTTATGGGGTTATTTGGATGTTTCCCTTAATAAAAAGCATGCTTAATTCATACAATTGGAATAGTTTGATGTCATTACACATGCCGTGTTCTAGAACAAATGCTGCTCTCTGACTCTTTGGTGCTGATTGTTTCACCTTATCTTATGCGCACTCTATATCACCTTTAATTGATGTGTTCCATATGATATATTTTTGAGTTAAAGATATCTAAGTCCCTACAAACATGGAAAAACTCATATAAGTCTACTAAAATTAGAACAGACATATGAGTCTCTCAAAACTCACAAAAACTCAATTATCATCCCTGAGTTAAATTTCTATCCAAACTTAACGGAATATTCCCAGAATATTTCATCACATATAATTAGGTAGACATTGAAGTCCCTATAAACACTCATAAAGACAAATTAGTCCATACAAAAGACAAAATTGCCCCTGAAAAACTTTTACATTAAATTGTGTACATATTACAGTCCCTATAAACAATCATAAATACAAATTAGTCCCTGCAAAAGATAAAATTGTCTCTGAAAGACTTTTACATTTAATTGGATAGACATTAGAGTCCTTATAAACAATCGTAAAGACAAATTGATCCCCATAAAAGACAAAAATTCCCCTGAAGGATTTTTACATTTAATTGTGTATACATTGCAATATTTATAAACAATCATAAAAACAAATAATATAATCCCTGAAACACAATTAAATGTAAAAATCTTTATAAACGATCATAAAAACAAATAATATAATCCCTGAAACACAATTAAATGTAAAAATCCTTTAGTGGCATTTTTGTCTCTTACAGGGACCAATTTGTCTTTACGATTATTTATAAAGACTGTAATGTCTATTTAATTAAATGTAAAAGTCTTTGAATGACAATTTTATCTTTTGTAGGGATTAATTTGTATTTATGATTGTTTATAGAGACTGCAATGTGTACACAATTTAATATAAAAGTTTTTCAGGGGCAATTTTGTCTTTTGTAGGGACTGATTTGTCTTTATGACTGTTTATAGGTGCTTCAATATCTACATGATTATATGTGATGGAATATTATGAGAATATTCCATTAAGTTTGGATAGAAATTTAACTCAGAGATGATAATTGGGTTTTTGTGAGTTTTCAGGGACTCGTACGTCTGTCCCAATTTTAGTAGGGACTTAGATGTTTTTAATCCTATATTTTTATATAATAAATTAGTTAATTATGTCAACCAGATGGATTGATTGATTGAGAAACATTCAAACAAGACAATTGACCATCTCTTTTTTATTTGGAAAGTTCAAACCAGATGAATTCATGATTTTTTGTCATATGATAAAGTTTGAAATTTGTTTCCTTTATTGAACTCAAAAGTTTCAATGTGAGTTAACTTTTATTCATCCTGTTTTACATACAATGGTGGGCAACTTTGTTCAACCACGTCGTACAGTAAATCAGCATTAATTAAAACTGAACAATTACCAAGATGTAGAGATGTAGACCAAAAGAGTTCCATTTTATCTAAATCCTAACCAAACATAAACTTCTATTGATGACTACATCAGACATCCATCAATTTTAGTAAGAATGAAGGTACATTCAACATTATTTTTAATATCATTTTTAATCTTTGAAATATTCTCGTTTATTTGAAAAATATAAGATAATGAATGAATTTTATATAAATATAAACATGCAACTGTATAAAGACAGAAATGATAATAAAAGTGGGCTGGATGTATGAGAGATCTTGAGGAAATAGTAGCATAATATGAAAGAAAAGTGTCATCCCATTAATGTCATCACATATACACGGACGCCTATACACTTCGCTATTAGAATATACAGTATATACTATGAAAGTGTAATATATAATTTACTGACACTTCGTGAAATTAAAGTTTTTTTATTTTTTTCAAAAAAAAATAAGCTAGTTTATCAAATATATACTTCTTTTAATGGACCAATGTATTTAAAAAAAAAATCCTGCATGGTGACTAAACATATCATCAAATAAAAAGTGTTGATCCGATGTCCCATTCCGAGACCTAATTTTTTAACAAATCCATTTTTTTAATGGATAAAAATGACACGTCATCTAAATAAGTTGTCATTGGTTTTTTATTTTTTTTCAATTTTTAGGTTACTGAATCTTCTCCATTAAAAAAACCCTTCTAAAAATATAAAAAATAAAACCACCCTAAAATATAAGCAACAACTTTTCATCACCTAGTACGCAATATACCCGTCAGCGTCCACGTCATGGCAACCGACCTCGTCTGACTAATAAATATAAAAAGAACAAGTCCTGGTCATCGACGCCGGCCCTTCATTGACACACACACAAACTTCAAAGTTCAGACCTTTCGTGTTCAACATTCTCATCAAATACACACGAAACAAAAATTCGAACTTCCCCTTCTCTTCCCTTCCTTTCCTCCAATCCACAACATGGAAACATGGCACACAATCCTCGCAGTAGTCCTCCCTCTCCTCACACTCCTGATCATCATCGGAATCCTCCTTTTCCGGCGACACCGCCGGAAATCTCTACAACCCAAACCCCCCAACAACAACCCAGGAAGGCAGACATCAAAACCCACCATCCCAACGCGCCTCCCACACCATGACAAGAACAACCCACCGAAGGACTTCAGGTGGGCCGACCACCCAAGGCTCGTGACGGAGGCTGTTGAGTATGGGTGGCTCGGCTTCTCCTTCGGGAGCCTCCTCAGCTCCCTCCCCCGCTCCGCCACCACCTCAGCCTCGCTTTGGGACTTCTGCGCGGCCTGCGATGCCGCGCGGAGGGAGCACCGCGCGGCGTACGACACCAGCTGGGAAGTCCCCCCGGGGTCCGCCGAGTACATGCAGAGGCTGAGACTCCACGCGTCGTCGGAGGCGGCGGACCCCGGTTGCCATGGCGGGTGCATCAGGATGTCGTTGCCACTGCCGGGGCCTCCACTGCGGCAGAACTCTTTCCCGCAGGAGGCTTATTTCGAGATCACCATCGTCGCGCAACGCGGAGCCTCCTCCATCTCTTCCACAAAAGCAGGGCCGCCGCCGCAGTCAAGGGGCGGCCGCCGCTCGCCTCCACCACCAATGAAGGGGACCACATTAAGCTTATACGAGAGAATTCGATCCCCGGTGGTGGTGGCGGGCATAGCGGCGCGATGGTCTCATTGGGGCTCACAAGAGGGGACGCGCCGCCCAGTTCGCTCACCGGGAGCTACTTCGGCTCCATCAGCTTCAATTCAGATGGGTCTCTTCTACTTGATGGTAAGACAGACACAACTAGAACTGGAATTGTAATTCTTTATTGCAGGCATTGCGATTTCACTCATATTATTTCATGCACTTACAATCAGGGTTGAAACTGGTGGCGGGATCGAGCGAGGCGGATTGGGGAGGCGTAAACAGAGTCATCGGATGCGGATTCAACCCAAGCAAGAAGAAGGTGTTCTTCACATTGGATGGGGCACTGGTCCACATGATCCACTGCCAGTCGGAGGCGTTCGAATGCCCGCTCTACCCGTCTCTGGCGGCCGACGTAGACACGACAGTGTTGGTGAACCTGGGACAGAGTGAGTTCAGATACGCACCTGCGAACGCGCACAGAACGACCAACCCGTGCTTTCTTCCCCCTCTGCATCCGAACAGCAGCAGCCACCACAATGATGGTGATTCGGCGGTCCTCAGACATGATGATAGTCGGGAGTTCTTCTCGATGGGCAGGATCAATTCGCAGTGGCACAGGCACAACAATGATGATGGGAGTGTTGTCTTGGACATGGATGGGGAGTCTGATCTGTTTGAGATTGCCTTGGACAGTAAAACCAGGTTTTAGGTTGCCAAAGCTAGAGCCACACTAACCTCTTATTGTTTCTCTGAGTGATGTACATCTGAGTGAGCAGGAGATTTTACACTAACTGAAATCAAATACAGATTTAACATTTTGTAATTTAATACACACTGAATTGGATCTATAAGAATGCATTGTTTGCCATCAAAGATAATCCTGTTCCATCATTTTGTTCTAATGCACAAAGAAGACATGCCAAGTATTCCACCTGTTTTAGAAATAGAGATCATAGTATAATTTCAAACAAACACTAGATACAATGATCTTGGAAGTAGATGGTCTGTTTTCGACTTTTACACGCAACCTGCCTGGAAAACAAGCAAAGGGAATAAATACCTTTGGCACATGATGTAAAAAAGAAAACATATATTAGATGCATCTATGGTTGTCTGTCTCGTCTCTTCAACCCCATCCGTGATTTCGCATATCTGGATTTCTCATTAAGGGTAACTTTTACATGAGATTTTAAAATCTTCATCAGCACCTTCCTCTACTTTTAGAATCCTATTGTCTCGCATAAATTTAAACATGTCATAGTTGATAGTCAACTTTGTAAAGGATACTCTAAACGCATGCCCTCCCCACCGGCCGACGAGTACAGAATCATACCCTGGAGATGATTCAGGGCTGCAGTTGAACAGGCTGTATCCTGTGGTCATTTTGTTGGTCAATTATATGTGGGAAGAAAGGCATCAATTGGATAAATAAATAAATAAACAAATTCATAACAAAAGATCAACTAGAAATTCTGTACTATGCAAAATGGAAAACAAGTGAATGTTAAATGAAGTTCTAGCATACATGCAAATGGAAAATGAGTGACTGTGTACTGGCATACATGTATAGCTTTCTAATTTACTTGATTCTATGATGGGAGTCTGTACACTTTGAGTAAAACAGTGGCACTAACAAAACAATGTAAAAAGGAAAAGAAAGCCAAATCATATACTACTGTTTTATATTTTTAAAAATGTGCTTAATCTGAAGTAACGGAATTCCGTGAAATATTCGATGGAAAAAAATATGGAATACAATCCATGAACCACACACACTCGCGCGCGCGCGCGCGCACACAAAACAGATCAGGTACAACTATACAGTGCACAGTGCAATAATCGAAGTTTTTTGTTAACAAGAAGACACTTCCATGAGCTTCAACAGCTAATTCATATGGATCATTATACCAAATACATTATACCAGTTGCATTCCTAAAATCTAGTCAAATAACAAGTAATTTATACAGCTCACCCTTGTCACCTAATACAACGCATTATTGATTAATTGCATATTAAATGTGTACCTTTCAATTGAAGTACAGTTTTAATAATGAATTAATCAACAATTCATGCATTAAACATATCAAATGTGTATTTAACACTACCAAATGCATTAAATGTGTATTATGTCAGGGAGAAAGAATTCGATCTAGGCACTGTTGATTTTGCATATCATAATTAATTAATCTATTTTTTTCCTGAATAATTTCCCAAGATTTACACGAATTTTACCAAATTACAAATTTTTACCGAATTATGAATTTCTGACGAGGCAGATAGATCACAACCTTGATTTTCTTTAGGTTGAACACCTTATTTGTTAGTCCTATTTGAACCTTCGGATAAAATTATTGAGGTCAACCAGTTGCACTCTAACCAATTTCTATATTTAAGCAAACATCATTCAAAAATTGCCACTGCAACCCACATGCACACCTTAATCCAACTCCTAGTCCCTACAATAAATCCATTGATAACTCAGTTAATCATAGATGGTTTTAAAAAACAAGTCGTGGTCAGCCATCAAGGATTGGAGCCATCATTGGAATGTACCAATGTTCACTTTAGCTGAAGAGATAAAAAGTACCTCGAGGATATGATTTTTTCCATTTATCATAATTGTTTAGAAGGAAGACTTCCTTATCTACCTTATAGTTTCCAATTTCAATAAAATTTTGGATACACCCACTTTTGTTTAAAAAGAAATGAGACGATATGAAACTTAATAACATCAACTACTTTTTCATAAATGACCAGAAGCCTATTTAGGTGTAAACGAAATTAGAGTCTTGCACATATAAGGTAAAGAAAGGAAAAACCAAAGCAAAAAAAGAAAAAGAAAAGCAGCACCAAGGCATGGGCATCAAATGACCACGCCCACTAGAATGATGAACAACATTCACGAGTTTTAAAAGTTATGACATCTAACTGAGAAACGATATGGAAAATCTATGCACTAGAGACACTTTGCACAGTTGGGTTTTCCCTTAACACGTGGGTTCTGCACAGAGAAACCAGCATAGGCAGAGCAGGCACCATCTTATTTTACGTGATGGCTTTTTCAAGACAAGACCCTTACAATCCCGTTTTCAAGTGAAATTCCTAGCTCTTGTCCCACATTCAGTTTGTTGGGGTATATGACCTGCATGTGATGAATGCAAAATGGTTTATGTGGAAAAAAATTGGGCGGTGATTGCAGCATCTCTTTGTGCTTAGGTTATTGTCCTTCTAAAGGAAGAATTGATATCAAGTATTATGGGGGAATCATTGAAAAGGAATGTAGCTCTTTCAACATTAAGGTATGTACCTACGGTTTGGGTTCTTTGTTTTATATTGTATTGCTTTCTTTGTAATTTCCTTTTCCTTTTTTTCCGGAGATCGCTCATCTCCATCTATTCGAGGGACATCATTTGAATTAATAAAAATGTTCTAATCCCACTTTCAAATAAAATCGTTGTAGATGACAGAATAGGGGAATATAAGCCCAAATCACAGTGATGATACATGCAAATTCAGCAAAGCAGATGGACCAGAATTCAGCATACCACTAACAGGCAAACAATATCATTGATCCTTTTCTTTTTTCCTCATTCATTTATTTATTTAATGGGGCTTTTTGGGACACATTACTATAAGACATGATGAACTGGCCCTAAAGCATACACATTATAAGACATGATGAACTGGCCCTAAAGCATACACATTAATGGAAAAGCTCAATGATTGGCATAATGGCATTACATGTCATAGACTCACAATGTAATATATTAAGATCATTTCTTTAAGTCAAGTGATTAAGTGATAGGAGACCCTGAATGCGGATACTTCGAAATTTTGGTTCGCACCCAAGGAAAGTGATAAGTACCTGAAAGTCAACAAATGCAACAGGTACTCCATGTTTATTCTGCATCTTCAGTTTCAGAAATCCTGGGCATCTATCCGATAATTCAAGGCAAAAAAGGATAGATTACAAATTTGCAATAGAATGTTGTATTTTAATTATATACAAGTAAATAAAAATGAAGTCTCACCTTATAAAAGCTTGCCTTAGCTCTTGCTCAGTGCAACTCGGTCCCAAGTTAGCCACGAAAAGAGTCGGGCATGGGGTAGTATTCTGAGGAACATTTACGACATGAGTGTAGAAACAAACTACACAGAACATGGAATTTATCAATGGTAAAAATGAATCTCACCGTCTTGGTCTTAGGCTCCGCATCATTGCCAACATCACTATCGAAGTTTCCATAACTGAAAATAAAAACAAAATGTTGAAAATTCTAATAAGTTGCCACTTCTGATTACCTAATTAACCTAGAGCCTATAGAATATATTAGCTGCTATGTCAAGGAAAACCTTCAGTGTACCCTACTGGTGAATATCGAAAAAATAAGGAAAAAAATCTTCTGTTAAAGCAGTGTGGACCTTTGTGCAGATGGATGAGCATTCATGTTGTAAGCAGAATTACCAATTCCAGGCAAGTGAAAATTGCTTCCATCACCTGTTAGTGCACCAAGTGTGCCAAACGTGCAACGTGAGCTTTTGGAAAAAGGTGTCCAGTGACTATTACATATAAGAGTGATAAAGAGCATCAGCTAAGATCAGCCAATACAGAAAAACAGACGGTGAAAAAGAAGTGTGCTAAGCAGTTTGCTGATTTCCAGTCAAAGAAATCGTTTAAAATTGTACTGAAGAGATTCAGAGAGCACAACTCAGGTTCTAAAAGCTCGTTAGAAAGATGCAGCACTAAGGACCAGATCACTACAGAGAGTGGTGTACCATATGGTACTTGGATTATCTTACTAGCATCTGTATGGCTTTTTGATAAGGCAGCAGACCCTCTAGCTTTCTTGTCAAAAGAATTGTAGGTTGAATCATCTGATCTCGGATACAAAACAGAAGCTCCATAATGAGTAGAAATTATATAAAAGATTCAACTGATATGAAGAAGAATATTGATTCTATTCAACCATTCAGGCAAAATCAGATTAGGAAGAATAGTGTGGGAATTGACTGTTGAAATAACAAACTCTCCACTGACCTGATCTTGGACGCTTAGACCTTGAGTTGGACTTTGCAAGATCAATGTAAAGGGTTGACTCTTTCTCAAGGTCAAAAACTATTCCCTGCAAAACAGAGGTTCATTAGAGTTCTGAGTCAATAAGAAAAAGAGTCCTTGAAGAATTTGTTGATGAAAAGAAGTGAACTGTATTACAGCACCACACTTGAAATGTATTTTTTGTTATGGGAAGAAGTGAAATGAATTACATCACCATAATTAACAAACTTTCACTTCTCAATAAATTCATTTCAAGGAATTGTTCAAAATTTGCACTTACAATCAGAGTCATCAGATAAACTTCGAGATCGTACTATATGAACACAACATATTTTTCCTCCAAAAAACAGATAAAATACATGAACATGCTACCAACTACAAGTTGTGCGATTGACTTTCACTAGAATATCATTATTAAGAACTACTCTTTGTAATATGATATACATATCCTTAAATAGAGCTGCCCTGAGATTCAATTCACGGTAAAATTTTGAAACAATACTAGTCATTTTGCAAGACCTGACAGAGACTCTCACAATTATGTTCAACTGCTCATTATGGACCTCAAATCTCATTAATGTCAGCCCCTTTGAATGAATGATGTTGATTCAAGCATCCTTGTAATGACAGCCATATCAAAACCGTAGAAACTCACAAGTTTTAAGGCTGAATAACCATTTTTTACTTTAAAATCACTGATCATCTCATCTTAAACATATGCAATATGGTAAGAATATCTTACTCAAGCATCCATACATCAAGACAGGGCATTTAATTTGGCAAGGTGCCACGGTGAATGTTCTACGTAAGCAAAGGCAAAGTCAGTCATCCGCATTTAAAAAACGGTTTTCATGGCAGAATGTCCATCCTTCTGAATGATTCAAAAACAGTACTTCACTCATGTCCAGTTCAGTGTTATGGCATATCAAAGTATTCAGTTTCAGAGGTTATCCACCTAAATTGCACCCAACTACATACAAAATCATTTGATCTGCTCTCTTGGATGGAGTAGGCTCTATTTCCCATGCCAAAGAATGTTTAAAAACAGTACTTCACTCATGGCAGAATGTCCATCCTTCTGAATGCTTCAAAAACAGTACTTCACTCATGTCCAGTTCAGTGTTATGGCATACCAAAGTATTCAATTTCAGAGGTTATCCACCTAAATTGCACCCAACTACATACAAAATCATTTGATCTGCTCTCTTGGATGGAGTAGGCTCTATTTCACATGGCAAAGAATGTTTAAAATTTTACGAGATTTTAAAATGTAACCAACCACATCCCTACATATCCATGGGCAAAGTCTTGCCTTCTGAGATTTAGTATAATTCTAACATCTTTCCCTCCACTACAAGCTAGTTTAGCACAGAATAAAATCCGGTAGTATGAAAACTTAAAGAAAATTTACAAAAGTAAAATTGAAAATTTTGAACTACTTTTTAAGAAGGTTAGTATGTACCGATAAGATGAATTTCTTAAGCCTGGGCAATGCTTCTAGATAAGAAACTATAATAAAACAATTTTAGAAGACTATGGATAAACTCCTAGAGAGACCACAGAATCCTTACATTTAGCGCGTGCATTGCTGTGAGGGCAGATCGTTGATCAATGAAGACTGCAAAAGCATAGGCCTATTAAATTGTGACAAGGAGTTAGAGACTACACATGTAAATCAGCACACAATGTTAAAAAATACTTGCATAATATTCAGCATCAAACTCTAAGTGAAAAAGATCACTGGAAAATGCCTGATGTGATTGATGTGACAAACGGTTACAATAATGAATAATGTATGATAAGTTGAATATCATTTACCACCATAATTTTGTTGATAAATGCATACGTGCCACCTAAAGAGAAGTGATTGTTAACATTTTGAATTGAACACTCACACCTACAACTGGCAGACACACAATATAGGAAGAGAAACACAACTATTCGAACAAGCAAACACAGTGCTTAAAGACACATTGATATGCCTTTATAAATATAAACAGCTCTTAATTGATTGAACTGGATCATTTTTTTTTTATTACGCACACTTACAACAAAGAGCTTTATCCCCTATGTGGTGTGTTGGAGCATTTAATTAACTCACAAATGTATCTTACAAAAGAAATAACCTATGTGGAGAACACTTAGGTGGCAATTACAGCTCTTCTAAGAACATGGATTATAGAACTTCTTGGGGAGGAGTCGCCATCTAATATCATGGGTAACAATTGGCCCGGTTTCGTGATCCTTCCTGGTCGAGGCCTTGCAAGGGTATCCTTGCCTCTGGGGTGGTTTTCTTGTTCATCTTGTATTTCATTTCTTTTTCCAAGATCCTCTCCTTTCTTTTGTTCGAAGGGTACCATTTTAATATATGAATTCTCCAATCTTTAAAAAGAACTTATGCTTAATCAACTATTTCACATATGGAAGTACAAGAGGGATGTTTCTCCAATGGGCCATTTCAATATATCGATTAAGTAGCAGATGCGCGAGCAACATCTAATTTGGATTTGTACTTTGAACTCAGCAATGAAATTATGGTAGCAACATCTAATTTAGATTTTTACTGCGAATTCAGCAATGAAATCGAGATAGCAACATTTTCCTTTTGTTCAAAAAAAAAATAAAAGTAGCAGATGCGCGAGCCAAGCTGGGAACATGAGAGAGACTAAAGGCGATTCTCTACGTGCGACAATCATTTAACGCTCCAAAATCAAACACATTATTTCGGCCACAAAATTCTAAAAAAAATCACTCAAAAAGAAGGTACCTGATTGCTCTGGCCGGAGCTCCTGAGATGGCAAGACTCGTACCCGGGGAACTCGTGGAAGAGGCTGTAGATCTCCCTCGATTTGACGTCCTCGGGGAGGCCGGCGGTGAAGAGGGTCCGCACCTCGTCGGAGTTATGTGGATGGTAGGGCGGAGGGATCCCGTAGGAGGTCAGGTGGTGGTGGTGGTAAAGCTGTCCCGAGGGAGGAGGAGGATGAAACTCCACGGCCGGCGGCGGCGGAGGGGGTTGCTGGTGGTAGTACGGGTAGTGGGGGTTGTGCAGGACGGCGGGCGGCGGCTGCGGAGGATAGTAGTATCCCGCAGCGGCGGCGGTCATGTCGTCCATGGCGTCAGTGGTGGTGGTAGTGGTGGCGGCAGCGTTTTAGGGGGCTTTTGGTGCGGGTTTTGATGGGCGGCTCAGGCTTTTTATTTTATTTCATGCCCCCGTTAGATTGAGAATTAAGTTATTCAAGTTCATAACTATCAAGTATATACGAGGGATAAATGATTTTTCATGTGATTGTGTTTTTACTTATTTTAGATTAGATAAAAAAAAACTTTTTTTTTTATAAAATGATATGCATGTGCTCTATTTATGAAACGTAATAATAAAATTTGTGTTGTGTAGCTAATCATGAATATGTTGAGTATAAAATATGAATAAGTTATGAATAGTGATTTATAAAATGTGAAAAGTTGATTTAACATTTAGATTCATCGATCTATAAAAGATGATAATAATTGATTTGATAGTAGAATCATATATTTAAATGAGTTAAATAATTTAAAATAAAAAATAGCAAAAATAATTATATTACTCCGTATTTATTAATTCTGACTTTCAAATTTTCATTCATTCCAATTTTTCAAACATCAATTTTATCGCTATCTCACCTTACCCCATTTATTTCACCCCCAAGTTCCCCGATTTTATCTCCCTAACAGGGACGATTGTTCATGTGAAATAGATTACACGTGTAGAATAGGTGAGTCTTGTTTTTTACTTATTTATGTTAAGGAAATGGAAAAGTAAAATATTAAATTCAACGGAAAATGATAAAAGAAATCTCACAAAGTTAAAACACCAAAATCAATTACTTTTTAAAATTATACTTAAAAAAATTATTTTACAATTTTAGAAACATAGAAGACTAATCTATCCTTATGTAATTAGATCTTTAACATCTCTCTAACCCTTGTTAGGTTATTCCACACCAAAAACATATTTTTCCTACAAAACAACAATTTCTTTAGAGGTTCTGTTATTATATATCATATTGTGTATTTCTTATATATATCTTATCTGATGTTTATCATTTTTCGTTGTGTATAATCCTAATATGTAATTGAAATGTGTTGTATCCAATACAGTAAATGATATTTTAGTATTCTAAATTCTTATTTACATTTTTTTACTTAGCTATTCACATATTTTTATGGCGTCATTAGTACTTTTTTTAAAAAAGAAACATCAACATTTAATGGAGTCCATCATAAAAAAAAAACTCAAATTGCATTGATACATGTCTTACAATTCACAAAATCCATCGATTCATAAATAATTTAGCATAAAAAGAAAGTTCTACATGAAAATATGTAAAATACATTAATAAAATTAAAAGAGTGAAATATTATATTTTAACAAGGTAAGAGATACGGAAATATGGTAAGAATTTAATTACATAAGGGTATGTTAGTCTTTTATGTTTTCAAAATTGTGAAATGAGATTTTTATTTGTATAATTTTACAAAATGGTTGATTATGGTATTTCAAACTTTTAGAAGACTTTTTTTAGTCATTTTCTTTAAATTCAGTACTTTTTACTATAAAATATGAATAAGCTATGGACAACGCTCGATTCTTATTCAAAAACGTAAAAATGATTTTTTTGTTGTTTGATTCACCTTCGATAAAAAGTGATGATAAGTGGTGGATAAAAGATAAATAAAAATTTATGACTTTTTACATAACAGCTATGTACACTTGAATAAGTGAGAGATGTGTAACTGATTTGATAGATGTGACATTTTTTAGAATGTGTGGGTGATTGTTCGGTGAGATATTTTTTTTAAAATGACAAAGAAAAATATTTTTATCCATTGGCATGGATAAACCTTGATAAACAGTTCCAATATTTCCTTAAAATAATTATCAGGTTTTATCCTAGCTTATAGTTATTATGGTATATTTGAGAAAAACAAACAACAAATAAGGGTTATTCTCTAGTATTTACCTCTATTCTTTGTTAACTCTTCACCACAAACGGGGAATAGTTCATTTTGAGGACCCAATAAGATTTTAACTTTTCTAATGTATATATTTATCTAATAAAATATATATCCTTAAATGAAAGAATTAATAAGTTATTATATATTTATTACTCTGTATATAATAGAGAAAGTGGAATGCAAAGGAGAACAAAAGAATGATTGTATGTCATAGACATGATCTTATTTACACTCACGGCTCTTTCATGTACTAATAATGTGTTAAGTGACAAAACAATACATAAATAATAATTGAGCGTCGTTACACTCAATTTTTTTAATCAGTCTAAAATATAGTCCTATATATTTCATTAAAAATCCAGTAAAGCATATACCTCGTTAGATGATGTATATACCTCGTTAAATGTTTTCTTACACTTATTAAAAATGAATTCATTCAACTCGAAATAGAACGATATACATTTTTTACTAAAGTATGTACCCCATAGATGATGTTTACTATTTAAACAAAAAAATGAAAACATGTGTGGTCTGAGTTTTGGTTGGTAAAAATAATTGGGTCTAACATTTTTCCTTAATAATTAGTAACAAAACAAATGGACAAATTAAGTAGTCATATACTAGTAGTGTTGTACAGAACACATTATAAAGTTTTTTTTACTTGTATGCCATATAGAAAAAAACTAATAGTCAACATAGATGTTGGTAGCGTTAACTCTATTAAGTAGAGGAAAAACTCAAGAACTAGAAGCTAAACTCATGGGGTGGTGGTTGAAAGATGATGAGCATTCACAACACCACCACATTTACAACAGATCCATCATTAATTTGATGCAATTATGGAAATGGTAAACTATAATCTGATTGGAGTGACACTCATATTTAGTCAATCCCAGTGCTGGATGTTATATTTTTATTCAATGATTTAACAAGAGTCAAAGAGTTCACATGTAATTTCAGATTTTTTAAAACAATTACAGCTTAGGTTGGCTTTAATACCTCATAGTGTACATGGTTATATCAGCAGGTTCAGCACAACTGCCCTTCAAATTCCACTTCAAAATTTTATGCCTCAATTTTAAAACATGGACTGAATCTCAGGAAGGAAGACAAAATTGTCCGTCTGTTAGTCTTAATAGATAGCAATTCAAATTGGTAACTTGGAAACTCAATTCAAGCAGAATTCAGATTCAGTTTGGTCAAACTTCTTCCCATACAATTCTGCTAGATTTACCAAAGTGAATACATTACAAGACCAAAATGAAGAGAACACTCCAGAAGACACAAACATGCGTGCCATTCAGACTCGATCATTTACAGACAATAACATTACATACAAAGCTGCATTCATAACCTGCAAAACCTCACACATGCACTCTCTGTGATTCCAGCATTCTCAAATTGGTTAACATTACCATTATCAAGTCACTCAGATCCTGTGTTTTTTTTTCTCTTCCACGATGCGCCAAAGAAACCAAATTTAACAAATCCCGTCAATGGATCATAAGGAAACTCTCTCTCTTCTTTTCCTTGACAGTATCCTCCGCAGCAAACCAAACCCGCCTCTTCGTTTCTTAGGCACAACAAGTGCGAGAGCCAACGTATTCAAGCCTTTGTTCTTTGGTTCATTTGTACTTGGAGAATATGTGGTGGTGCAAATGATTTCTTTCGTCTTGGGGGAGTTGAGCTCATCGAACTTCGATTCATCTTCAACGAGCATCTGGTCACGCAGGGGTAGATGGCGGTTGTTTTTAGCATTCAAAGGGTTTGGCATTGCTTTTTGAAAGAGAACGGCATCTCTTGGGGAAGCCAAGGCCTTCAGCTGTTTTCCTAAGTTCAAAATAGTTTCTTGGCATTCCGCCAACTTTTCGGAAGCTGCTGAGATCTCCCAATCCTTTCAACACAGAAAACAACACATGTTGAGTAATTGGAGTTACATGCAGTATCACAACAGAAATCTCAAGATCAGAACTTTTGAAAACATCAGCCAAATTAAAATATGGCCTTAATATAGAGTGTCTGACACCACTCAAATCCATGTTCGTGCCACACAGAGAGTAATCAACATCAGCACCTTCAACAAGTTCAATATTGTTTGTGTCAATTCTGTGTTAAATGCTATGCATTGTTTCGGTTTTTAGTTGGATGTTGGTAGATGGATATCATGACATGATTATGAAACCCAAAGGATACAAAACTAATTTCGTGAAGAAATCCTAAGACACAAATTCAAGATGCATTGAAAATGCAACTTCATATTTTCCCGCCACAATTCATGGATGAATAATTTACGCTCATGAGAAACAAGAGGCATTTTTTTTGTCAACTATTAGATAGCTTATATGAATTATTTCTTAAAATATGAAACCCATGACCTGCATTATATATTTATCAGGTATACATGCACAGATGTGAACGCCATCTGCAAAAAGAATGCCAACCTCATTTTTTGTAGTTAAATACATGCACTAATGAGTACAAAAGAATCATAATTTCTCAAGAAAATAAAGGCTCTTACCGTTCTGAGATGCCTTTCCTCTTGATCCACTTCATGCTTTGGAAGCTCCTTGTTGTCCACGCTACAAAAACAAGCACAGTTGGCATGTTAGGAATTTCAATACATCAAAGAAGTTAACAATACAGTAATATGGATTAACATTAAAGATACCTATCTAAATGGAGTTGTAACTCTTGGCATGTTGCTTCTGATTCCCCATAACTGCTATTTTGAAGTGATGAAGACTTCTGCTGAACCTCAACTTTGGCAACAGCCACATGTGAGTTAATGTCTTCATTAGGATGATGATTTTCAATCTCATCCTCACCTAGTCCTTGTGATTCTTTAACTGCTGCTAGTTCCACTTGTAAGCTAGAAATGTTCTGTGCTGATTCCTGAAGTTGAGTAATTAAGGATTTATTCTTGTTTGTCTCTGACTGTAGTCTCTCTTCCAAATCCTTCTTTCGAGTCTCCATGCCAGTGATCTCATCTTTCATTTTCTTATTTTCCTGTTTAAGTTTTAGCTCAATCTCCTCCATCTGGGACAAAATATATAGAACATTTGGAGCTGACATGGGAAAAGATGTCACTTCATTTGGTGGTTGGCATTCTTGAGTTACCTTTCTTATTTCCAAATTTGGGCTGCTCCCCATCTCAACTTGGCATTCACTGTGTGTTCCATCCCAGTCGAATTCCCTCCTGATCGCATCTCTCATGCTCGAAACATCTTGAAGCGAAAAGCAGTGGTTCATAATCCATTCCAGGGTAGTTGTTAGTTCTGCAACAAATTTTTCAATGTTTGCCTTTCCACGCAAGAGATCATTGCAAACAAGAAGAAAATGTTGCAGAACTGAATCGAGTTGCGAATTTTTCCATTGAAAAATGCGGGCTACGTATCCATTAGGTGCTGCAGAGCTCTTGTCAGGAACTGAACCATCAGCACCTCCTGACAATATCTGTTGATTACCGTAGTTCATGAAAGGTGGCTGCCTCACCCCTTCAATAAGTTCAATCACTTTGCATATAGATTTTTCCAAATCGGATTGAGACTGATTTACAGTATTTGTTCCATCATATGAATCTGAAGACCTCTGCCGAGGTTTCGAAGAGCTGTTACCATTGACCGAAGAAGAGTTACCCCCACTTGAGTGATTCATGTTTGTCAAAGCAATTCTGACCTCTTGGAGTATATAATCAAGACTTTTTTGTGTAGCATGATGCTTCTCAAAGATTACTTGTAAGATATCTTGAATCCAACTGTGATCATTTTCAACCGATAAATGATTCGACTTTACTCCATAGTTTGTACTCTCAGAACCAGCATGACCATTGGCAACCAGGATTATCTCTTTACCTGTTACCTGAGATGGAGATGACAAAAGGTTGGTTTTGGAAGGGGCCAAAATTGGTGTGTGCTCCTCCATAAGACAATTAGAGCATTCAGACGACTTATCTACCGAAACAATCGCCATTCTTTCCATCTCAACAAAATCATCTAATAAACTCAAGTCGGATTCACCAAAGCTTCTACATGATGATGCCCTTTGTTTCCCATTTTTAAAATGATCCAGTTCTACTATTAAAGCAGAGGCCCAAGATTCAGCACAGCTGACATTGTCATCATTCCCGCCATTCTCGGATATTGAAGCTAGAGGAAGCTCATATGATACAGGACTTCTCCTTGCTAGTTCAAGTAGGGAATCTCCTTTTGTCAGCTCTCCTAGCTGCGCTTCAACCTGCGATAACTTGGAAGATGTACAGGCACACAACGTCCTTGATGATTGAAGCTCGACATTTTTCTTTGTTAATTCTTCCTTCAATATTTTATTTTCTTCTTCCATTGTGACTAGCCTTTCAAGGAGAGGGTCCACCCTTTTATTAGAGGCATCATGGTAATTCTCCCAAGAGGAATGCTTCACCAGCGTACCTCCCATTGGATGAATTGATCTCTTGTTTCTTGAGTCGACACCATTTCTTCCCAACAATTCAACTTCACTTCTCATCTTTGCCAAAGCAGCTGGACCTGGTAAACGTTTCCGGACGAGGACACGTAATTTCTGACATTCACTTTCTAACTTGGCAATCTTCTTTACGCTCTCAACATATTGCTTGTGGGATGCATCCGCAGATCTCATATTGAATTCCCTCTCCTGACTCCGGATTTCAAGCTCTTTCTCAAGCATGCGTACTTCATACCTCAGAGAAGCGTTATTTTTCTCTGTGGAATCAAGTCTAACAGTCAATGCATTGAAATCTGCTTCGGCCCGAGACTTGGACTTGGTTAGATCTTCAATGATCTTTTCTTTGACCTCAATTTCCTTTCTCAGATTACTATTCTCAACACCCAATTCAGAAAGCCCTGCACTTGTTTCTGCTAGCTTATCTTCTATGCTTGTTTGAATTCTGTCAAGTTCTCTGGAGTTTTTCATCACAATATCATGAATCTTTTGCTCATATTCTTCTTTAGAATCATGCAACTTCTGCATAGATTCCTTCAAAGCTGCATTTAGATTAGCTATCATTTCTTCTGCAGTGCTTCTCTGTTGTAATGCATCATCCAGTGCTCGCTTGTTTGATGCTGCCTCTGCTCTCGCCTTTTCCCATCCTGAATTGTGGAAAATGAAGTTCAATACCAGTATGATTGAAAATGCGACAAATAATTGCAAAGGAAGACCAGTGAATAATGCACATAAACTTAGCTAGCGAGAAGCTAACCTGCGATTGCATCCTCAGCCACCTTTTTACGTTGCACCAGAATGTCATCTTTGGCATATGATTCAGAGAGAGCTGAAGATAATTTTTCGTTTAGAATTACCAAAGACTTCTCAAGTTCTGCAGCACTCTCCATTTCATGAGCCTGTATCGGGTCATGCAGGGACTTAGCAATTCCTATTTGTAAATATAATATAACATGGAGTTTTTCTTTCCCATGAATTACAAAGGTAACCGAACAATTGAAATACTGCATTTTAAAATTATGCTTGAGTAGACTACACTGTACATATAGCCTATTTATGTAAGTTTCCAAATGATGATCATTGAAAATACTAGGGGAGTTTTGAAATTCAGGGTAGGTGTCACCATCTAATCTTTAAATGTGTGCATATATTCAAGGAAGACATAAACAGATAAGACTCCAAAGTCATTGGTTCATGAAACCACGAGTTACCATGTGGGGGAGACTATGTAGGACAATTTGTTTTATGAGATATTAAGATAATATTATCCGGGGACTTTTGCCTATTGAAATTTACAATTCCAGGTTTAGGAGAATTAAAATGATCAAATAAATCGATGATAGAGACTGATGCGTGGTAGATTCCTGCTGCACAATAGGAAAATTTGCAAGGTGAAAGATATAATCCAATTCAATATGGACAATGATTGGATTATAGAAGACTACAGTTTGCGGTACTTGAAAAGATACAACCTATATCAGAGTCAAATAAAATCAATAAAATAAAAATACAATCTCTAACACATCCTGATTAAGCAAAACTTCACTTGTAAAATCCCAAATACGGATCATGCATGATGGTTAACTTTGAATTTTATAGAGGACTATTTACAGTTTAACCCACATGTCAAAAACTGATTTTTTTTAATTATTTTAGGGTGGGGGGATTGGAAATTGGGATAAGGCAAGGCTGTCTATTAAACATAAAAGTCAATAAATAAGACATTGGGATTGCAAGATATACTTAGATCATCATATTACATCTGCCATCTGACTTTAAGAAAATTCAAGAAACAAAATTTAACCATACAAAATCAGAGATAACCCAATTATCTTTTCACTTTTCCTTCTTTTTTTTTCTTTTTTGTTCACTTACAGTATAGTCTTTTCAGAGGATTTCCTCCTCCATAACCATGTTTTGTGATGATCCATGCTTCAATTCCTGCTAACAACAGGGGAGACAGTGTATATATTAGGAACAGATTTCAACAATCATAAAATTTTGCATAGACCAAAGTCGACTAAAAAAAAGCATAAACATTCATCAGATGCTTTCAGATTTCCAGAGAAATATGTACCCTGTCACTGGGATGGTGAATAATGCATCAAAAAACGATCGAATCCAAACAATCAACAAACAAATTTGCAGTTTATGCAAATGTAACAACCATTGTTGATACAGGGTAGTGATGACAAAATTTGGAAGTAGTTGAACATTCAAAGTATTATTTCAATTGAATCACACTTCCTCAAGTGGGAAAAAAGAAAGGTTCACAACAACTCCACAGAACACCAATAATTAGATAAACTTTGAAGCCAAAAACAGACAACAAAACCATGAAGAACAACCAACCCACAATGCAGAAATCTCTAAAGAACAACATTTACCTCAAAAACACAGAACAAGAACTACTAGTAATGATACTATCCCAACGAGGTTGTGAAAGTGTGCTTCAATGCATGAAAATCACAGTAGAAGCCAAAGAAGAGAAGAGGAAGAGGCATAGAAGAAGCTCATGTGAGATTAGAAGGCCATTAAAGAGTTTGGGTGGGCATCAGAAAAGCAGAGGAGGGTATGAAAACGTCGACCCACAAAGGGAAAAGAGTACATGCACACGAAGAGAGATAGAGAGAGAGAGAGTCAAAGAGAGAGAGAGAGAGAGAGGGAGAGAGAGAGAGAGAGAGAGAGGGGACCAAGTGTCGGCGGGCATTGACACGAGAGGGAAAGGGGGGGGGGGGGGGTCAGTAGCGGTTGAGCTGTTGCCTTGCCTGACCACAGTGAGTTGAGTTAAAAGCAATAGTTACTGCTCACTGATGTGATACAAATATTATTTCTGCATTTTCCCTCTTAAAATTAATAATTACTTATTTATATAGTTTTTTATATATTTCTGCATATATATATATATGAATAATTTTCAATTATATATATATATATAGGTGATTAGGTGCGGCGAACGGCGGATGCGGCAACGGGCTGTCGATCACGGGTCCATCGCAACGGACGGTCAGTGCGATTCACGTCGACCGTCGGATGCGATGGACCCGCGATCGGACGGCTCACGTCGCACACCGCACCTAATCGGAATCGTGTGTGTGTATATATATATATATATATATATATATATATATGAACATTTAAAATTTTAAATTAAACTTAAATAAATTATAAATATTTCAGTTGAATTTTATAAAAATTTGTTATGTTGTTTTTTATTATAAGGGTTTTGTTAACAAGTGCTCCCGTGGCATTGGTTAACTCACATTAATTGTTCACTTTTTAAGCAACTCAACAAATTAATTATGATATAGTTAAAAAAATGAAAGATTTTTTAAAATACCAACAATACCCCTAATAAATTCACTACATTTTTTTCTTCTTCCATCTCACACACAATTTTTTCCTCCCTTACACAATGTTTAAAAATAAAAAATGTTACAAGCATAAATAAGATATTTTCAGGAAAAATGTTCAATTTATGTAAAAAAATGTATGTATACTAAACAATTGAACAATATTTTTTTTGTATATAAAGTCAATTTTTTTATATATATATAAGAGAAGAAGAAAAAAATATTGGAGGGAAAAATAGGGTATGAGAAGGAAGAAGAAAAAAAGACTGAATTTAATTTATTAGGGGTGTTGTAATCGATCTTACAGTCAAGCTGGAAAACAAAAATCCTTATTATAATATGAATACATCTGTCTGTTTGTTTACCCGGTCAAAGAGTTGTATGTCTATATTATATATTAGCGGATTTCTTGTGTAATGTTTGTTTGATTAAATTTTTTATTTTTCATAAAATTAAAAATATGGAAAATATATATTTTATTTTTTATAGTATAAGTGAGTATATATATTAAAAAAATTGATGAAGCTATTATATTATTATTTTCTTTTTTGAATTCATGTTTATAAATCATTTCATATACTTTGTATATAATGACAAACTTGCAGTTGTCTTGACTATTATTTTTTCAATTTCGGGTGTACAATCACCACTAGCACATATATCTCGTTATCCACGGTGATATCTTTTTCTTTGCATGCATACACCATATATACATATATTGATTTTTTTATACGTGGGTGTGTGTGTATATATATATATATATTTAAAGAACCTGTGATTGATCCGCATGGAAAGAATACACCTGTTTGTTTGTCCGGTCAAAGAGTTGTATGTCTAACTTGATAACAGTTCATTTTTGTTTTAATTAGCAAGCACTAACTTGCAGTAGTTTTAATTAGCTTTTCAAAGAGCATGTTTATGGCTTATCTATTCAGTCCTCTTGGATAACTTTCATATGCAAAGCTATGACAACTTATTCCACTAAATTCTAATATAAATGGAACTTCTTGATAAATTTTTCAGTAGGACTATGTATATATAATTGCACATGGTTTATTGGCAATGATGTTGACAAGGAATTCGATGGTAATAATGGAGTGAACAAGGTGTCTGTTTATTTATAACTTTGTAAAAGTCATCCTTATTCTGGAAACATGTTTCAGCTGAAGAAATTAATATAAAATGAAACGAAAGTCTCTTTTGATCATAGCAACCCTGTGAAGAATCTCATGATAGTTGTGAACTTCTAAGGTAGTATTTTTCTTTTTCTTTTTTGGTGTCAAGACTTCTAAAGTAGTATTTGGATATTATGCTTTTGCTGTAATTTTTATATAATCCAAATTTGTTTTTAAACTCCCAATTAATCATTTTAATTTTTAAAGAAAATGAATAATATTTTTCAGTTAAACAAATAATTTTCAAGAAATAATAAATATGTGTCTAATCAAAGTTAATTTCAAAATATGTCTTCAAATAAAAATGTTATTTTTCAAATTCATTTTCAAATACTTATCTAGAGCACACTTCGATTTTATTCTTTTTCTTTTTTTATGGAAACACTTCGATTTTATTCTTGAGTGTGCAATCTTAACTTATTTTAGTTTTGTGAAATAGATAAAGAAAGGGTATGTTTAATCCTCAACTCTATCTGGATATCGTTATAGAACTATTCACATTTGATTGTTTTGGCGGATAGATAATAATCTATGCAACCTAACATACATTTTTTTGTTTGATTGATTTTTTATTTTTTTAATTAAAATATATATGTAAAAGTTGTATTTTAATTATTTAGTTTATAGAAAGCTGATGAATAAGAGATGAATAAAAGTATTACTTTTTAAGTAACAATTCTATCCTTAAATATGTGTTTTGTATTCAAGAATGTGTGTAAAAAATATGACAGTTTTTCCATTCATTGATATAAATGGTAAACAATTTCGACTCATTTGGAATGCATAGTTCTCAAGGCTTATTTTAAGTTATTGTGTCATAACTATTATACATAACTATTATATTTTTTAATGAAGGAAACTTTGCTTTTTCTTTTTGGCTTTCGAGAACTTTTTGGTGACACTGACATATTGTATTACAAAAATGTGGGCGGCCAAAATCATGTTTGTTTAGTATAAATAAAATATAATAATAATAATGCATTGATAACTTAATTATTATGAATATTCCTGTGAATTATGAGAGGAAGCAAATATATTTTATTTTCGATCTTGCTTACTCATCCAAAATTATAATTATATAGAAATAAGAAAAACATAAGTTAGAAAATCTCTCATTTATCATATGTAACAATTTTATGCTAATGAATAAAATTTGAATTAAATCCATGTTTGGATGCCGGATAAACCCCGGATAAAAATTTTATTGTGTTTGGAAAGCCCGGATAAAGTATGCCAGAATAAACTAGTATGAAGTGGTATATGGATTCCAATCAACTCTAAAATAAAAATTATCATAGGTTTATTCCACCCAAAGAATATGTGGGTCCACTGTCAAATATTCAACTGTCATCACCTTTTATAAATCACCTGTAAAATCAACTATCATTATTTTTTTACATTTTATAAATTTTTATCCATACTTTATTCACATTTTACCCAAACAACAAAATATTTATTCTTATGATTCCCAACGAGAATAATTCAAAACACAACCAAACACAAAATCACTTTATTCTTATTTATACTCATTTATGCTCGAATAAATATATACTCAATAATAAATCATATTCTATATCCCAACCGGGCTTAAAAGTTTACATTATAGTGCATATTTAAATTCGATCACCCCTTGGTAAAAAAAAAACTATAAAAAACTGAGTATGTTGGCCCTTGTTTGGGCCCATCATCAACATTGTTTTTTATTTCTCCTAACTTTGGCATACCTTTATGTTCCCACTTTAAAATAAAAAAAAAAGAATAGAGTTTTTAATCATTGGATATGATTCTCTTTGATGATTAGGTCGGCCCATCACCTTCCTTGCACTTATTAAATACTATGATTTCTCATTCTCCCATGAAATGCCATTGCCAGCTAACAATAAGGGCACCAGGGAACATTTTTATGGTACTCTCTTATGCCTGCCCTTCTTTAGGGTCATGACACATGATTATTCTAATTTTATATCATCAACAATGTGACAAAAATCCAAATCTTTGGTTTATTCTGTAGTTTTTTTTTATAAATATCAAATCATGAGATTCAAAAGCTTATCCAATTAATAATATATATATATATAGATTTCTGATAATATGCGGTCGGTGCGGTCGTGCGGATTCGACGTGCGTCGTTCGATCGCGGGTCCATCGCATCCAACGGTCGACGTGAATCGCACCCGACCGTCCGATGCGATGGACCCGTGATCGACGGCCCGTGAATCGCGACCGCACGACCGCACGACCGTATAATATCACGACTCTATATATATATATATATATATATATATATATATATCAGTTTTTCTTGTCTTTCATGTACAGGGGCATATCATTTTTCTCATGAAATTGTTTAGTTCTATCCGTTTTATGAACATTTTTTTATTGTCTACACATATTTTTATTTTTTTAAATATATATTTGACAAGTAAATATATTATTTTCTTAAAAATATAATCATATGTGTAGAATGCACATTTTTTATGTTTTTATAATAAAATATTTATTATCACATTGGAGTATGCATATATATTATATTAGTCGATTTCATATATTATGTTAGTAATGTAACAATTGTAAATAGGTTTGTAAAACTGATTGTTATTAACACCCTTTTCCCAAGTTTTATATTTTAAAATATATACCAATCCCACTCCAAGATTAGGTCGGATTGAATCAGGTTTTATAAGTATCATAATAAATTAAATTATATCTAACAAATTAAATTATTTTTTATCATAGAAGGGAGCAGACTCATAATAAATTATAAATTATTCAATACAAGAAAAATAGACATCACATATACATAAAATACAAATTGTTCTTCCTAACATTCATCACATAAAACATTTTGAAAATCCATCAAACATTTCAAAATACATAACAGAAAAACAATTTTTTAATTAAATTAATGTAAGACCATAAAAGGATTTTCGTTAGGAAATGAAAGATGAAATGATAAGCAAAAAAATATAATTTTTGAAGTTTCTAATATAAATATAATCGGATTCCAAATTTAATACATGAATCCAACCCGAACAATTGCAACGAATCGAGATGGGTTGAAATGATTTTTAAAAGCATGAGACCTAAATTTATCTGAATAAGGTTGAATTGAATCGAATTACCAGTAAAACCTACCCCATTACGATCCATCCCCTTGTTACAAGAGTGAAATATTTTTCCGATGAGGTATCTGTTTTTTCCTCATACAAAAATTCATCCACAGGGCCATTCATGTAAAGACCAAATAAATACACACTTTTTAATTGTAACTTTAATTTTCACTGCTTTACTAAGTCCCTCTTTGGAATCAATTGGATTTTGTTTTTGTAAAATCAGTTTTTAGATTATTGGTTTTAAATAAGTACTTTTGAACTTCAATTTTTTATTTCAAATTTTAGTTTTTAAACAACAAAATAAAATTTTATGAAAAATTGTTTAGAGTAGCTTTTGCATAATCAATTTAGAGCCTTATTTTATTTTTGTTTTGAAGTATGTTCCAAGCGGTGCCTAAAAGGCAGATAATATATTATACTAATATAAAAACACTTAAAAGAAATCACAAATTTAGTATTGGTAATTTTATTTTATATGCTTTTGATGGAAGTAGTTTTGCACTTGCAAAAAGTATTAAATCATTTTATTTTTTTGATAAGATTACATTCAGTCTAGAAACTAAGAATTTATATTGTTCTGTACAAAAGTATTAAATGACTCTTATTATCAATTACTCACAACCCTAAAAAAAAATTGTCACAAATATGGTTACATTACTGTTGATAAAAGCATAATTATGACAAGAATACCTACTACACAATCCTCATTTATTAGAAAACACTGGTCAGTGTTAATGGATACCTCTCATTAGTTATCAGTCATCTGACACACCTTTCTTTAATTAAACTTTTATATTTTCCATTACTTCACATCCACCAAGAATCCTAAACCAACCCACTCATGAAACTGTGAAAGATGTGGCCATGACTCATGAAAGCATTCATGAAAGCATCACTTTGGACCGACCATTGTTGTCCTCATGTGAGTCCAAATTAAAAAACAAATAAAGGTTATCTCAACTTCATCCACATCCAATGGTCCATAAAACCATCAATCAATTCTGTGTGGGACAAGATCGGTAGGTCTGATGGACCTTTCTTGTTGAAGATGATCTTTCAAATGCATGCCCAACATGACAAGGACTTTTGAGAAGAAAATCTCACAAGAGGAGGAGTTCACAAGTCCACAACAATCCCACTTTTGTCTAGTAACAAAGACAACACAACAACTCCTATTTCATTATTCCTTGGATGTCAGCCAAACCCAAGCATTGCCTATTATAGATGGACCTCTATAATCCATAGTTTTCTTTTTTAAAATAAAAATAAAATGAAAAATATACCGCTACTATTATTTATGATTAACTTCGTAGTCAGCGAATGTCATAGGAAAAAAAGAAAAATAAAGTGAGAGAGAACAAACTGACAAAAGACAGGAAAGAAAGGGTAAAAAAAGTTTCTACCACACCACCCCGCGACGTTGCCCCGTCCACTATTCCCCAATGCTAAGACAAATTTCTTCGAAGTGAATGCGGATTTCTTCCAAACAGTGAGACCCCAAATAAATGATAGACTGACGAGTCAATTCGATTTGATGGTGTGGAAAGATGATCAATTTATTGTATTTCACTTATATATGAATGCCTCCACAAGATTTTCACAGGACGAAGGTATAACTGCCATTAGAAATAAATGCTATGAGAGCAAGTTAATTTCCTGACTATGAATCCAAAGACAAGATGCCCTAGATATACTCAAGCACTTGGGAAAATCAGACTCTGATTTTCACGTCTGCTAATGGATAGTTCTCAATCCCTTTTGTAAAAGATATTAATTACAAAGAAGTGGTGGTAGGCCCAGCAAAAAAAAAAGAAGTGGTATAACTGCCAAAGAAGATTTACTGCACAGATGGGGTCGGGGTGGGGTGGGGTGGGGTGGGGATCCTAACTTTCACTGCATTCCACGTCCACGCGTTCACATGCACTCGTACCCGTATAATTGTGGATAAGCGAACACCAACAAATTGCTTGTATCCATGAGAATAATATCTGTCGTACAAATACAATGAGTTTCATAGAGAAAATAAATAAAAATTAAAACAATTTATACGGGCATCAAAATGTCTGAATACACCAAATTTTATCTAGACGATATGGAGATCATGCGAACGCACTTGCATGCATCTCTAGTCCCCAAAAGTTTTTTTAGTTATTTTTTCTAAAAGGAATGTTATAGTAACAAAAAAAAATGATCAATTTTATTATTCAATATGTAGATCAATGACAAAAGTCATGGAACTCTAACCCAATAATAATAAAATGAGCTGGTTACGGGGGTAGGCAACCAAGCCCCCCCCCCCCCCCCATCTAAAGGGGGCTCAGATCCCTTGAAATATGATTGTATTAAAACTACATGTTGTGAATCCCTACAAATATGATTGTATTAGAATTATTTGAGTATTTCTATGATTAAAATTTTAAAATTTATTCTTTCTTCAAGATGATATCATCCTTTTAATATGTATTTTTAAATTTTATTGTGTTTTTATACATAATTTTGATTTGTATCTTCGATTTTTAATAGTAAATTGATTTAATTATTTTTATATTTGGATTTTTTATTTATTTTTTAAATCATCCATTCATTTCTTTTTATCCTTTTTTTAGTTTCATAACTTATTTAAAATTTTTAATTATATAGGAATTTAATTTTGAATTTAAATTTACAAGGAGTGTAATATTTTCATTCACAGATCTCACATTTTAAAGAGTTTTTTTCTCTAGTTGTTCCTTAAAAATGAAAACTTAAATAATTATTTTTCTTATTCGTAGTGTGATTTGTGTTTTGTTTTTATTTATTTATTTATTTATTTATTTATTTTAAAGATTAATTATGTTGTTAGTCATTATATTTTTTATATATACTTTGAGCCCCATTTCATAAATTCGTTTAAGGCCTAGTTTAATGAATCTCAAGGCCGGCCTGATTCACACATGCACTCATACCCGTGTAACGAATTGCTTTTATCCGTGAGAAACAATGAGAGATTTTTATTGAGGAATAATATTTGTTGTACAAGTACAATGATTTTTTTTACGTCAAAAAAAGTACAATGAATTTTCATATAGAAAGTGAATAAAAATAAAACAATTTATACAATTTCCGAAATTAAGATCATTTTTTCGCAGCCTTAGAAAAAGAGATAACTGTGATATTCATGCGGGGGCCATCAAAATGTCTGAATGGATCAATTTTATCTGTTTGTGTGTGTTGGGAGACATTGTGACATGTGAAACGAGAGACATTTTCAAAGGTGATGTTTTAACACATCGGAGAAGCGAGAAAATTAGCATATTCAATGCTATCACCGAGCATCAAACACGCCCCAAATGGACTCTCCCCAAAAACCCCAAAAGCTTTTTTTGGTTATTTCTTCTTAAAAGAAATGTTTTAGTAACAAAAAATTTAATTAGTTTTGTGAGTCAATCTGTGGATCAATGACAAAAATTACAGCACTCCTACCTAAAAATAATAAAATGACATACTTTTGTGATTGGTTGGATCACCAAATTGTTTTATTTATTTATTTATTTATAGTTAAGATCACCTTCCTTGACTAAAATATACATCCATGACTTAATTTAATTTAGACCATATTTTGAAGACAAATCTTGCATATGTTCTAATATCAATCAGAGTGATGATACATTTAGTCTATTGGTCTTATCTGCAATTCCATATATTATGATAATACAATATATATTACACTATTACAATTTATGACAAAAAAATTTATTTTGTCAAAGAAAACAAAATATCATGTATGGAAAAGTATATGATTTTTTTTATAAAAAAAAATATATATGGACAACGAAGGAGACTACCATTGAGGTTGAACATGTCATTTTTAGTTGCAGTCTGGTCTTGAGAAGAATAATTAATACAGCCAGCATTAAAAATCACCCATTAATTCTTCATTCTATCTACTATCCATTGAGTTTATACAATGTTTTTTTTTTATGTGAGAGTATATACAATGTTGAATGTGGATATGGTGTGTATATATGCACACATTTTTTTCTTATAACAAAGATTGTTATAATTCATGAATTTTCAAAGTTTTTCTCAATATTCTATAGAAGCTTTTCCTTTTTCATGTTCCATTATATTTTCATTATCCACTTTTTTTATTGACGCATAACATTTGAGAAAAAATGGATGTCCTTTACTCTACATCTCCGGAGACACCTGGAACTGCTATTTTGCTTTAATAAAAGGCCACACTACTAACTTTACAGATGCTTTGCTTATTTTAATGCAATGCACCTACTAAAAGTTAAAAAGGGGATGACAGTAAGGTCCACCTCACCTATATGGTACATATAAATATTTTTTTGTCACGGGGGGCCTTTTTTTTTTTGTTTATTAGATTTGTGAAGCCGATTCGATTATAGGTGAAATGGCCACATTTTTTTTTTTTGTGTTTATTAGATTTGTGAAGCTGATTCGATTATAGGTGAAATGGCCCCAATTTGAGTGAATGAAACAGCTCGAGCAACAGAAACCTGCACTCATTCATACAGAGTAAAGTATTGTCTCCCATTTATGAATGTTCGACAAACATGTGCATCAAAATGTCACAAATATTAGCAACCTGAGGTGGTACCCCAAATGCAATGCACCAACTAAAAAGTTAAAAATGAGAGATTTACGTAAGAGTCTCACACATGATATAGGTGTTGGAAATCGGAACAATGGAAGAACAAAAACAAATGCAAGTGCTTCAAGGATCAACAACGTTGAATGCTTTTAAACAGACTTCTCTCGTTTCAATATGAACCGCGAGTACCCGACGTTAATATATATTTTTGTAAGATATTTTAATAGGCATATCTATATCACCATCGAATGTCATTTGAATCGTTGGAGTTAGTATTAATGTCCCGCTCTTGAAACAAAGCATATCCGACGTCGGTTGCCTCTCTTTGTTCTACTTTATCTACAGGTCAGACCGTATGAAAATACATAGTAGAGATTTGGTTCTAATCTATATTACATTATTGAACACGTGAGCTCACGTGCTAACACTTAACAGAAAACCCAGATTTTCTTCTCCATCTCCTTCCATTTCGTTCTCCCTCCCATCTCACTCTGTTACACTTAAAAAAAAAAAGGGAGAATTGCTCAGATGCCCCTTGACCAGGAGTTTAATTTTTTTTTTTTGTCCCTGGACTTTTTTTTATTTTTTATTTACCCCTGAAATCTAGTCCTATTTTTTTTGCCCCTGACCAGTTACATAAATATTACATTTCTGTAATTGATTGTTAAATATATGTAATTGGTTATTATATTTCTGTAATTTATATGTGATACCCGAACTACCCCTTACAGACAGTTACATAAATACAGAAATATAATGTGATACACATAAAAATTATACAAATAATTACAGATATTTAATAGTTGTCTACAAAAAATATTAAAATACGCAAATATGTTTAAACACAAAATGATCATGTATACATTTTCAATGTCATTACAATATCATCTGTAAGTGCATTCAATGTACGCAAAATTGTTATAGATACAATCCTAAAGTTTCATTAAAATAGATACATTAATTGTTTGATATGATGTTTTATTCATATCTTAATGATCAGTTATAGTTTCCCCCTTAATCCTCTTCATTTCCTTTTGGATGAAATGAAACCCATTGTAATATCATTTAACTAGAAATTCAATGTATTTCATAACGAAAAACGAGCTTTCTAAGCAACATAAAAAATACAACAAACAATCAAACACCTAAATAAATTTATGAACAATTATAATATTTTAGTAGAATTACTTCTTGATCCATGAACTAAACAATTATAGAAACTAACATTTATATAACAACTACAACAAAAACTACGAATGTAATACCCAACGACATAATCTACCATTGACAGATAATTACAAATTACAGAAATGTAATAACCAATTATATATATTTAACAATCAATTACAGAAATGTAATTAATATATGAATGAGAATCGTGGTACTGGTAAGGGGCAAAAAAAATAGGATCAGATTTCAGAGGTAAATAAAAAATAAAAAAAAGTCCAAGGGCAAAAAAAAAAAAAAAACCCCTGGTCAAGGGGCATCTAGACCTCTCTCTCCTGTCTCACCTTCTTCAAATCAAAACAAAAAAAATCTCTTGGGCTGATTTCGCCCCCTCCCCCTCTCAGCGTCCCCGATGCCGACGTCCCTCAAGCCCGACGCGATCGTCGCCTTCTGACTACCCCTTCCGGTGAGCACCTCAAAATACCTTAGCCCCCTTTATCTCTTCGAAACCCTAGGCTCCACCGCCACTAACGAACCCCCCACCGCCATCAACAACTCCAAGCACCGGAAGGAGACGGAGACCGAGAGATGTTTTTTTTGTTGTTGTTTAGATTTGAAGAGGGTGAGACAGAAGAGGGAGGTTTTTTTCAAGTGTAACAGAGTAAGATGGGAGGGAGAACGAAACGGAAGGAGATAGAGAAGAAAATCTGAGTTTTCTGTTAAGTGTTAGCACGTGAGCTCACGTGTTCCCATTCGCCACGCGTCATGCTCCCATTCGTTAAAACAGAGTACCTCTGTTTTATAAAAATAGAGTTTCTGAACCCGAAAATTTTAATCATGATCAATATGTAGATGCGCACTATCCCTGAAATCTTTAAAAATTGACAACAGTGATACAGATGGGGATATTTTTAGGTTTAAATGCATATAACCCCCTTATTTTTGGCGTAAATCCCAATCCCCCCCCCCCCCCCATATTTTTGAAAATCCATATAACCCCCTATATGTTGCTGTGATTAGACATATTACCCCCTAAGTTATTTCACTGGAAAAAATGAACAAATATTCCCTAAATATTCTATTACATAACAAGGTTGTTAATTTTTATATGCATATAACCCCTTGACTTTACATAAAAATTCAAAAGGACCCACGCAAAGGACCCAAATGCCCTTGTTACTAACTAACACTCAATTTTTTTTCTTTTTCTCCCCAAACGATCTTCTTCTCCAGCCCCCAACGGTCCGATTTCGAGCCGTTGCGATGCCTGATGATTTAAATCTCATTCCATTCTTTCTTCATCCATTGGAAAATAGCATCCATGAAAATAGCATCCATACAAATTGTTCACCATTGATATGCTTTCTCTTCCTACATGACACATAAAGGGTTGAAGTATATATGAGAGTAATGCAATTATGTTATCATTCATACAAATAAAGATTGAGATTTATGTATTTATGTCCAAAACATTAATAACTATAATCACACCAATAAATGGGGGAGGGGTACACTGGTCTTTTTATTATGTTGGGTTAACTTAACTACTAGAGTTGGTTGGCTAGATAACGATAGAGTGGTGTGTGCATTAATAGACACAAATAGGGTGTTATATGGATTTTTGAAAATATGAGGGGGATCTCATTATACGATAAAAATAAGGGGTCATATGCATTTAACCCTATTTTTTATATTGCATATATGAATTGAATATAACATCTCAATGTTTTATACAAAACAAATATTTCTGCAAATTATTTTCAATAGCGTCAAACACAAAATTTCTGTTTTTTTATTTTCTTGAAAGTTGTCATCCACGGTGAAAGAAATTTTACAAGAATTCAAACATCCCCGGAAACCGACACCGCCGACATGAACTCCGGATCCGCTTCAAAGGCGGCCATGTATTCCGGCTTCAGACATATCTCAAGAACCACGCTTCCCCCTCCCTCCCTCCCCGGATACGCTGACACCTTCCCGTCGAACTTGCTCGCGCGCCCGCTCCGCACCGCAACCGCCCTCCCCCACCCGAACTCGCACCCATACATGTCGAACCTCGGCGAGCTCCCAACCATGATACTGTGCACATCAAACCCACTCAGCCAGTACGTCATCGGCGCCTCCAGCCACGGCGTCAACCCTTCCCTGATCGCCCCGTCGTCGTGCGCCGCCACCATCCGGTTCAGCGTCCTCGCCGCCCACCCGAGGTCGTTTCCCAGAACCTCCCCCGCCGTCGTCATGGTCAGCGCCACGTTGATGGCGTTCCCGAAGTAGTCCGCTGACAGGCGCGGCCTCAGACTCGACCGGTTCTCAATTGCCAGGCGACACCCACTCTTCTGTTCGCACGGGTGGCCCCGCGCGCGCGCTATGCACCTCCACACGAGCGCGCATAACGACTGGAAGGACGATATTGTGGCGGCGGAGGTTGCACTGTTTTCACGGTTCGCCTTCGCCTTGAGCGCCGCAATCGACTCGGACGAGAAGTGGAAGATCCTCTCTCTCAGCACGGGCGAGGAGAATCTCTCGATGAACTTGACGGGGTCTGTGAAGGGGACCTTGATTTTGTTGTTCCCGTCAATGAACCACCTCTGCAGGACCGGCGGACGGTTTATGCTGAATTGGGTCTCTGCTCCTCCGACGCCTGCTCTGCATATCTCGGCCCACGCGTTGAAGAAATTCCAGAAAGACGTGCCGTCACCGACGACGTGGTTGAACGAGCACCCGACGAAGACCCCGTCGACAAGCTCCGTGAGCTGCACCGAGAGGAGGGGGAGGGTGTGGCCGTCGTGGTTCACCGCCCCGTCAAGCGTGAAAAACGATTTCACGAAGTCAGGCACGTCGCGCGGGGTGAGTACGTCCGCCACGCTCTTGCCCTCTGCAACCGCGCGCGTGAATTCGGCGCCCGTGTCGTTGCAGTCGATGGAGATTAACACGCGCTTGTCGTCTTCGTCGGGTTTTTCGGTGACGAGACGGCCCGCGAGGAGAGGGAAGTGGCGGAGGGCGACGGAGGGATGTTTGGAGGGCGTCGGCGATGGCCGGGACAGGGAGGGGAGGGCGGTGGAAGAGGAGGCCCCTTTGGATGTAGTGGGCTGAGAGCATGGCGAGGTCCCACGCGGAGAGGTCACAACGCGCGTGCGCCGAGGGGGAGGCGGGTTTGATGGTGCATTTGGAGATGGTGCGTACTGCGGTTTCCATTTTTTTTTTTAATACAAAGTTTCACAGGGGTTGGCTTTGTGTGTGTGACTTGAATTGGTCTCTTTTCTTAAAGATTTGGAATGAGTGGTCAGTGTATGTGGGTTCTTGGATGTTTAATCGGAAATGCAGCGTCAAATTGATGTGTGATAAACTGATAGGTAGTGTTAGCCACATTATTTTTATTTTTATTTTTAGAAGTGATAGTGTGCTAAACGGAGTCAAGTTTAGCTCTACTCAAATTAAAAATAGTTTCAAACAAATTATCAAATTTAATCAGGCAATTATGTGTGATTCTCTTGCCTCAAGAAAGAGGATTTTAGAATTCATCAAAATATAAAGAAAAAGAAGACTCAAACTTTGAATTAAATGGAATTGAACACTCATCGTAAAAAGTAACAATCACGAGTATTATGTCCAAAAGGGTTGAAGTATATATAAGAGTAATGCAATTATGTTATCATTCATATGAGATTTATGTATTTACGTCCAAAACAGTAATAACTCTAATCACACCAACTAATTAATGTCCTGGTAGTCTTTGATTTCTTCATGTCTTATCCATTTTTTTTTTTTCAAAATTTCGTTGGAGGGGACAGAGGCACGGGAAAACTATAATAGGTCCAACATCAAATTCTGAACATGAAGGACCAAAAATACCAGTCGCAAAAGTGAATTTTTAATTATTAGTTTTAATTTTTTTTCCCTTCCACACATGAATATATAATGTAAATATTTTTCAAAGTGAAAATCGAATCTCACTTTTCCCTAATTTTGTAAAAAAAAAATTCAAACTTTGAGAACACAAGACATAAAAACTAAACCAAACTTTCCAACAACTCAACAAAGAAAAATCACAAGAAACCACGTAACACCAAAACCCATAGTCACAAAAACCCTAATTTTACATAACAAATCGAAAATCTCACCAAAGAAGAGAGAACATAATACAAAAACAATAGTTCGGATCGAAAAATACATTTTCTGCAGTGACGATGGTAGAGAGTAGAAGGATTGCGATAAACGGTGTCGACTGGACTGGTGACGTCGGTGATGGGAGAGAAGGCTGGATGAAGATGTCGATGAGGAGAAGTAATGGCGTATGAGAGGATGGATCGAAGGGGATGGCTAGGGTTTTAAATTTAATTTGCAAAGAAGTGTAAGGAGAGATGTTCTTTTAGGTTAAATAAGGGAGGGGTACAATGGTCTTTTTATTATGTTGAGTTAACTTAACATCTAGAGTTGGTTGGCTAGATAACAATAGAGTGGTATGTTCATTAATTGACACAAATGAGGGAGTTATATGGATTTTTAAAAATACGAGGGGGGATCTGGATATACGATAAAAATCAAGGGTTATGCGTTTAACCCTATTTTTTATATGACATATATGAATTGAATATAACATATCAATGTTTTATGAAAAACAAATATTTCTGCAAAATATTTTCAATAGCATCAAACACAAAATTTGTTTTTTTTTTAATTTTCTTGAAAATTTTCATCCACGGTGAAAGAAATTTTACAAGAATTCAAACTTTCCCGGAAACCGACACCGCCGACATGAACTCCGGATCCGCTTCAAAGGCGGCCATGTATTCCGGCTTCAGACATATCTCAAGAACCACGCTTCCCCCTCCCTCCCTCCCTCCCCGGATACGCCGACACCTTCCCGTCGAACTTGCTCGTGCGCCCGCTCCGCACTGCAACCGCCCTCCCCCACCCGAACTCGCACCCATACATGTCGAACCTCGGCGAGCTCCCAACCATGATACTGTGCACATCGAACCCACTCAACCAGTACGTCATCGGCGCCTCCAGCCACTGCTTCAACCACTGCCTGACAGCCCGGTCGTCGTGCGCCGCCACCATCCGGTTCAGCGTCCTCGCCGCCCACCCGAGGTCGTTTCCCAGAACCTCCCCCACCGTCGTCATGGTCGGTGCCGCGTTGATGGCGTTCCCGACGTAGTCCGCTGACAGGCGCGGCCTCAGCCTCGACCGGTTCTCAATTGCCAGGCGACACCCACTCTTCTGTTCGCACGGGTGGCCCCGCGCGCGCGCTATGCACCTCCACACGAGCGCGCATAACGACTGGAAGGACGATATTGTGGCGGCGGAGGTTGCACTGTTTTCACGGTTCGCCTTCGCCTTGAGCGCCGCAATCGACTCGGACGAGAAGTGGAAGATCCTCTCTCTCAGCACGGGCGAGGAGAATCTCTCGATGAACTTGTTGGGGTCTGTGAAGGGGACCTTGATTTTGTTGTTCCCGTCAATGAACCACCTCTCCAGGACCGGCGGACGGTTTATGCTGAATTGGGTCTCTACTCCTCCGACGCCTGCTCTGCATATCTCGGCCCACGCGTTGAAGAAATTCCAGAAAGACGTGCCGTCACCGACGACGTGGTTGAACGAGCACCCGACGAAGACCCCGTCGACAAGCTCCGTGAGCTGCACCGAGAGGAGGGGGAGGGTGTGGCCGTCGTGGTTCACCGCCTTGTCAAGCGTGAAAAACGATTTCACGAAGTTAGGCACGTCGCGCGGTGTGAGTACGTCCGCCACGCTCTTGCCCTCCGCAACCGCGCGTGTGAATTCGGCGCCCGTGTCGTTGCAGTCGATGGAAATTAACACGCGCTCGTCGTCTTCGTCGGGTTTTTCGGTGACGAGACGGCCCGCGAGGGGAGGGAAGTGGCGAAGGGCGACGGAGAGGGAGGTTTGGAGGGCGTCGGCGATGGCTGGGACAGGGAGGGGAGGGCGGTGGAAGAGGGGGCCCTTTTGGATGTAGTGGGCTGAGAGCATGGCGAGGTCCCACGCCGAGAGGTCACAGCGCGCGCGCGCCGAAGGGGAGGCGGGTTTGATGGTGCATTTGGAGATGGTGCGTACTGGGGTTTCCATTTTTTTTTTTTTTTGGAATTGTTCAGATACCCTGGACCAGCCCGTCTATTTTTTCCACACTCCTTGACCTGAAGGAATTTTTTTCACACCCCTTGACCTGTAGGAATTTTTTTTTGCCCCTGTTTTTTAGTCCACTTGTTTTTTTATCCCTCCCACTGCCACCTCACATTTTCCTTCCACTTATACCCTTCTCTCCCACTGCTCTCTTTCCCTTCCAAATCACCAAGAAAAAGACCCCAAATCAAATAAAAAAACTCCCCCAAAAATAATTTCAAATGGGTAACGTTATTCCATTCTCGTCTTCCCATCAAATATGTTCTCTCGTCATTCCCACCGATCTCCCACCGACCTGATCCCCCACCTTCTCTCCCACCATCGCCACACACAAACCTCCCACCATCGCAACTGACTGTTCTTCAACCATCGCCGTTCACCGATTGAATAGTGAGACTAGCCCGATTTGTCACTGCTCGATCTTACTATTCAATCTGTAAAATATATTCTGAGTGAATAAATAGTCACAGATTTATAATAATATATTACTGAAATAGAATAACCGCTTAAAGAAATCTACAAACCAATTATAAAATAATACTGTAAGTGAACAACTACAGAAATAAAACTATGACTTCTTATACATAATTTATATTCACTTGAAAAGTTTCATAGATTTTCTCTCTCAGATAACTTCTAAATAATCCTTTACTAAGTTACACAGTTTATATTTACTTTAAAAGTTCCATAAATATGCTCTCTCAACTTCTAAACCATTATTTACTAACATATACTAGAAAAAGAGTATAAACACTGAATATGAAAGTAAATAGTGATTGGCATATTATTTAAAGATGGTTCAAGTAGCATTGAAAAACTATTTAAATAATCATCTCTACATCCTCTGTGCAAGATATATATAAGAAATTGGTACACAAAAATCTAATGACCACACACACTGAGTGAATAAATAGTTACAGATTTATAATGATCAATTGCATGGATAAAATGACCACTTACGGAATATTACAAACCAAATACAGAGATATATATCTAGAGAAGGTCCTCCGTTTGATCCAAATTCGAGACCCCCACGAGAGACTGACTGTGATTGGGTTATGTAGGGGAAGCTCTTATGGGATAGAGAGAAGGTCACCTAGTTATTCATAGAAGCGATTAAAAGCTTTTGACAGAGATAGATATCCTACATAATATGTGTAATTTCTATCATCATATAATTTATCATAGTTTTATATAAATTGATATGTCTATTCTGTGTGATTATTCTTATATTTTGTAACTTATGTTATATCTTTTGTAAGTATATTTGGACCTAAAGCTGATCTCATTCACATGAATGACTCATAAGAAAGTGATAATGAAAACGCAATCAAGCAACTAAATGCTCGGGAATTGTTGAACATCCAAATAACTAAATTTAATGAAGCTCATTGCATAATGAAAACACACAATGATACATATAGAGAGTATACACAGTTACATAATCTTTGATACTTCTATGAGATGCCCGTCAACGTGGATATTTGGCATATTCAGCGATAATAGAATGGAGTCTTTTCAAGGAGGGACAGAAGATGTCTGACCATGGCCAATTACAGTAATTATACACATAGTTATATTTCATAGTTACCTATAGAGAGCATTTAACATATACAAAGATATTTAAGCATAAAGGGTTACAGATATATTCTCAGTTTCATTACAATACATTCATGAAATATAAGTCCTCAACGTCCACAAAATGAATTTATATGATATAGTTATAGATATTTTCTTAAAGTGTCATTAAAATAAATACATCAATTGTTTGAATTATAACGTTGTCTTCCTATCCTAATGAAATCAGCTGCTGTCTCCCCTCTGATCCTCTTCATGTCCCCTTGGGTGAAATCGAACTCATTAAAGGCCTTCAAATCAAGCATTCAATGTACTCCATAAGGAAGAACGCGCTATTCAAGCTACATAAAGATGTAAAAATCAGTCAAACACCTAAAAAAATTAAAGAAACTACAACATCACATAAATAATTGCAAAAACTACTAATGGAATTAAAGTAAGGATATATAATTTCACATAAATATAATGATCAATTACAACAATGTATTACAATTTACAGATATGTAAATTCTTAATTACAAAAATTTTATAAACAATTACATAATGTATACCAATATAATGACTATAACAAAATAGCTACCAATGTAATACCCAATTATAACATAAACTATCATTAATATAACAAAAAAACTAATAAATAATGTCCAATGACATAAACTACCATTTACAGAATAAAAATGTAATATCATTCATCATTCGCATAACAATTACAATAGAAACTACAAAAACTACCATGTACAGGACATAAATCTAATATCATCTATGTATTTAAACTAAGGACATATAACGTTATAGAAATGTAATAATGAATTACATAAATATATTATCAATCTACAGATATGTAAATGTCCAATTACAGAATTTTTATAAACAATTAAATTATTAACATATAAAATAAATAATTTTAAATTAAAAGGTAAACCAAATAGATATCAAAACCCAATATTCAAATTAACCTGATTAATAAGAACCCAAAAGTGAAATTCATCTGAGACTATGGGAGGTGAGAAAGAATCAGCAACAGTAGAAGAAGAAAAAGAAGAAAAAGAGAAGAAGAAGAAGAAGAAGATGCAGATGACCTTCACATGCAACAGCTAAGATCCAAAACAGTTGATATCAAGCTTTGAAGATTGAATCTAACAATCTAAAGACATTCACCACAAAAGGAAAGATCTTGCTCGACCTCTCCCACTACATGAATGCCTCCTATTTCTTTTGGCAGGCCCTTAACAGAGGTGACGATGGTGGTGGCAAGACACTTGACGGAGTATCAGATGAGGTAGATAGTGATTTGGGGAGAGAGAGGGTTTTGGGGGAGAGAGAGGTGTGATTTGGGGGAGAGGGTTTTGGGGGGGATTCCAAAGGTTTGGGGGGGGGGGGTGATAAAGTGGATAGGGTAGTTTAGGTAGTGAAAGATGATGTGGCATGGGTGAGGGGTACAAAAACAAGGGAACATCTTTATAGGGATAAAAAAAATATTCAACAAAGTCAGGAGGTATGAAAATAATGGGAGGCTTGGTCCAGGGATATTTGGACAGTTCCCCTTTTTTTTTTAATATAAAGTTTCACAGGGGTTGGCTTTGTGTGTGACTTGAATTGGTCTCTTTTCTTAAAGATTTGAAATGAATGGTCAGTGTACGTGGGTTCTTGGAAGTTTAATTGGAAATGCAGGTCAAATTGATGTGTGATAGGTACTGTTAGCCACATTATTTTTATTTTTATTTTTTGAAGTGATAGCGTGCTAAACGGAGTCCAGTTTAGTTCTACTCAAATTAAGAATAGTTTCAAACAAATGATCAAATTTAATAAGGTAATTATGTATGGTTCTCTTTTCTCAACTAAGAGGATTTTAGAATTCATCAAAATATAAGGAAAAAGATTACTCAAACTTTGAATTAAATGGAATTGAGAACTAATAGTAAAAAGTGACAATCACGAGTATTATTGAAGTAGTACATTTATCTCACTGTAGTGTACAATACAATGACTTCAATTGTTGAGAATCTGCTTAAAACATAACACACCTAATTTATTGATTCTACAACTAAATTATATTCCTACTGCCTCATATAAGTATTTGGACAATTTTCAAGTGATGACTTATTTTTTCTCTGCCACTTCTTCTTCATTTGTCCATCTTTTATAGGGCTTTAAAGTAGCTCTCTGTAACAGCTTTAGAATAATAGTTTGAAACCATCTTTTTCTTACTCTGAGTGACTGGTCTTCAATTCATGTGTTCTTTTGTTTTTACTAATACATATACTCTGTGTTTTTTCACAGTTTCAAATCAACATATCCACATGTCAACTCATTTTTTTACTATTTATATATTATTATTTACATTTTATCTACAACTTATCCATGATAAAATAAACAACAAAAGCTTTATGATTATTTTCTAACAAGAATAACTAAAAACATAATAAAATAAAACATGATTTATTCCTTATTCAAACTAAAATAATTTTCAATCACCAAATAGTTTTGTTTCCATCCAATCATTGATCAATTTTTTTTGCATTTCACAAGCCCCGTTAAAAATAGACCTACCCATGTGCTGGTAACATTTGTTTTTTCTGCATTTCACAATCTCTTATAACACTTAGTGTAATATACACTACGATAACATAATGTATGCAATATATGAAAATTTATTTATTTATTTACAAAAACACATAAGTATATCTCAATATATGCTTGACTTTTAATAATAGCTTTTATTTCAATGAATGAGTATATATATTTTTTAAAAGGGATTTTTAGTTTTAAGTCCCCATAAACTTTAGGATTTAGCTATCGATCATTCACTTCTTCATATTTAGGTTTTAGTCCCTACATTTAAATAATATGTTCCTTTTTAATCCCTGGGAGGGACCTATTTCTAAATTATTTAGTTTTCTTTTTAGTCCCTGAGAGTGACATATTCTTAAATTATCATTTAAATGTAGGGACTAAAACTTAAATATGAAGAACTGAGAGATCGATCACTAAATTCTATAGTTTAGGGAGACTTAAAACTAAAAATCCCTTTAAAAAATAAAGTATGTGAAAACTGTAAAAGGGCCTGCATACTACATTAGACAACTAGACATATCATTTTCCTTGTAAATTATGATTTTGAAGTACAGACTGGGCAGAATGGGCTTGTATTCCATAAGGGACTTATGCAACTTCACGGCATTGAGGAGAGGTCATCTTGCTGGGCCGGACTTCAATTGTTGCCAACTAAGGGCTTATTATATGAATCCTTATATTCTAAATCTAGATGGATTGGAATTATGAATCATGTTAACTTGTTTAGTAAGGAACATGATTAAGAAAACAGAATTGAGATTCTCAATCTCAATCATGTGTTTGATAATGCATGGATTAGAATATAAAAAATTATATATTTATAAAAAATACTCAATATATATATTAAATGATATAAATGTGTGTGTGTGTTTATATATTTATATTTGTGTGTGTGTGTGTTAAGGGAGATGAAGAGTTTGGATAAAATAGTCTTATTTTCAATTCACCTGTATTGGGATTAGTGAAATACCACCTCTTGAGTGGAATTCCCAATTTCTCTAATTAAAGATTATCACTCTCACTCTCTCAATCATAACCCTTTTTTAAAAATTTATCCAAATAATTTATTGACCTGGAATGAGATTCTCAATCTCAATCCACACACCCAAATATTCAGCTCATATCCAAACATGCCCTAAAAGTTTATAATGGTTCAGATCCTTTTGGAGTGTTGTTTTACTCTATAAAATTGAACTCTTCTAAATTCATCAAATCAATGTCCATGTGTGATAACTAGAATCATTTTATCTGATGAATTTAAGATTGTATTAATTATGTAAACAAAACAGAAAAAAAACATACAAAAAAAAAGCAAGAGGATCCCATTCTTTGGCCCGTTTGTGTTGGAGGTGAGGACTTCGGCTTCTGCAAAACAATAGTATATCTTAATACATACTTATTTTTTGTAACAATATTTATTACAATAAATGAGTGTATATTTTTTAAAAAAGAAACAATGAAAGAAGGGACGCACGCAGGACTATCATTTTCCTTATAAATTATGAAATTATGACCATGAAGTATAGAATGGGGAAGTGTGGGCTTGTACTCGCTAAGGGCCCAATGCAACCTCATCATGGGTTATTTGGTCATGAGGAGAGGTCATCTTATTGAGCTGGACTTCAATTAAATTGGACAGCCTTAAATTTGTCAAATGAAATTAAAGTATTTTCATTTCAATTGATGAATTTAAGACTGTTAAATAAAAATAAGCATATAAAAGTAAAGCTAATGGATCCCAATCTTGTCTATAAATGCAAAAAGAAGGGGGCTCGGATCAGCTGTTTCCAATGAAAACAGGAAACACAAAACCCAGTGAATTATATGTCACCACGTAGAATTTCAAAAGGATCTCAAACGCGATACCGAACGGCGTCTTAAAAGAGATGTAAAAAGTACCGTAAAATCCTTACATAATAAAACCATCACAAATGAGACTCTCAATTGAATTAAGCATGATAAAATACTCATCTGATTTGAAAAAAAAACAACACAAAAATGCAATCACCGACTGAATGAATGGAAAAAAAACTATTAAATAAAAAATAATTTTATGAGCATTGATACACTCAATCTGTTTTTTAGGCCTTGTCTGTCTCCTCATGCACAGTGATGATGGGGTTGCAAATTTTTTAATTTTTAAATAAAAAATAACTGGTGTATCTCTTTTCTGGTCAAACACAAAATCAAACTTACCTACATATAAAATAAAATAGAGGCCCCTTGCTGTCAAAGTCCATAGCTTAGCGCTCGTGTTTTGATTTTATTAAAAGTCAATAGATTGGTGCAATTTTATTATAACTAAAGCTTTTCTTGGAGCTGTGGCAGACCCCCTTAGTCGGTGGTCGAGACATACCCTCCTCAAGGAGAGGTCAGGAGTTCGACTCCCAGTTTATCCACAAAAAAAAAAAAAAAAAGCTTTTCTTGGAGCTCACAGCAATTCAATCAGAAGAATTTCTGAAAAACGTGTTGTTCAACAACCATTGAAAGTGACAAGTTCTTTTTCTTTTCTTGAGCAACAAAATGACAAGTTCTTGGGATAACTCATTTGTGAGCGACAAAATCACTAATTCACTTGACTGTTTCCACATGTTTTATATGATATCTTGTATATTCTTTCTTTTTTTTCCCTTTTCATCCTATTGGTAACTTGTGTCAAATTGAATTCTCATTCCAAATTTTCTTCAAAAATCTGAACTCTTAACCCCTGTTTGGATTACGACATAAACTATTTTAGAATAAATAATTATTTTAATATAGATAATAAATAAATCATTTTTTATTTAATTATCTGTTTAGTTATCTCGTTTGGAAACGTAATAATTAATTTTTTATTGTTTGATTAACTATGAATATTTTGTTAAATGAAAGTGAACAAAATATGGGTAAGAATTTAAAAAAAAAATGATTTGAAATGTCACCCCAATGATTGATTTATAAGGGATGAGACATATGATTTAATATGTAATACCCTTTGTACATGTGGAATAACACAACCCTTTGTACATGTGGAATAACACAACTTTTTCAAGGGAAACTCAAATACCAATATCAATTTATTCCCATGAAAAATATTACACTTAATCAATTTCACAGTCTAAAATGTAGATAACAAATGTTTTCATTTTTTAAAAATCATATTTCTCATTTAATGAGATATGTACTTTTATAAAATGTGAAGTATATAATCTAATAAATTAAATGATATCATTTATAGGTAATGTGAAAATTTTTCAACGAAATATATATTTCAATATACAGTGACTGAATGGGGTTAACAATATATATAAGATTGTATTTTAGACTGTAAAAAGGATCCAGTGTTACATAGCTCCATTCTCATTTATTATTACATATCTTATTTTTCCCAAACATGACGTTAATATTCATTTGGGTTTTTTATTTTTAACTCCCTACAAACCATCACATTTAGGGATCGATCTCTCACTTCTTCGTATTTGGATTTTACTCCACAGATTTAAATGATAATTCCTTTTTACTCCCTGCAAGGGACCTATGTATAAATTATTTAATTTACTTTTTAGTCCCTGATACGGAGTAAAAAAGAATTATCCTTTAAATCTGGGAAATAAAACCCAAATATGAAGAAGTGAAGGATCGATCCCTAAACATGATGGTTTGTGGTGAGTTAAAAATAAAAAACCCTATTTATTTTCATAAGATATTTTAATAGGCATATAATATAATCTCTATCGCCATCAAATGCCATTTGAATAGTTGAAGTTGGTGAGCATATCCGACGTTGGTTGCCTCACTTTGTTCTATTTTATCTACAGGTATGACCGTATGAAAATACACAGTAGCGATTTGGTTCCAAATTTCCAATCTATGTTATTGAGATATATATGAGATTCCCATATAAAAGAATTATCATATTTGGAGTATATATTTCAAGTAAATAAAAAAAATTTGAAAAGATAAAATTGGAATGTATATAACGAGCCATCTTTTTTTTTTTTTATTAAAACCGAGCCATCTGTTGACAGGTTAGTAGTAGAGGTACAATGAGGTCATATGCATCCGAAAATTTTAATGACAGTGATACTTTTTATATTGAAAACAGTGATACAGATGGGGATACAGTGATACAGATGGGGATACTTTTTATATTGCATATATGAATTGAATATAACATCTCAATATTTCAAGAAAAACAAATATTTCTGAAAATTATTTTCAATACCGACAAACACAAAATTTGTTTTATTTATTTTATTTTCTTGAAAATTTTCATCCACGGTGAAATAAATTTTACTAGAATTCAAACATCCCCTGAAACCGACACCGCTGAAATGAACTCCGGATCCGCTTCAAAGGCGGCCATGTATTCCGGCTTCAGACATATCTCAAGAACCACGCTTCCCCCTCCCTCCCTCCTCGGATACGCCGACACCTTCCCGTCGAACTTGTTCGCGCTCCCGCTCCGCGCCGCAACCGCCCTCCCCCACCCGAACTCGCACCCATACATGTCGAACCTCGGCGAGCTCCCAACCATGATACTATGCACATCAAACCCACTCAGCCAGTACGTCATCGGCGCCTCCAGCCACCGCGTCAACCCCTCCCTGATCACCCCGTCGTCGTGCGCCGCCACCATCCGGTTCAGCGTCCTTGCCGCCCACCCGAGGTCGTTTCCCAGAACCTCCCCTGCCGTCGTCATGGTCGACGCCGCGTTGATGGCGTTCCCGAAGTAGTCCGCTAACAGGCGCGGACTCAGCCTCGACCGGTTCTCAATGGCCAGGCGACACCCACTCTTCTGTTCGCACGGGTGGCCCCGCGCGCGCGTTATGCACCTCCACACGAGCGCGCATAGCGACTGGAAGGACGATATTGTGGCGGCGGAGGTGGCACTGTTTTCGCGGTTCGCCTTCGCCTTGAGCGCTGCAATCGACTCGGACGAGAAGTGGAAGATCCTCTCTCTCAGCACGGGTGGGGAGAATCTCTCGATGAACTTGTCGGGGTCTGTGAAGGGGACCTTGATTTTGTTGTTCCCGTCGATGAACCACCTCTCCAGGACCGGCGGACGGTTTATGCTGAATTGGGTCTCTGCTCCTCCGACGCCTGCTCTGCATATCTCAGCCCACGCGTTGAAGAAATGCCAAAAAGACGTGCCGTCACCGACGACGTGGTTGAACGAGCACCCGACGAAGACCCCGTCGACAAGCTCCGTGAGCTGCACCGAGAGGAGGGGGAGGGTGTGGCCATCGTGGTTCACCGCCTTGTCAAGCGTGAAAAACGATTTCACGAAGTCAGGCACGTCGCGCGGGGTGAGTACGTCCGCCACGCTCTTGCCCTCCGCAACCGCGCGCGTGAATTCGGCGCCCGTGTCGTTGCAGTCGATGGAGATTAACACGCGCTCGTCGTCTTCGTCGGGTTTTTCGGTGACGAGACGGCCCGCGAGGGGAGGGAAGTGGCGGAGGGCGACGGAGAGGGAGGTTTGGAGGGCGTCAGCGATGGCCGGGACGGGGAGGGGAGGGCGGTGGAAGAGGAGGCCCTTTTGGATGTAGCGGACTGAGAGCATGGCGAGGTCCCACGCGGAGAGGTCACAACGCGCGTGCGCCGAGGGGGAGGCGGGTTTGATGGTGCATTTGGAGATGGTGCGCACTGTGGTTTCCTTTTTTTTTTTTTTAATACAAAGTTTCACAGGGGTTGGCTTTGTGTGTGTCACTTGAATTGTTCTCTCTTTTATAAGCGATTTATAATGCATGGTCGGTGTATGTGGGTTCTTGATGCAGCGTCAAATTGAAGTGTGCTAGGTAGTGTTAGCCACGTTATTTTTATTTTTAAAATTGATGGCGCGCTAGATGAGGTCGAATCAAATGTCAGGACTAGATCCGATCAATTCACCTATCAATTCAGAAAGTATCAAACTAGACACTCTTTTAATCGAACTGCATAACTTATAAATCGAACTACACAATCAATTGTTGGATATATATTTCACTCTCTTATAGAATTCAATCAGCTATTGGAGAAAATATGAATTTCTAAGTATTATCAATGTCCAATAAAAGAGTGAAATATATACGCAACAATTAGTTGTGTAGTTCGATTTATATGTTATGTAGTTCGGTTAAAAGGGTGTCCAGTTCGATACTGACCAAACTGACCAGATCCAGTCCTAACTGAATCCAGTCTCGTGTTAGACGGAGTCAAGTTATGCTCTACCCAAATTAAGATTAGTTTCAAACAAATGACTAAATTTAATCAGGTGGTTGTGTGTGATTCTCTTGCCTCAACAAAAAGAATTTTGGAATTCATCAAAGTGTAAAGAAAAAGGAAGACTCAAACTTTGAATTAAATGGAATTGAACATTAATTAGAAAAAGGGCCAATCACAAGTATTATTGAAGTAGTACATTTACTTAGATTGCCCATATATAACAAAGACATACAATCAAAGATATTTATCTCACTGGAGTGTACAATACAATGACTTCAACTTTTGAAAATTAGCTTAAAACAGAACACACCTAATTTATTATATTGATTCTAAAACTAAATTATATAATACTGCCTCAGATAAATACTTGGACAATTTTCAAGTGATCTGATTTTTTCCTCTGCCACTTCTTCATTTGTCCATCTTTCATAGAGCTTTGAAGTAACTCTTTGTAACTGCTTCATACTAATAGTTTGAAACAATCTTTTTCTTACTCTGGTGATTGGTCTTCAATTCATATGTGTTGTTTTGTTTGAGAGACCCATGTAGTCTGTGTTTTTTTATAGTTCTATCTTTTAGGCTAAATCTACAAATTCACACGTAAAATCATTTTTTTACTATTTAAATATTATTATTCATTTTTTATTCATAACCTATCCAAGATAAAATAAACAACAAAATCTTAATTATTATATTTTTTTGATTAAAGTAATTAAAAATATAATCAAACAAAACATGATATATTCTTTAATTAGACTAAAATAATTTCAATCACAAAATAGATTACGATATTATCCAATCATTGGTTTTTTTTTTTTCATTTCACAAGCTCTGTTAAAAAGATCTACCCCATGAGCGGATAACAGCAGCCTTTTCTGCGATTACCAATCCCTTTTATGCCATTATCAATCACTGTTAAAACTTAGCCCTCACCAACCCCATTCACAGGTAACACTAACCTTTTTTTGTGCAACGACTCCTGTTTTGACAATTGATTAAGATTTTAATAATAAATTGTTTTAATTTTAAATAATAAAACATTTATGAAAAAATTTTTATATTTACATTTGTCAAAATTTAGACAAAAAGTTATAATAAATGCTATACAAATCTTAATTGAACAAAATATCTCCATTTTCATTTTAAAATTGAGATAATTAACTACAGTTTACCTTGATTATTTTTTATACCAAACAGGGATAAGTTGTCATCTCACTCACTTATCCACAAAACTATTCCTTATTCCACTGTTTATCCCTTTGTCGGGTCTAGTTTAACAATGTCTTAAGATTTTGATGATAAATTATCATAATTTTAAAAGATAAAAAAAATCTATCAAATATGATTATATTTATATTTGTTAAAATTAAAAAAAAATTAGGATAAATATTATTCTAATCTTTAGATGAAATAAAATATTTTAATTTTTATTTTAAAATTAAGACAACTGTTTATTCTCATTATTTTTTATGTCAAACATTGATAAATTATCATTTTACTCACTTATCCCACAACTTATTTGGCTGATGAAACCAAAACGGAGGGTATAAACGTGCGCCATCCAATCCAACATGACACACACCCTGTATCAAATTGATACGTGAATTGACACTTGCATGACAGTCTATCATTGCCACGCGTCATAATACGATAGGCCTTCACTGTACCCAGACCATGGTACAAACAACAACTAATGAACAAACAATCTCTCCATGTGTCGATCGGATTTCGATTGAGGGAGAGGAAGAGACTTTTCTTCTGTTTGTCTGAAAACAGAAAAAAAAATGGAGAGCAAGGTAAACCAAATCTCCAGCACCACAATCAAACCAGCAACACCATCAGATCTCGCAATCCTTCATCCCAGCAGTGGTGTGGTCACTATGGATCTCTCGCAACCACTTGATTTTTAGAGGCACACCGGTGTACATTGAGAATGTATGGGCAATGATTGTAAATTGTATTCAGGAATGGGGTATTTGTTGTACTGGTGCAAAGAATGTGTCATTCCAGAGTGGGATTATCTCTATTGAGGAGTAATCTAATGTAATTTAGGAAGGGTCAGGTAGATTTCTCTTCTATTGTAAACCCTTCTTTATGTATTTCCATTAGGCATTCCCTTAATACAAAATAGGCTGAATGCCTACCATTCACATCAAAAAAAAAAAAAAAAACCATCAGATCTAGGAATACTAGAATGGATAGTATTTGTGCGAATGTGGTTCTCTTTGCTTCAACTACTCCCACTTCATATCGGATTGGCCCGGAGCCATGACGGGGGTGAGGAGAGGTGATATCGTAGGCGGTCTTAGCTTCAACTACTCCCACTTCATATATGACTCCCTTCCGGGTACCTACCTCCACTACCCGAAGTTCTCCTTGTGTTGCGAGGTTCAGTGGCTAAGCCACCATAGAACCGGAGGGCATGAGACCTCCTTGGAATTTTTCATTTATATCCACATCTTTTTAATTTTTTTAAGGTCCTTTTAATATTTTGTGATAGATTGATTTTATTTATGTCTCATAGATCATGGGTTCCACTTACATATGAAATTCCATAAACAGCAACAGTTCATAATTCAAAAAAAATAAAAATAAAACAACAATTTATTATTTTGGGGTTTATACATAGGGTGGGGCTATAGCCACCCCACAAGTTATCCTACCCACCCCATAAAAAAATTAATTTATTTCATATCTAACCCACCCCATGTTCGACATAGATGACGTCTTCTGTGTTTGATATTGTTCGACATAGACGGCGTCTTCTGTGTTTAAAATTGTTCGATCGACATGATCTATGTCGAATAATCTTAAACACAGAAGACATCGTCTATGTCGAACTCGTGGGGTGGATTAGATATGAAATAAATTAATTTTTTATGGGGTGGGTAGGATAATATGTGGGGTGGCTCTAGCCGCGCCCTTATACATATTTCAGGAACATATAACTTTATCAATAGAATAAGTGGTTTTATGTTTGATTGTATTTTTTTTATTTTCGTTGCAAAACGTAATAATAAAGGTTGATTATTTGGCTGATAAAGAATAAAATATGAATAAGTTATAAAAAGTTGATTTAACATTTGAGTTCAATTGATATATAAGAGATAATGATAGATAATTTGATGTGATGAGATATGATTTTTTTTATGTAATGACGGCCCCCACATTCTATGTGAATAGATAAATTGGGTATAAGTTTATCATATGACCTACTTAGAATTGTGATACTCTTTTACACTCATTTATACTTACATGATAATACCAAGTTATACTCTATAAACAAACAGCTATTTTCTTATATTCATTCTTATACGATCCTTGTACCATCTTAACCCATTCGAACAGTCACTTAAAAAAATGAATTGAACGGAACGTTCGAATAGAAATATCTCATTCGAACAGTCACTTAAAAAAATGCAGCGCACGTGCGCCACAGATGCCATAAATTGATCGGACATCCTCGACACAAAGCGAATCAAGTGGGATAGAACTTTAAAATACCATGCTGCAGCAAATGCCCTACATGTGCGATCGGTCTTACTATGATTTTCACATTTTCAATAATGTCTTTTAGGGCACATTTACATGTAGCGATTATTTGTACATATTTTTCTGCGTATGCAAATTTTACATTTACACGTGCTAGAAAACTTTGTACGCAGTTGCACATGTTTGTCTATTTTCATATTTTACAATCATTTATACATATGTTTTTGTTAGTAGTAATTTGTCTCACATTTGTCAAATTTTTTGTATATGTGTCAATTATTATATTAAAATATATAAATATTATAAATAGATAAAATATTTTCTTCAAATGATTATTAAATATGTTGTTTTTTTAAAGAAAAAAATATCTGAATAATATATTATATAAAATAAATAAAAATTTATAAATATGTCATGTATTAGTTTTTTTATTCTATATATAAGTCAATTTGGATTTTTAAAAAAATGTTCTAATATAAATAGAATATAAATAAAAATAAATTTGATTTTAACTAATAAATAAATAGTAAGATATTAAAATAATGAACGAGTTCCACAATTAAATATTCCGACTAGTGATTGATTGATGTAACCCGTCTCCAACCAATAATGTCTACTATCCAAACCAACACAAACTATTGAGATTTATATATATATATATATATATATATGAAAATGATTGTGTGCGGCGAACGACAGGTGCGATCGCGACGTGGGCCGTTCGATCGCGGGTCCATCGCATCCAATGGTCGACATGAATCGCACCCGACCGTCCGATGCGATGGACCCGTGATCGACGGCCCGTGATCGCTGCCGCACCCGCCGTTCACCGCATGCTATATATATATATATATATATATATATATATATATATGGTCGCGATTACGTGCGGTATGCGGTCGGTGCGGTTTACGACGTGGACCGTCCGATCGCGGGTCCATCGCATCCAACGGTCGACGTGAATCGCACCCGACCGTCCGATGCGATGGACCCGTGATCGACGGCCCGTGATCGCGCACCGCACCGACCGTAAACCGCACCTAATCGGCTCCCTATATATATATATATATATATATATATGCGGATGATAATATACGGTCATGCAGTCGTGCGGTGGCGATCGTGGGCCGTCCGATCGCGGGTCCATCGCATCCAACGGTCGACGTGATTCGCACCCGACCGTCCGATGCGATGGACCCGTGATCGACGGCCTGTGATCGCGGACGCACCGACCGCATGACCGCACCTAATCACGTCCCTATATATATATATATATATATACACCCCTGTTAAATTTTTAATTTTATATAAATACCACTGAAAACACCCATGATGCAAAAATATCTTTCAAAAACTTTGAGTGAGTGCAACTATCCCCCAATACCACACGCTGTGAAGAACTCTTAATTAACCATAATTAAAAAGTCCAACTCTACATGTACATTGACCTAAATGCCCCTATTAATTTTGGAAAAAAATATTTTTTTGCATAAATACCCCTCTTAAAACCTGTATTTTCAGAATTACCCATATTATTTTCATTATTACATAAATACCATTGAAATTTTAATAAATTGTACAAATTTGTCCCTCAATGAATCATTGTTAAGAACAATAACCAAACCATGATTAGATTCTTAACCTTACCAGTATCATATAAAATAATCAGCTTACCCCTCACTTAAATCACACACCCTACTAAACCTTACATGAAAATGAAAAAGAGAAAGTTAAAGGAGAATGAAGAAACTAGGGTTCGACCATCTAAACAGGGCGTGGTGAGTGTATTTTGGATTATTTCCATGTGATTACAGTGGCTAATGAAGATATTCTAATCAATCATCACGAACATTAACCTCATGGATAAATTTGCACTATGTATTAAAATTTTAGGTGTATTTATGTAATCATGAAAATAAATAGGGTAATTCTGTAAATATGTATTTTAATAGGAGCATATATGTAAATAAAAATAAAAATAAATCTTACTTTGAGTAATGTGAGGGTACAAGAATCATTTCAACACATAACGGAATGAAAACGAAAAATATTAACTAAATCAGACAGATTAAAGGGTTACGGTTACACTCACATAGAGTTTTTGAAAGGCATTTTTACATTGTGAGTTTTTTTAGGTGTATTTTGATAAAATTGAAATTTAATAAGATTATATATTCAAAAAATCTCTAAATTATTTGCGTGACCGTTTTTCATGGCATCTGTGTTTTATCACAAGTTTGTCCTTGTATTAACAAGTAGGAATAAGACACATGTAATATGGAAACTGTTTTTTTTCTTTCATACATCAGCCCTATAAGAGTTGATTCCTTTCCAAGAATATCCTTAATAATAATTTGTATTGTGAAATACAATCAATCACATCCAAAACGAGCCTAAAAAAAATATTCCACAAAATTTTGAACCTACTCCCCCGTAAATAGAAAAAAAAAAACAGAGTTTCTTTTACCTCTCTTCGTCTGCTCATCCCAGGAAAACCACTTATTTTAAAAAAAACTTTTGAAGCCCTGTCGTATGTTAAATTTGTGCAAAAAAAATAGTCAACAAAAAAAAAAAAATCAAGACAATGTTTAAACAATCATAACACTTGGTAATGCCATTTGCTTATACAACAAAATGTTTAAACAATAATATTTTATTTTAAGTCCCAACTTACCAACAACAACATGAAAAAGGGAGGGATTGATAATTAACTAAATAACATAGTTTATATGAAATTAAAAATAAAATCACATTTCACAAATTGATGGTGAATAAACGAATGTTGGCAGGGGGACTAAAAAAGAAATAGACGTTTAAAATTGAGGACTTAAAAAGAAAATATGAATGACAGTATCGAACACTAAATAGACAGGGACTTAAAATTAAAAATCTCTTTATTTTGTTATGTAAGGAGGTGACATCAACAAATGTTATGGTTGTTTAAACATTGTCAAGATTTTTTTCTTTCTGTTGACTATTACATTATGTATTAATTTTTTTGCAGAAATTCAATAGGGGACATAGCTTCAAAATTTTAAAACATACATTTAAAATCAAAATTTTAAAATAAGTAGTTTTCCTGTGATGAGCAGTCGAAGATAGGTAAAAGAAATTTTTATTGGAAAATGATTTACAGGCCCCATTTCATAGGCCCATGTAAGCCCCATAAGGTGACATTGATGACATTACTCATAATACCATTTTATACCCTCCTAAGTCATCTACTACTTTAAAAAATCATTCTGGCCTGTCTATTTATCTCTGGTGACCAATGTCACCACCTCTGAATTCCTCTCATCGTCCTCTATCATATGAGAGGTGGTTTGACTACCTTTCAAGCCTTCCTCCAGTCTCCAACTCCTCCAACCTCCATCTCCACTGTTTTTTTTTAATTTCAGATACATTTCAAATGTATCTGACAAATCAATTGCATTAGTTTATGTGATATTTTTTCACATGTTTTTGTGATTTAGTGTTTTAATGTTGAAGTTTGAATCTTGAATGTTATTGTTAATATTTAAAGTCAGTTACATATTCATAATTTTATTGGACTTATATGCATTAATTTTCTAAAGATAATTACATTCCAAACTAATTTATAGATTACGAAATGTAACTGACTTTTTTTATATGATCTTAATGTTTTTTGAAAAGTTAGTTACATTCATAAAAAAATGGATATGAAGGTTAAAAATGTAGAATCCGGAGGAAGACCAAAAAGTAGTCGAACCACCTCTCATATGATAGAGAGCGACGAAAGGAATCCAAAGGTGGTGACACTGTTCGACGATGATGAGTAGGTTGGCCGGAATAATTTTTTTAAGTGATGGATATGTATTAGAAAAAACGGTTAGAAATGGGAGTAGTTTTGTACTTTGATTTTTTGCCCTTTTATAAAGGACAGCTAGACATCTAATAAAAATTTGACACCTCATGAGGCTTATGAGTGAGACTTATATAATATAGCATATGTAGCCGAGCTCATTTTTATTTATTTATTTATTTTTTTGGAGAAAGTGGATTCCAAATTTTGTGGGATACTGTTTTTTAGCATCAGATGTTTTAGGATGGGGTGGATTGCGTTTCGGGAATACAAATTTTTATTAGGGATAATTTTGAAAAGGGAACAAATCTTTTGGTGACATGAGAGAAAAAAACATAGTTTTTCAATTACACGTGTTTAATTCCTACTGGCTGCTACAGGGACACCATGTGTAGATATAGGGCACGGTTATTTTAACCCCCTTTCTGTGCAAACCCACCCCGTTAGAAGCCCATCCCATCCAATATTTATAAATTACAAACTCATCACTAGATATAATCACACAATACACACCGAGAAAGCTACCCCAGCAAAATTCTAGGGTTCTTCACCTTTAGTTCCTCCTCTAATGGTGATGACGCCCAAATCGAAGCACCGAATATGAAATCGAAGAGATCTTCTCCTCCAAGAAGAAGTCAGGGAACACTGACATCGACGAGATCTCCCCATCGTAATGAATCTCTCGAAGAGAAGAAAAAGATCTCGAAAGACAAACCAAAGAAGAAAAAATTCTCTTTGAAAGGGGAGGAGGGGGAGACCAAGGTCTCCGATTGCCCCCGGCGGAGGACGGAGGACGGGCTTGCCATCTAATTGGGGAAGGAGCTGAGCTTGAGCTTGGGCTTGGGCTTGGTAAAGTCGACGCCGGAAATTTTGATTTTTTTGGTAGCGGAGACGAGAAAGTTTTGGAATTTATTGAAATTATTGGTTGAAATTGTGAATTTTTTTTGTTCAGTAGGGAGAACAAGATCAGTAGTTAACAAATTTTTTCATCATGCAAAAATTGTGTATAAGTGGTTGTTTGCAATCTCCCCGTGTGTGCCACCTTTGTTCAGCAGTTTTTTTTTTTATATATATTTTGTTACTTTTGAATAATTTTTTTTTTAAAATTGAATGGTTGAATGTGTGCAATGATTCAATAGTTGAAATATAAATGGCTGATGGTTTTAGCAACAATGATATGTACAATGGTTTTAATATGGTTAAATAAAAGATAAATTTAATTCATTTTCTGTTCATATCGACAACTCATGTGTCGACTACATACATAACCGTCAACAATTAATATGTCGATGCATATAAAAAATTTCAACACGAAGTCAACATTTTTCCTTGACATTGCACTTGTCGACCACTGTCCATTCTCTTGACCAATAGACGGTTGATATCTATTAGGAATAAAAATTCTATTATTTTGTCATCACATATATTATCGTTAGTTTTTGAATATGTCCAGACACCAATTACAGAACTACGGGTGGGTTGCTTTAAAAACAAAAAACAATATAATGTTTTTTTTACTGGGGTGAGATTCTCATCTAATGGGGTTATAATATAAGTCCCCATAGATATATAACATAGTTTTAAATAAACGTGTGAGTCATTTGAATTTTTTCTGGCGAAGTTTGATAGGCGATGACAACCCAACCAACTATGTTAACATACGTGGTAATAGTGCGGGCTGTCTTTCATGTCTCGCTAGTTTTTTTTGGTATATAGGCCTTTAGCAGGCTTTATATTTCTATCAAACAAAACAACATAGGTACAAAAGTATTACACTGGATAGCGCCTTCGCTCCACATGTTCTAAACATTGCTTTATATTATGGACATATGGACCTAATATACTCCGAATATCATTAGGCAGAATATCCTCAAAATGACCTGATGTTTGTGTTCTCCTGGCTTTTTTGGCAAGGACTTCTGCTGCCTTCACAAGATTCCGTGGAACTTTAAAAACTTGAATAGAGGTACCCCCTTTAATTCCTTCACGTGTACTCTGGACAAGAGCTTGTAGCTGTAGCGGACCAGGTCCCGGGTCATGTAATGTAAGTAATATACTCTCCGCATCAGTACATATAACCAAGTTCTGCAACTTACGCTGTCGGGCAAGAAGGAGTCCATGTCGAATAGCCTCTGATTCAGCCCGGAGAGGTGATGCCCATGCCCAATGTAAATAGCCCCCACCAATGATTCTAAATGGCTTGTCCCTCACAAATAGAAATCCTGCTCCTGCATTTCGGCTATGGAAGTCCACACTCCCATCCGTTATCATTATAACTGGATTTAAAAACATTCTGTGGACAGATTGCACTGGTTCGTCATGAACAGACAGTAAAGGGCATCGAACCAATGGCTTCAACAATGGCATTGACTCCCACTGAATACTTATCCTTAAGCTTTCGTCAGATAAACTAAGTGCTTTTGTAGCAACTGTGCTAGGAGATATCCGAATTCCTTTGAACACTAATAAATTACGAGCTTTTCAAATCTGCCAAAGTAAACTTGCTAGCAGAACTTGAGATATTATTACATTTGAATGTTGTTCCCAATTCACAGGGAGATATATTTTTGGCCAGTGCTCCGATAGCCAAACACTCTGAGGTGGGTGATATTGCCTCGGGATGTAACACCAACACTCAGCACTGTAATCACATTCTGTAAATAAATGTCTTGCTGTTTCGGGGGCCAAATTGCAGAATGGACAAGTTGTCTCCATAGTTAGCCCAATATTGTCCAGATAAGTTCTCGTGGGCAGTCTATTCCAATGTAATTTCCATGTAAAGACTTTAATTTTTGGTAAAGTTGCAATCTCCAAATTTCCTTCCAGCATCGTTCAGACACTAAATGAGATCTTGGTGTCATGATTGAATAAATTTCTCTCAGCCGAGGCTGTTCTGATGTTGACTCTTCCCAGCTCCAGATTGATGTAATATTTGGCTGATTTTGTGGAGGCTTCATGTTAAGTATAATCTGCACCCAAAATTCAGGAAAAATATTATGCAACAATGGAATATCCCAACTCTCACCTGCTATTACTTGTGATAGACGAAAGCCCAGTACAACATAATCCATGTTCAAGAAAGTTGGGATCCTTGAGAACGGGATCAGAGAAAGCCATGGATCCCGGATTAAATCAACTGCAGACAATTCTCTTGGAATCAATTTAATATGTGTTCGAATCATCTTCAGTCCTTTGCATAGAATTCTCCAAGTAGGTGATGCTGTTGTTGTAGCTGTAACCTCCCATGGGTTTCCTTGCCATTTATATTTAAGTGCAAAAAACGGTTGAATATAATGGTGCGATAATAAAAATCTGAAAGCAATCATGGCAATGATAGCTGGATATAACTTTGAAAGTGATCGTATTCCAAGACCACCTTCTGGTTTTGCTAAAGTAACCACTTCCCAACAAATAAGATGAATACCTCTCTGTTGTTCTGTTAACCCCCAGAGAAACTTCCTCATCATTTTTTCCAAGCTGCTTATTGCTGAATTTGACATTGCAGCCGCCATCATCAAATGTTGTGGAATAGCTGTGATTACAGCCCTTAAAAGTTGTATGCGGCCAGCCATCGTAAGCAATTGGGCCTTCCACTGAGCCAATTTGCCCTGCACCAATTCTTTAATCTTATCGGCACCCCGTTTTCTCGCAGTCCAATCTGTAATTTGCACACCCAAATATTTCCACGATGAACTCACAGTCCGCATTCTTAAAATTCTTGTCATCCACCTTCTAAATTTCAAAGGTACTCCAGGAGAGAATTTTACTGAACTCTTCAACCAATTTACTTGGAGTCCTGTAATATGAGCAACATTATTTAAAATTGTTCGGATCGCCTCACAAGCACTTGGCTTAGCACTAGATATTATGAATAAGTCATCAGCATACATGAGGTGTGTTAGTCCTTTTGGTTCCCGTTGTCCAGTCAATCTCTGATCTGGCTGGTAACCAAATAAGTGTCCTCTACTCTGTTCCAGCCGGAAATGAGCAGACAATACCTCAGTTACTAGGACAAATAGGTAGGGGGACAAAGGATCTCCCTGTCTTAATCCCCTCTCCATTTGAATCCAGCCCGTGGGCGTTCCATTTATAAGCACCGATAATCTAACATTTGTAATACATGCTTGAATCCATCTGATCCACCTCTCTGGAAAACCAAATTTCTTTAGAATGTGGATTAATCCATCCCATTCGACCGAGTCATAAGCGCTAGCAAGGTCTACTTTGGCTGCCATCAGTGCATTGCGACCCTGTCTTCGATGGAGGGAGTGCATAATATCCTGTACGAGGAGTGGTTGGGCATGAATTGATCTCCCTGGGACAAAAGCCCCCTGTTCATAGCCTATTAGGCATGGTAACACCTCTTTCAGCCTGAATACCAATAGCTTTGCTAACACTTTGTATTTAGTGTCGCAAATACTAATAGGCCGGTATTCCTTGAGCTTTGTGGGATTGGCTACCTTTGGTATTAACACTACATGTGTATAAGCCCATGATGGGGGTAAAGTCGCAGCATTATAAAAATAATGCATGGCTTGTATGACATCCGCTTTAATTAGTGGCCAGAATTTCTTATAAAATTCCCCTGGATATCCATCAGGGCCAGGTGCTTTATTTAATGGCAAGCTACGAACTGCCCTTTCAATTTCCTGTTCTGTAAAAGGTCAAACCAGTCTATCTGCCATCTCCAAGGAGAGTCTTGATAGACTAAGATCCGGAGGGAGACTGGTATTAACTGTAGTTTTTTTACTATAATGCTCTACAAAATGTTGCTTAGTATACCCTCGAATTTGGGCCGTATCTGATAAAATTTCTCCTTCCTCCGTTCGAAGCGATGTAATTCTATTGCGAACTCTCCTATGCTGAACAGAGGAATGAAAGAAACGTGTATTGCGGTCACCTTCTTTAACCCATTTGGATCTAGCACGCTGACTCCAAAAGGTCTCCAATTGAGTTTGAAGAGCTGCAACATAGTTACTGGCCATTCGGACTTGGTTCATATTGTTTTCTGTTGGGGGCCGCTGCTGTTCCTCCAGAAGGAGAGTTTCTAAGTGTTTCTGAGCTTCCTTAAATCTATTCGGAAGATCTCTTAGTTTCGTGTTGTTCCATCTCCTTAATGGTTTTTGCAATTTTATCAATCGCTGGTGAAGTCGACCCATCGGTGATGATTGCACTGGGACCGCCCAGTGAGTTCGAACTATATCCTCCAATTCTTGATGTGCAAACCAAAATCGTTCAAAACGAAATGGTTTCCATCCTTGAGGGGGTGGCAAATCTGTATACACCACAATAGGTGAATGATCTGATATGTGTCGAGGAAGGACTTGAACCATAGCTGAAGGGAACATATTAAGCCATTCCACTGTTGCAAAAGCTCGGTCCAGAGTTTCCCATGTTCTTGCATGTCCTTAGCGATTATTACACCAGGTATATTTGGGTTCTTTAGTAGGTATAATTTGAAGATTATTATCGATCACCCAATGATTGAAAGCTTCACTATCGGGATTTGGTCGAAAAGGAGCCCCCCCTCTCTTATCTTCTGCAGATAACAGTGTATTAAAATCCCCCGCTACAATTGTCGGGATATCAGTATGCAAGACTTCTGTTATTTCAGTCCACAACTGCCTGCGGGTTGAAGACTCTGGGCTGGCATATACAGCTGTTATTAGCCATGGTTTGGTATTTGACGATTGTACTACTATGTAGATAGCTTGCCCCTGCCCGAGTCAGTAAGAGACTAGAAGATCATGTCGATATAAACATATAATACCTCCGGAATGTCCGTTCCCAGGGATTGCAGCACAAGCAAAATCTTGTCGAAACCGACGAGAGAAACACTGAATTTTGTCCTGTTGCACATGGGTTTCCAACAAAACCAAAATGTCAAGGTCATGAGTAGAGATCAAATATTTACAGTGAATTCTGACCTCCCTCCGCAAAATACCTCGACAATTCCAAAAAGCAATCTTCATTTGATCAATTAGTGGATTGTGAAAGTTCCCTCTTTTTGCACCATAGAGGGAGATGGTTTAGTTGCATGACTTACATCAAGCTCCATTTTATTTGATATATTAGATTCTAATTCCTTCTTAGAAGATTCTTCCTCCTCCAAAGCAGCCCACGATTGATTAAATAGCGCTAAAGCTCGCGCCATTTTATCAGGGGATGTTTGATGGGCGGGGATAACAGCCTTGCTACTAGGATTTGTGGAGGGTTCCAAGCCCCTCTTCTTTGTAGCACGATCCACTGCATTTTCAACCAATGCAAGTGGCATCGGCTGAGTCAACTTATCCTGGGATATCTTCTTGTCCTGCTTTTCACCTACAATCATTTGCTGGTGTGGAAGATGATGTTGTATCAACCCAAGTGGTTGTACCATAGGGGAAGTTAATTGACGTTCCCTACGTTCGCTTGTTCCCCCCTTTGTTTGGATTTCTTTACTACTTCGTGTACCTTGATTATTCCCTAGTACTTTAGCAGCTTTTATTGATGCAGGTGTGTTATCAGCCTCCTGTTTGGCATTTTTAGGACGTTGGGTAGCCACACCAGAAGGCACTGTTGTCATCTTGGAGCTATTAGCACTGTGATCTGATGCTGACATCCGAGCATCTCCTTCACTTTTCCAGGTTTGAGTAACCCGATTCCTTCTTCTTGGGGGTACCACTTGCCAAGGTCCCTCCTTCGATGCATTTCCTGATTCTGTCACAGTTTCCCCTTGCACCGGGGATGTATTTAGCTTTTCTGGCTCGTTCTCCCGTAGTGGAGAATTTGGCAGCGTAGACAATAAGGGTTCTGGGCAGTTCTCTGTCCTATGAGTTATTCGACCACATTGTTGATAAATACGTGGAATACGCTCATATACAAACGGTTGCCAACGGTGCTCTGTCCCAATCCACACTCCTGGACATAAAGATTCTCGCAAATCCACTTCCACAAGGGCTCGAGCATATCGGCATCTGCCAATATCTTCCACAGTCGTTTCCACACGAATTGGAGTTCCCGCATATGCCGCTAATTCCGACAACGTAAGACCATCCCAAAAATCTAACGGTAAATTTGGGAATCGAATCCATACCTGGGTTAATTCAAAGCTGGCTGTAGACGGATCAAAATTGTCCCGCGACCATTGGAGGCTAAGTATGTGATCTTGAATAATCCATGGTCCTCCTGTTAATACCGCGAGCATGTCATCCTCATTGCTGAATTTGAACACATAAAAACCATTTGCAAGGTCGCCGACGAAATACGATGCCCGCACCGGCCACATTTGCGCAAGATGTCGACGCAGATAGTTTATTTCTATCCTGGGGCCTAGGAATTCCCGTAAAGAGTGTGCTGCCACTTTTTGCGATTTGCTTGCAATCGGGCCTCATTCGGCATATACACACGATCTGGGCTCGCAGACCCCGGAGAATCTCCTGTGGTACTGTGAACGACAATCCCGTTGATGCGGCACGCTGAGCAGCGTCCGCATAAGTGGGGCGAATAGAAGGGGGCGAATATGAGCTTTCCCCAGCATCATGAGGAACCTTTCCTCCTTCCACAGGTGACGGAGAATGTATCCCCGAATTGAAAGGGGATTCCCTGCCGATCCCCCGTGAAGAGGAAAGGGATGACTGGGATGGGCCAGTTGTGGAGGTCGAGTTAGGGTTAGGGTTTGAGCGACTATTTGAGGTTTTCGAGCGAGACATCAAGACATCAATGGATGAGTTAACACGTAGTTCTTCATTAGGAATTCTTCATGTCTCGCTAGTTGGTTTGATTGATTGATTCCATGTTTTTTGTTTAATTTTTTCAATCGATTTGTACGTACCAATGAGATGCAGCTTTGTATTAAATATAGTTAATTTACTAGTCCCGGTCATCTAATCGTCCATACTGACGTGTATAATCTGGAATCATCGCACTTTTATTTATAAATAATTTTAGATATATTAACTCATTTTTTAATTATTCTTATTTTAATTTATGGAGAAGATGAAATGCCATCTTATTATCTTTAAAATTTGAGTGAATTTTCATATTCTAGTTTGATCAAGTCAAAAGTTTTTTGTCAAGATTAATGCCTATTTTTATTTATTTATTTGTACCACATATTGTCTATCTTTTACCTCAAAAATTTACTATAGGTATTTAATTTACAATTTTAATTTTGATGTAGAATAGAGGTGATATTGTTTTAATTATTTCAGCCGATTTGTAAGTACCAATGACATTCACCTTTGTATCTACCAAAAAAAAATTGTCATTCACCTTTGTATTTAATGTATTTAATTTACTGATGATTATGTCATCTAGTCAAGACTGACTTATATATTTCGGAATCATCACACTTTTATTTATAATTTTGGATATCAATTTTTAATTGTTCTGATTTTAATTTATTGAGAAGATGAAATGTCATCTTATTATTTTTAACATATAATTATCATTTAAGAACAAGTGAATTGTCATATTCTAGTTTGCTCCACATATTGTTTATCTTTCACCTAAAAAATTTACTCCACATGTTTCATTTACAATTTTAATTTTGATGTGGAATAGAGGTGCATTTCTTTCATTTGATTGGAGGTCAAAAAGACATGTAATATCTTGAAAAAATAATAATGTATATAAAACCTAATGCAATCTTAATTTACATGTAAAGTTCATGTAAGAAAATATTTATCTTTTTATTCAAAAAATAAAATATTTATCTTTAAAAACAAAAATGCATATAATACTTAATGCAATCTTCATCCGCTTTAAATTATTTTAAAATGTATGTTTTATGTAACAAAACAATTATTTTAATTCATTAAAATATTGCTATTCCAATAAATTATTTAGATTTATTTTTAAGCGAAATATATATTATATGAGACATATAGCCGACATTTTTTTTTTCGTTGAAAATAATAGACTTTCACCACCATTATTTTTACTGAGCAAAACACCGTTACAATGTCGAATGGGGTGAGAAAAAAACAAAACAAAATACTGGAAAGGGGTCTCATCACCCAAAGGTCATGGTGATACGGCTGACATGAACTCCACGTCCGCTTCCAACGCAGCCATTCTTTCCGGCGACAAACATATCTCGAGATCCACGCTCCCCCCTCCCTCCCTCCCCGGATACACAGTCATCTTCCCATTAAACTTGTTGTCAGTACCGCTCCGCACCCCAACCGCCCTCCCCCATCCGAAGTCACACCCATACATGTCGAACCTGGGCGAGCTCCCGACCATAACCCCGAACCCATCCACCTCGCTTGCCCTGTACACCACCGGCGCCGCCACCCACTTCAATATCGCCTCCCTGATCACCCCGTCATCATGCGCCGCCAGTGTCTCGTGCAGCAACCGCGCCGCCCACCCGAACCCGCCGCGCTCCAAAAGTTCCCCCGCCGTCGCCGTCACGACGGCCAAGCTGATGGCGTTGCCGAAGTAGTCCGGAGAGAGGCGCGGCCTCAACCTGGGCCGGTTGTCCACGGAAAGACGGAACGATGTCTTCTGGTTCGGCGGAAGGCGCCGCGCGCGCGTGATGCAAATCCACGCGTGCACGCAGAGCGACTGGAACGACGAGATAATCGTGGTGGTGGTGGCCCCGCTCTCCTGGTTGGCCTTGGCTTTGAGTCTCGCGATGGAGTCGGACGAGAAGTGGAAGATGCGCCACCTCGATTTGGGTGGTGGGGGGCACCTCTCGATCACCTTCTCCGGGTCCGCGAGTGGGAGTCCGATCCGGTTGTTTCCATCGGTGAACCAACGGTCAAAGACCGGGCGACTGATCATCACTTCTTCTAGGCCTCCTGTTTTGCATATGTCGGACCATGTTTTGATGAAGTGCCAGAAAGAGGAGCCGTCGCCGACGAGGTGGTTAAAGGAGAAGCCCAAGAAGACGCCGTCGACGAGCTCGGTGAGCTGAACGGAGAGGAGGGGGACGGTGTGACCGTCGTAGTTGACGGCCAGTTCGTGGGGGAACAGTGACCTGACGAGGTCAGCGGGGACGTGAAGAGGGGTGAGTATGTCATCGACGGTGACGCCTTCGGCTACGGCGTGGATGAAGTCGGCGCCGGCGTCGTTGCTCTGGATGGAGATGGAGACGAGTTCGGCGTCATGGGGGGTTACTGGTTCGGAGAAGAGACGGCCGGCGAGGGGTGGGAAGTGGCGGAGGGTGGCAGAGAGGGAGGTTTGGAGGGTGATGGAGATGGTGGGGAGGGGGAGGGATGGGTGGTGGAAGAGGAGGCCCTTCTGGATGTGGCGGAGGGTGAGCATGGGGAGGTCCCATGCGGAGAGGGGTATGGGTTTGTGGTCTGATGGTGTTGCTGGTTTGATCTTGGTGATGGAGATTTGGTTCACCCTGCTCTCCATTTTCCCCCCTTTTTTTCAGACAAAAAGAAGCAAAGTCTCTCTCCCTCTTATATATATGCGAATCGGTATGTTATACATGCGAATCGGTATGTTGAATGTTGGGATAATTATTTCTTCATTGGTAGTGTTTTTTTTTCTTGTGTGTGTAGGTTTTTCATTCGTAGTTGTTGATACTATTTGCCGGCATCGGATTGTCTGTGCTTTATCACGGGTATCTATACTTATCCTAAAGCAATTTTGTCAACCAACTGGTTATTTGCATATAAACCCCCAAGGTCCTTGATATTTGTAATAAGGTCCCTGATAAAAATCGACAAATTTTGTCCTTTCGTGAGATATTTGAATTTCGGCCGTCAATTTTAACCACTTTCACAAGCAGACCCTTATCTTTGTTACAAATAGATCATTTATGACATTGTCCATGATCTCAAAGCATTAAGATACATATAAAATTAATATTTTAGTTTTATCATTTATGCTCATAAAGCTATTTATAGGAAGTCCCTACTACGGATTCAATTTTCATTATCATATTTACATTTATTATCATAAAACTAATTACTTTGTAAATTTTCATAAATCATTTTTTATTTTACACAGCAAGTGTATCCACTTCTTCTTGACTCTATCTCTCCCCCCAACCCAGGCAATAGGGAATTTTAACTTCCTATAAAATATTTATCAGTTTATTGATTATTAGAGTAAAAAATAATATTATTAACTATTTATTATTAAAAATGTTGTATTAGAGTCAAATTCTTTTAGAACAAAAGCCTAAGTAATTTTGGATATTAGAATATCAGTTTATTTTTAAATTTTTTGCTACTCTCGTGCATGTGTAGAAAAAATAATAATATTTCTTCTTCTGCTTATGTACTCGATCCTAATTTGACAGAAAATGCTATAAGTTGAGTGGGTATATGCAGTTTTGAATAACATTGAAATTATCATTCAACACCTAACAATGCAAATGTAGTTTTGTTTTAAATTTTTCATTCAAAATTTTGTACATATGTTCTAAATATTAAAATACTTACAAAATCATATATATATTTTGTACAGCGACTAATAACGAAAAATGCATTTGAAGTTAAAGACTTAAAATGAAATATTAATAATATTGGGACTAATGAAGAAAAAACTTAGCTTTTAGTGACTTAAAATTAATAATAATAATTAACCAACTAACTGTGCTCAGACGACCATTTGCCAGAGAAACTTGTAACAAAATATACTTTAAAAGTTGGGGGCTTTAAAAAAAACATGAGAAAGGGATGAACAAATCACTAAGGGTGTGTTTGTGCATGATAGAAAGTAAAGGAAAGTGTGAGAAGGTAAAATTTTCTCTTTGACCATTCAAAAAACTAGCATTTATACCAAACATGAAAAAGAAAAAAATTTTCATCACTTTTCCTTTCCTATTTTTTCTTATTAGAAAATGTGGAAAAAAATTTGTTTTCCTTATTGGTGAGATTTTGAGAGAAAGTGATTGAAATTTTTTCCAACATATGCACAAATACCATGAAAATTAATTAAAGGAATTTTTTTTTTACTTTCCATCACTTTTCCTTTGACCCACATTCTCTCACTTTCTTTCATTTTTTCTTTAAATTTGTACACAAACACACCCTAAATATCATAGTTTATAGAAACTTTAAAAAATCGAAAAAAAAACCGCTCCCAATCTTTCCAATATTAACCTCGATATCATACAAACGTCACACAATACCACAGGGAAAAAAAAAAGAAAACCACAGTCCGCACCATCTCCAAATGCACCAGCAAACGCGCTTTTGAACGGGACGTTCAAATAGAAATTATCTCATTCGAACTGCCACAAAAAAAATGCAGCACATGCCATAAACTGATCGGAAATCCCCAAGACACAAAGCGAATCAAGTGGGGATAGAACTTTAATATACCGTGTTGCCGCACTTGCCGACATGTGCAATTGGTCTTCCTTTGGTCTTCACATTTTTAATAAAGTTTTTAAGGGTGCGTTTGGTTGCGCGATTGCGAGCGTTTGTGATTGCAGGAAGCTGCGTTTACAATCGTGCAATCAAACAATTTTGCAATCGCAGTTTTAAATCCAGCGATTGCAGGTAAATAGTATCCAAAAGCTGTGATTTCAAAAAGCTGAGAAAGTGAGCTTCCCGCAGAATCAGTTTTGCAATCGCAGATTCCTACAGAATCAGTTTTGCAATCGCGTAACCAAACGCACCCTAAGACTCTTTTGGATGCAATGATTATTTTACGTGTTTTTCAGCATTTGTAAATTTTACATTGCACTGTTGAAAATTTTATATATTGTTTGTACATGTTTGTCTGTTTTCATGTTGTGCAATCTTTTACACATGTTTTTGTTAGTAGTAGTTTCTCACGTAGATGAAATTGTTTATATATGTGACAATTTATTATATTAAAAGATAATAATATTATAAATAAATAAAGTATTTTTTTCAAATGATTATCAAATATGTTGTTTTTTTTAAAACGAAAAAATATATGAACAATATATTATATAAAAAAATAAAAACTTATAAATATGTCATATATTAGATTTTTTAATCTATATATAAGTCAATTTGGATTTAAAAAAATTATTCTAATTAAATAGAAAATAAGCAAAAATAAATTTTAAATATCAAATAAAAAGTAAGATATGAAAATAATGAACGAGTTCCACAATTAAATATTTCGACTAGTGATTGATTGAGGTAACCCGTCTCCAATAATGTCCGCTATCCAAACCAACAAATTATTGAGATTTTTTGCATTTTTACCCCCAATTAAATTTTAATTTTATCATATGACCTCTAAAAAAACCCACAGTGCAAAAATATCCTCAAAAACATTGAGTGAGTGCAACTATACCCCTATACCACATGCCGTAAAGAACAATGAATTAACCATGATTAAAAAGTCTAACTCAACATGTACATTATCCTAAATGTCCATACTAATTTTGAAAAAATAATAATTTTTTGCATAAATACTCTTCTTAAAACCCGTATTTTTAGAATTATCCATATTATTTTCATCATTACATAAATACTTCTGAAATTTTAATAAATTATTCAAATTTGTTCTTCAATCAGTCATTGTTAAGAACAAGAATTAAATCATAATTAAATTCTTAACCTTATCAGTAACATATAAAATGATCAGTTTACTCCCCTCACTTAAATTATACACCTTACTAAACTTTACATGAAAATGAAAATGAAAGAGAGAAAATTAAAGAAAGAAAAAGAACAAGAATTCGACCATCTAAACAAAGTGATGAGGGTTTTTTCTTTCATACGTCAGCCCTGTCAGCCCTATAAGAGTTGATTCCTTTCCAAGAATATCCTTAATGATAATTTGTATTCTCAAATACAATCAATCACATCCAAAACATCTGAGCCTAAAAAAAAATATTCTACAAAATTTTGAACCTGCTCCCCCATAAATAAATAAACACTTTTCTTTTACCTCTCTTCGTCTGCTCATCCCAGGAAAACCACTTATTTTTTAAAAACTTTGGAAGCCCTGCCGCATGTTAAATTTGTGCAAGAAAAATAATACATAATGCAATAGTTAACAAAAAAAAAAAAAATTCATGACAATGTTTAAACAACCATAACACTGGGGAATGCCATATGCATAAACAACAAGATGTTTAAACAACAATATTTTATTTTAAATCCCCAACTTCAAATGTCTTTTCTTATTTATCCTCGGACAAAATGTTTGTATGTTTTTTCATTGATTACATACACATTTTTTAATAGCATCTAATTTTTTAATTTTAAAATTCTAAACATTCATACTAGCTAATTTAATGTTTCACAATTTTCAAGGAAAAATCATTTAAATCAAAATCAATAATGAAAAAATCTTTAAAATTTGTTCATGTAATCATTTTTTTTCCATTTATGTAATCAATAAATCAATCCTAAGTAGACAGTTAAGACAACAACAGAATGCAATATCACATTGGTTAGGCATATGCAATGTTGAATAACATCGAAATTGTCATTGAACACCTAACAACACTAATGGAGTTTTGGTTTATATATTTCACTAAACATTTGATATACAAGTTTTAAATATCAAATTACTTACAAAATCATACAGACTTTTTGTCCAAGGACTAATAAGAAAAATGCATCAGAAATTGGGGACTAAAAAAGAAATATGAAAAAGGGAGGGACTGATAACTAACTAAATAACATAATTTATATTAAATTAAAAATAAAATCACATTTTACAAATTGATGGTGAATGAACGAATGTTGCCAGAGGGACTAAAAATGAAATATAAGGTTGAAAAAGGATAGGATCGAACACTAAATAGATAGGGACTTAAAACTAAAAATCTTTTTATTATACTGTGTAAGGAGGTGACATCACCAAATGTTATGGTTGTTTAAACATGGGAAAATGACTAAAAAAAGTCTCTGAAGAGTTAGAAATACCCAAATCAGACACTTTTTAAAATTATACCTAAAAAAATCTTATTTTACAATTTTAGAAACACAAAAGACTAATCTACCCTTATGCAATTAGATTCTTAAAACATTACATATCTTTTAACTTTGTTAAAATATTTCACTCTTAATTTTATTAATATATTTCGCACATTTTCATGTAAATCAATTTTTTCTATTGTAAATTCTTTATGATTAAGAGGATTTTGTGAAATATGTACCAATATAATTTGAGTTTTTTAATTATGAACTCCATTAAATATTGATTTAAAAAAAATGGATATGTGCTAATGATATCATAAAAATATATAAATAGCTAAAAAATAAAAAATGTGAATAAAAATTCAAAATACTAATCATCTATTGCATTGGGCCAAAACCAATTTAAATGACATATTATGATTATAGACAATGAAAAATAATAAACAATATCATGTAAGATATATATAAGAAACACACAATATGATAAGTAATAACAAAACTTATAAGACCGAACCTCCTGTAGATAGGATGGAGAGGTACCCCCTCTTTAGTGAGGGGTCTTGGGTTCGAGTATTGGCGCCTGCTGATAGGGGAAGATTTGACCAAGGGAAAAAAAAAATTACCCACAAAAAAAAAACCTATAAGAGAATAGATTTTCATTATGTATAGAAAGATTGTTGTTTTGTAAGAAAAATGGGTTTTTAGTGTTGAATAAAAAATGATATTAAAAATATTTAATTAAATAAAGACATATTAGTCTTTTGTGTTTCCTAAACAGTTAAATGAGATTTTTTAGACATAATTTTAAAAAATAGTTGATTTTGGTATTTCAAACTCTTAGGAGATTTTTTTATCATTTTCCCAATAAACATTGTCAAGATTTTCTTTCTTTTTGTTGACTATTGCATTATGTATTAATTTTTTTGCACAAATTTAATATGGGACATAGCTTTGAAATTTTAAAACATACATTTGAAATAAAAAATTTAAAATAAGTAGTTTTCTTGTGATGAGCAGTCGAAGATAGGTAAAAGAAAAAAAAATTTATTTTTGTTTGGAGAAAGTTTTTTTTTTTTTTTGTACTCAAAGGGCCCAGAATAAGGCATATTCTATTCACTAGTCAAAAAGAACATTTACATCATAGTTGGCAGCCCTCCAGAGAGCTACCTCAGCCACAATATCTTTTACATTAACTAAATATGGAACTAACAGACGTCTGATTCTTTCATCAATCAAGGCATTTGACAGACCATGTGTTTGTGTCTTCCTAGCATATATGGCCAAGGCTTCTACTGGACCAACTAGCCTACGAGGGACTTTACAAAAGGAAATTTTATCCTCCGTGGAGTCCAACGATCAAATCACCTCCACTACCTGTTGTAGCGCCATGGGGGGAACCATCGAACCCAGTAAAAGGTTTACCAACTCCAGAGAATCAGAACATACAACTAGATTTTTTAAACCTTTCATCCTGGCAACTTGGACACCCAATCGAATACCTTCTGCCTCCATACGAGAAGGTGAACTCCACGGCCATCCAGCAAAACCCGCTCCAAACACCTGACCATTCGATCCAACCAGCACAAAAGCAGCTCCAGCAGCCCTTGTAATGGTATTTACACTACCATCAGTAATTATGAAAACTGGCTCACCCAAAATAGGTTCCCTTTGTCTTTCAATAGGATTGTTACATAGTAGGTCCTCAAAATTTTCCTGTAAGACCCAATCCTTTACTTTAAAATTCAATTTGTCCAGTTTCCATTGAGCACATTCTTTAAATAGAGTAAGACCCTTTAAAACCGTCACTTTAGCATTACTCCTTTGATTGTGAAAAAGCACAACATTTCTCATCTTCCAAATGCACCACATGAGGAGACACATAAGAATCCTCTTTAGATGTCCAGCAAAATCTTGATTCCAGTACTTGTCAGTAAATGCCTCCAACCAATTCGATGCTTGCCACACAATAGAAGATGGCTTCAAATTAACTGGGATGAGCTGCCAACAAACTGCAGCAAATTCACAATGACAAAATAAATGTACAGAAGTTTCAGTACTAGAGGAGCACAAGGGGCATAATGTGTCCATGTAAACACCCATCCGATCTAACACCGACCTAGTGGGAAGTCTATCCCAGGCCAGCTTCCACATAAAAATTGTACTTTGGGGAAGACTGGAATGCGCCAGAAAAGCTTCCAACTAGCTTCTAACTGAAACATGGACACCTGACTAATCTGATTATAAATATCTTTCGTAGAAGGAGTATCAGAATAGTTTCCCTCCCATACCCATCGACGACATCCATCCCCCGAACATCTTGGTACAGGTTGTTGAACAATCAAGTTTACCCAATATTCAGGAAGAACCCTACGCAGTACTTCTGCAAACCATTGACCATCCATAATAACATCTGACAAACAGAACTCCAACACCGCCTCATCCATATTTATGAAAGTTGGAATTCTAATAAAAGGGACTGGTGTAAACCACGGGTCACGTAATAAGTTCGTAGACCCATATTCCCCTGGAATTACCCGAACATGTAACCGAATAATTTGAAGCCCCCTACATAGAGCTTTCCACACTGCAGAAGAGCTTCTCTTCGGATAAGCTTCCCATGGGTTTCCCATCCATTTATATTTAAATTGCATATGTTTTCCCACCATTGAATCACATAACAAAAATTTAAAAGCCAACTTGGCCAAAACGGCTCTTTTTAAAACCTGAAGCTTCCTAATTCCCAATCCTCCTTGATTTCGAGCTGCTGCCACAGCATCCCAGTGAATTAGATGGATAGATCTAGAGTTGATAGCCCCTCCCCAAAGGAAATTACGAACCATACTCTCCAATTTCATTAAAGTAGTTCCATTCAACTGAGATGCATGAAGCAAATGCAAAGGGAGTGAATTCAAAACAGAGCGGATCAGCACCACACGCCCTGCCATTGTCAATTGCTGTCCCTTCCAGCCTTGAATTCTGTGGGCAACCTGATCTATAAATTCTTTCATGAATTTATTTGAATTTCTTGGTCCATATACTTTTATTCCCAAATATTTCCAATCCTCTTTAGCACTCGAAAATTTGAGAATGCGGCTCATCCATCTTCTGAATTGATGTGGCATAGAAGGTGAAAATCTGACTGAACTCTTGGGCCAACTAACCATCAACCCTGTCAAAGTTTGAGCTTCTTACAGAACATCTCGAATCACAACGCACTGGGCTGGCTTGGCTATCCCTATAATGAGCAAATCATCAGCATACAAAATATGATTTAACCCTGTGACAACATTTTGCCTTAGTAAATGAGGATCAGGATAAAATCCAATCAAGCGTCCAACATTCCGCTCTCTCCGCAACAATGCTGAAATAACTTCTGCCACAAGAACAAAGAGATAGGGGGAAAGAGGATCTCCTTGCCTTAACCCTCTTTCTTGTTTCACCCACTTAGAAGGAGAGCCATTAATCAGAATAGCAGCACGAGTTTTTGTTACACACTCCATCACCCAATCAATCCAAATCTGTGGAAACCCGAAAGCTGTCATAACAGAACATAGGCTGCGCCATTCAACAGAATCATACGCACTCGCGAGGTCAATTTTTGCTGCAAACATAGCTTTGTGCCCCTGTCGAAACCGAAGTGAGTGCATAATATCTTGAACTAATAACAAGTGAGAGTGAATAGATCTATTCGGTATAAAAGCCCCTTGTTCCTCGCCAATCAAATGCTCAAGCACCGGTTTCAATCTATGAACCAAAAGATGAGCAAGGATCTTATACTTTGAGTCACACACACTTATTGGCCTATAGTCTTTAGGTAAACTGGGTGTTTCACCTTCGGAACAAGAGCGATGTGGGAGGAACCCCACGAAATGGGAAGCGAAGATGAAACCTGAAAGTTCTGCATTGCTCTTACGAGGTCCCATTTTAAAACAGGCCAGAAGGACTTGTAAAACTTCCCAGGGAATCCGTCTGGACCAGGGGCCTTATTCAGTGGGAGTTTACGCACTGCCCACTCAATTTCCTCCACAGTAAAAGGAGCAATGAGTTTCTCATGCAAGTCAGTAGGAACTTTTTTCTCGAACAAATGTTCAGGAACTGGAACCAGAGAAAACTGGCGAGATCTCCAATGTTCCTCAAAATATTGTTCTACATACTATCGAATTTGTACTGTATCTGAGATGATATTACCCTCCGAAGTACGCACCATACAGTCCTCAAAATATTGTTTGGAGAAAGTTGATTCCAAATTTTGTGGGATACAGTTTTTTAGCATCAGATGTTTTGGGATGGGTGGATTGCGTTTTGGAAATACAAATTTTTATTAGGAATATTTTTGAAAAGGGAAAAAACTTTTGGGGGGTGACATGAGAGAAAAAAAATCATAATTTTTTCATTACACGTGTCATTTTCCTACTGGTTGCTACAGGGACTAGCACAGAGGATCCGATGCCGGCAAATACGGGTTCGGATCTCCTGTGCACATGGCACAGGAGGTCTCTGTGCACGCGTATTGCCGAGCGACGCGTGGAGTGAAGGGGGGCCCACTCTTTGCCTCTGTGAAGAAACCAAAATTGAAGCCGTCAGCCTCTGTTAGCCTCTGTTAAGTACCCCACGTGCCGCTCACGTGACCCTCTCAGCCTTTATTAAAATCAATTTTTTTAAGTGGTTCTTGTGGCTCTGTTTTCATTTCATCACCCCCGTTGAAAACCTTAGCCACCACTGTCAATCCCCTCTCCACACCGACTGAATGCACCGTCGATTCCTCCGCTGATCTCCTCCATCACCGACCCTCTCCACCGCCGGTTCCCACATTGCATCAACCACCATTGTCGGCCTCCCTCCACCGTCGATCCCTTTTTAAGGGTTTGTATAATTTTTTTTAACAATCTTGATGAAATTTTGCTTATGTAGGGCTTTGATTCATTTATTTATTTTGTTTGATTACTTAAAAAATGAGTTTCTAAGTTAATAGGTTGTTTCTTGAAGAGTTTGTAAAAAAAAAAAGATTCTAGGGTTTGCCTTTGTTATTTTGTTTGTGGATATTTATTTGGAAATAGATCTAGAGGGAGTGTAGAGGGAATGTCACTATGCATTTAAGCTGACTTTAGACCACTTATACTAAATGAAATTTATATGCTTTGAGTCTTTTTTTTGAATTGTTTTAGTTCATGATGCCAATTATTACCAATTCTGTTACAATTTATGACACCATTATTGACTGTCAACCTTTGTGAAGCACATGTTCTATTTATTCTTCCTTATAGAATGTTTCATTTATTCTTTCTTATGTGCAGATGATGATGAAATGTTTTGTTTCTAATGTACATTTTTTCTTTTTTAGTAACATGTCGCACATAGGATCTTCGAGTAGCCCTCATTCTTCGAAGAACAAGGCTAGTAAACTCGATTTCAAAAATAAAATTTGTACCCAATGTCAAAATAGAGCAGTAGTTAGGGTATCTGAATCACAGAAAAACCCTGGAAAATTATACTACTCATGCAATGCAAAAAATTGTAATTATTTTGAATGGATGCATCCGAGTAATTATGTGGAACATGATGAGAAGTTTGAAGAAACATCCAATCCAACACCGCAAAGACCGGTCGGCGCAGCAGAGGTAGTTGAAGACTCTACCATCACACCATTGTTGGCTGGAGGTTCAGAACCAGCTCCTTCAATCCAACAGAATCATTCACCTATCACAGTTGGGATCCTATTAGGGATCCTATTTTTGTTAGTTATTATTGTAATTCTTCTCTCCCTCATCCTCATTCGCATGTAAAGATGATGTAATTTATGTGTTTTGAAGAACGGATCGTAGAATTTTCAAATGAATCATGTATTGTATTTATGCAGTTTATTTATTGACTTGTCTTAAATTTGGTTAATGGAATGGAATGTGAGGGGTCAGTAGTGTGGATGTAACTAGCCCCATTTTTATTTGAGTTAAAGTTAACTGATTGTTTCTCTTATTTTAAAGAATCCATGTCTTATGTTGTAACAGAATGGGGTCCCTTGCTGGCAGTTCATTCACTATTTTTGTATGCCCTTTTATGGCAGCAGTTATAAGAGGCATTGCATTTGATTGACCGAGTGTTTTGCCAACTTAGGTGAAAACTGAGTTGCATAGCATAGTAGGTAGGTGTAGTCAAGTTATGTGAATGAGAAGGTGTGTAGAACTTTTTATTACTTTTGCAGTCTGTCTAAGTTGTGGAATTTAAAACACTCCAAACAAAGATTATACAGTACTATGAATTTTGAGTTTTCATAGTGATATTGATTTGCATGACTTATAATTGCTCGATGTTTGCATCTGAAAAGGTGAAATGCTTTATTTGTTAGTGATCAATCACACTGAACTTGAGTTGCATAATTCCGACAAGACTTCTTGAATGGCAGAAACAGAGGCATGCCTCTCGTGGTTCTCTGAGGATACTTGCCATATTACCATGCCTTCCTTTTCCTTTTGATCAGTTGTAAATTTGGATGTAGTCTTGCAGAGCGCAAGCTTGTAAACCAATTAAAGCATACAATGATATGATTTCCAGTATAAGATTTACTTTCAAGATCCTGCTTGTTCTAATAGTTTGCATCACTACAGGTCGACACATCCTCTACATTTTATTCCATTGATTATTTAAAAATAATCAATTAACATCCACATCCTTTCATTTCTGAGGCTCTTGATCTCACATGTGGTAATCAGTTGAATGGAATGAATAACAGCCTATGTACACTATATAAACTTTTTTTTGCAGACATAGAAACCTGAAAGTAACATGTAATGAAGGCAACACAACAAATGAAGTAAAATGGAATGGATGACAGAGCTAAGCTTCTGAAGCAAGCTGGTCTACTATGTTACTTTCAATTTCGTCATAAATTGAGAAGTGACAGAAATTTTGTGAAGCAGTTCAACAAAACCCATAACAAACCCATTCCAATTCATAACAGTACATAACAAACTCATTCCAGTTAAGATATGTTCAAGTTAAATAAAACCCAAAAACCCACAGTAGAAGCATAGAACTGTGATCAACTCAGTAATCTGTATTCCTCCTCCATTCTTCAGAAAAATTTGATGCTTGACTCATTTGAGTAGGATAAAAAAGAGATTCTTGTGCCTACAATACAAATAGTCATATATAATGTGTCATTTAATAAAAAAATTTGAAAGTCAAATATATGAAATATACCTGAAGTAATTGAGTCATTGAAGGCATTCCTTCACTATTATCATAGTTCCCAACCATTGGCTGAAATAATGGAGCGCTCTCAATCGCAATATGGGGTTGATGTTGAGTTTGAGAGCTTTGACCTCGTGATCTCTTTTCCAACCCGCCGATCCATCTTTTTTGAGGTTTCCCTCCGACAGTCTTCTTGCCTCTTCTTTTAAAGCCTTTGGCAACCTCTATGTTCGAAATGCTTTCCACCTCATCTTGCACATTATCATCTTCAAATGTTTGAGGAGATCTTCGCAAATCTTCCTCAACCTCCTTCATTATCTCATTGGTGCGGCGTTTCAGAAGACATGTTGAATGGTGTGTTTCGGCTGCCTTGGATGCCACTTGAATGAGACCATGACTTAATTCTTGGAAACGTCTTCCCAATTCAGAAATAGGATCCACCTCAACTGATGAAGAACATGACTCCTGCACAACACCAGATTTTGCATCTCGAGTCCACCTCTTCAAGATATATTGTTGTGGAAGCTCCTTGATGTTTATGTGATCAAGCACTTTAAGAACATGACAACATTGGATTCCCATAAATTCAAATTTTTTACAGCTACAAGTGACCATATCAGTAGAGGAATTGTAACAAACAGTCCTTTCACTGCCACGATCTCTGTGAACTTTGTACTCAATCATATGTCCCACCTCCCCTTTAATGTAGATAGAACAATGAAGAGATTTTCCATATTCTGCTTGAAATAAATCAAGGATCTCTGGTGTGTAAATCTTTGCAACACATGACACCATCAAAGCGTGAAATGGAATTACCGGTATAGAATCCATCATCTTGAAATCAGCATTTAATTCGCTTTCGCGCCGATCATCCATAACCCTATCAAAATGTTGAAAGAAACGCAATGGATCGTGCTTTGAGTTCAAATAGCGTCTCAGAAGAGCATTGAAGCTTTCACTACGTTGTGTACTCTTCATATCTGCACAAAATGTGTCTCTCCCATACACTAGAGCCCATTTCTCCTTTTCAGCAAAAGTTTGTTGTAGCCATTTATTACCTTCAAGATTGTATTTTTCTAGCATCACTTTCCAAGCGTCTAGGAACTCCTCCTCTGTCTCGTATCCATAAATACAAGCATAGAAGTCACTTCTGAAACCTTCGATAGCATAAAGGTGACCAAGATGCTTTGTTGCATTTTGAGTCAAGTGCCATACACATAGCCGATGACAAGTCTCTGGTAGAACAACTAAAATAGCTTTGGCCATCGCCGCTGACTGATCTGTCAGAATAGTCTTAGGATGTCTCCCAGACATTGCTTGAAGAAAACTTTCAAACAACCAAATAAATGAGTCAGCCGTCTCATCATATAATAATGCACCACCAAAAATAATTGTTTGCCTATGATTGTTCACTCCAACAAATTGTGCAAATGGTCTTCCATGATTATTTGTACGATAGGTCGTGTCGAAGCAAATTACATCACCATAATGTGCATAATCGACGATAGACCTAGCATCGGCCCAAAACACATTTGTTATTTGTTCATCGGCATCAAGTTGCATTGAGTGAAAGAAAGATGGATTTTGCATTTGCTTGTTATTGAAATACTGAATCAGAGCACCTGCAATTCCATTCTCCATTCTTGTTTCTCTTTTGGTGCGCAGGTAATTCTTGACATCATTCAAAACGAAACCAAGATTCCTTCTACCTCCAACTTGTCCACTCATCAAATCCATAACTGCCTTTGGTGCTAATCCTGAACCATCTATGATATCAACCTGAGCAGCTTGAGCGTTTCCAATACTTCTATGTGACCTCAAATTATGGCGCAAAGGGGTTGACACAAGATCGTGATTGTGATTATCTTCAAATTTGGTGACATGATAAGCACCAGAAGACTGAAGAGTGATCACCATATGGGCCTCACATCCTGTTCTTGTTTCGGGTTGTGGCTGCAAGACTTTTCGCTTATCAACCCCTTTCCTCCCTTCTTTAGAACAACATAATTTTCGCCGTCGCACTATACCATTGGACTTCCAGGCATTACTTCTTCGGATGCTAAATCCAACTGATATTGCATATGCATTGTAGAATTGATAAGCACTATCTTCGGAATCGAATGCCATATCAATTTCTGGCACACCATTATAGCTACATTCATCAACAAATTCGTTGTCTTCTTCCATATTCATAGAATATTCACCTTTAAGAAAAAGATAAAATGTAGAACATAAATATACATTGACATAATAGATTCAAAATTCACCATAAAAATTCATTATGGGTAATTCATAACTAGATGCGTAAAAAAGTCTACTTTGTTTGGAAGGGAAAAAAGCAAAACCATACATATGTAAAACCCATAAAACTCATAACTTCATGTGTAAAAAAAAAAAACACATAAAACCCATAAAAAGATTGCCCTGTTTAGAAGAAAAAAAAATCATAGATATGTAAAACTCATAATACTCATAACTAAGTGTGTAAAAAAGAACAAGTAACAGTTTCATGAACCCTAAATAGTTAAAATAAACATAAAACCCACAAAAAGCCTGCCCTGTTTAGAAGAAAAAAACCCATAGATATGTTGTAAAACTCATAAAACCCATAACTAAGTGTGTAAAAAAAGAACAAGTAACAGTTTCATGAACCCTAAATAGTTAAAATAAACATAAAACCCATAAAATGCATGCCCTGTTTAAAAGAAAAAAAACGATAGATATGTAAAACTCATAAAATCCTCATAAAATCCATAACTAAGTGTGTAAAAAAAGAACAAGTAATAGTTTCATGAACCCTAAATAGTTAAAATAAATTCATGAAAGTATCAAAATTCAGAGGTGTTCGAAGCAATACCGATTGAAGAGCTGACGGGGTTGGAGAAAATGCTTCAGATCGGTACAAATAGTCACTATTGTTGTCAAGAAAATGAGGGAGCAGAGACTTAGGGATTTTAGACTTAGGGAGTTTTTTTTTTTCTGTTCAAGGGAGACGATGCACAGACGAGATTTGATGTCGAGATGGTGAGAGGGTCACGTGAGCGGCACGTGGGGTACTTAACAGAGGCTAACAGAGGCTGACGGCTTCGATTTTGGTTTCTTCACAGGGCAAAGAGTGGGCCCCCCTTCACTCCACGCGTCGCTCGGCAATACGCGTGCACAGAGACCTCCTGTGCCATGTGCACAGGAGATCCGAACCCGATGCCGGCAAATACTATCAACAACTACGAATGAAAAACTTGCATCACCAAAAAAAAAAAAAAAAAAAAAAAAACACTACCAATGAAGAAATAATTATCCCAACATTCAACATACCGATTCGCATATATATAAGAGGGAGAGAGACTTTGCTTTTTTTTTTGTCTGAAAAAAAACGGGGATAAAATGGAGAGCAGGGTGAACCAAATCTCCATCACCAAGATCAAACCAGCAACACCATCGGACCACAATCCCATACCCCTCTCCGCATCGGACCACGCCGGGATCACCCTCCGCCACATCCAGAAGGGCCTCCTCTTCCACCACCCATCCCTCCCCCTCCCCACCATCTCCACCACCCTCCAAACCTCCCTCTCCGCCGCCCTCCGCCACTTCCCACCCCTCGCCGGCCGTCTCTTCTCCGAACCACTAACCCCCCATGACGACGAACTCGTCTCCATCTCCATCCACTGCAACGACGCCGGCGCCGACTTCATCCACGCCGTCGCTGAAGGCGTGACCGTGGATGACATACTCACCCCTCTTCACGTCCCCACCGACCTCGTCAGGTCACTGTTCCCCCACGACCTGGCCGTCAACCATGACGGCCACACCCTCCCCCTCCTCTCCGTGCAGCTCACCGAGCTCGTCGACGGCGTCTTCTTGGGATTCTCTTTCAACCACGTCGTCGGCGACGGGTCCTCTTTCTGGCACTTCATCAAAACATGGTCCGACATGTGCAAAACAGGAGGCCTAGAAGAAGTGATGATCAATCGTCCCCCGGTCTTTGACCGTTGGTTCATCGATGGCAACAACCGAATCGGACTCCCACTCGCGGACCCCGAGAAGGTGATCGAGAGGTGCCCCCCACCACCCAAATCGAGGTGGCGCATCTTCCATTTCTCCTCCGATTCCATCGCGAGACTCAAAGCCAAGGCCAACCAGGAGAGCGGGACCACCACCACCACGATTATCTCGTCGTTCCAGTCGCTCTGCGTGCACGCGTGGATTTGCATCACGCGCGCGCGGCGCCTTCCGCCGAACCAGAAGGCATCGTTCCGTCTTTCCGTGAACAACCGAACCAGGTTGAGGCCGTGCCTCTCTCCGGACTACTTCGGCAACGCCATCAGCCCGGCCGTCGTGACGGCGACGGCGGGAGAGCTTCTGGAGCTCGGCGGGTTCGGGTGGGCGGCGCGGTTGCTGCACGAGACACTGGCGGCGCATGATGACGGGGTGATCAGGGAGGCGCTATTGAAGTGGGTGGCGGCGCCGGTGGTGTACAGGGCAAGCGAGGTGGATGGGTTCGGAGTTATGGTCGGGAGCTCGCCGAGGTTCGACATGTATGGGTGTGACTTTGGATGGGGGAGGGCGGTTGGGGTGCGGAGCGGTACTGACAACAAGTTTGATGGGAAGGTGACTGTGTATCCGGGGAGGGAGGGAGGGGGAAGCGTGGATCTCGAGATATGCTTGTCGCCGGAAAGCATGGCTGCGTTGGAAGCGGACGTGGAGTTCATGTCAGCCGTATCACCGTGACCTCGGGGTGATGAGACCCCTTTCCAATATTTTGTTTTGTTTTATTCTCACCCCATTCGACGTTGTAACGATGTTTTTGCTCAATAAAAATAATGGTGGTGCAAGTCTATTATTTTCGGGAAAAAAAAATGTCGGCTGTCTCATATAATACATATTTCTCTTAAAAAATAATTCTGAATAATTTATTGGATTAGCAATATTTTTCTGAAAATAAATGTTTTGTTACATAAAATATACATTTTAAAAGAATTTAAAGCGAATGAAGATTGCATTAAGTATGATATGCATTTTTGTTTTTAAAGATAAATATTTTAGTACATGAACTTCACCTGTAAATGAATATTGTATTCCGTCTTTTATACATTATTATTTTTTCAAGATATTACATGTCTTTTTTACCTCCAATCAATTGAAAGAAATGCACCCCTATTCTACATCAAAATTAAACACGTGGAGTAAATTTTTAGATGTAAGATAGACAATATGTGGAGCAAATAAATAAAGAACATAGAAATTAATCTTGACAAAAACTTTTGGTTCGATCAAACTAGAATATGACAATTCACTTGTTCTTAAATAATTATTCATATGTTAAAAATAATAAGATGTTATTTCATCTTCTCAATAAATTAAAATTAGAACAATTAAAAATTGATATCCAAAATTATTTATAAATAAAAGTGTGATGATTCCGAAATATACAAGTCAGTCTTGACGATTTAGATTACATAATCCTCAGTAAATTAAATATATTAAATACAAAGGTGAATTGCATTTTTTTTTGTTAGAGATACAAAGGTGAATGTCATTGCTATGTACAAATCCGCTGAAATAATTAAACCAAATCACCTCTATTCTACATTAAAATTAAAATTGAAAATTAAATCCGTATAGTAAATTTTTGAGGTAAAAGATAGACAATATGTGGAACAAATAAATAAATAAAAATAGACATTAATCTTGACAAAAAAAACTTTTGACTTGATCAAACTATAATATGAAAATTCACTCGTATTTTAAAGATAATAAGATGGTATTTCGTCTTCTCCAAAAATTAAAATAAGAATAATTAAAAATTGAGTTAATATATCTAAAATTATTTATAAATAAATGTGCGATGATTCCAGAATGTACAAGTCAGTCTGAACGATTGGATGACCGGGACTAGCACCCATCTTTAGTAAATTAACTATAATTTTTAATACAAAGCTGCATCTCATTGGTACGTACAAATCGACTGAAATGATTAAACCAAAACCATGGAATCAATCAATCAAACCAACTAGTGAGACATGAAAGACAGCCCGCACTATTACCACGTATGTTAACATGGTTAGGTTGTCATCGCCTATCAAACTTCGCCAGAAAAAAATTCAAATGACTCACATGTTTATTAAAAACTATGTTAATTGACATATGTTATAACCCCAATAGATGAGAATCTCACCCAGTAAAAATCATTATATTGTTTCATTATATTGTTTTTTTGTTTAAAGGAACCCACCCGGTAGATCGACAGTTGGTGTGTCGACATATTCAAAAACTTGTCGGTAGTATCTTTGACGATAAAATTAATAGAATTTTTGTTCCTAATAGATATCAACCGTATGTCAGGCGAGAGAATGGACAATGGTCGACATGTCCAATATCGATCAGAAATGTTGGCTTCGTGTTGAAAATTTTATATGCATCAACATGTTGATTGTCGACGGTTATGTATGTGGTCGACACATGGGTAGTCAATATGAACAGAAAATTAATTAAATTAATCTTATATTCAACAATATTAAAACAATTGTACATATCATTGATGCTAAAACCATCAGCCATTAATATTTTAATTATTGAATCATTGCACACATTCAACTATTCAATTTTTAAAAGAAAATGTTCAAAAGTAACAAAATATATATCCAAAAAAAATTGCTAAACAAAGGTGGCACAACACGGGGAGATCGCAAACAACCTCTTAGAGCTTCTCTAAGTGTGCTTCATTTCCTCCAAATGGAGCATGGTTGGTGGAAATACATCTCTAACCGTCCTCTAAAATGACCCTCATTTTGGAGGATGGTTTTTGAGATTCTAAATTTGGAGGTTCACTATTTGAGCTTCCAAATTTAGAGTTTTTTTTTTTTTATTTTTAAATTTTTAAATGTGTATAACTTTCTTCTACATAATTTCATTTTTCATAAAATTGACACCATTGGATAGATATAGTTGATACGATTCAAATGCTAATATTGAATATGTTTAACATATATTCAAAAAATATATGTTTAACACATATTTAAAAATATATGTTTAACATATATTTAAAAATATATATTTAATTATCACTTGGTACAGAACTGAAAATATTAACTTCTACTGATATTAAATTTTTTGATATTTTTTAATTTTGTGTACTACAAAAAAATAAGAGGGATACTATAAATTTAATTTTTATAAAAAAATAGTATATCAAAATAGAATAGAAATGAAAATTGAGATTGTGGTTGGAGTTGATAAATGAATAGTGAGACTCTAATATCACTTTTTTATTTTTTTATTATTTTTTACCCTCTATTTTAGATATCTCCATTGGAGATGCTCTTATACACACTTTTTCCATAATGAAAAAAATTGTTAACTACTGATCTTGCTCTGTCTACCGAACAAAAAAATTTCACAATCTCAACCAATAATTGCAATAAATCCAAAATTTTCTCTTCTCCGCTACCAAAAAAACCCAAATTTCCGGCGTCGACTTTACCGAGCCCGAACTCCTCCATTGATTAGATCGCAAGCCCGTCCGCCATCCTCCGCCTCAGGCAATCGGAGACCTTGGTCTCCCCCTCCTCCCCTTTCGAAGAAAACTTCTTTTTCTTCATCGGTTTGTCTTTCAAGATCTTTTTCTTTTCTTCGAGAGATTCTTTACGATGGGGAGATCTCGTCGATGTTGGGGTTCTCTAACTTCTTCTTCGAGGAGAAGATCTCTTCGATTTCATGGTCGGCACTCGATTTGGGCGTCATCGCCATTAGAGGAACTAAAGGTGAAGTACCCTCGAATTTTTGTTGGGGGTGGCTTTCTCAGTCTGTATTGTGTGATTATATCTAGGGGTGAGTTTGTAACTTATAAATATTGGATGGGGTGGACCTTCTAACGGGGTGGGTTTGCACAAAAAGGAGGTTAAAATAACCGTACTCTATATCTATACTCTATATCCTAAAGCAACATGACGATGAGGATAAAAGTTTTTGACGTACTCAAAGAGACAACTTCAACTTAGCTGTGTTATTTGCAGTTCGGCCCCAGATCCTCATATTTTTGACCAAGCCCTTAAAAAAACGATCAATTTTGTCAACTAACTGGTTATTTGCAAATAAACCCCCAAGGTCCTTGATATTTATAATAAGGTCTCTGACAAAAACCGACTAATTTTGTCCTTTTGTGGGATATTTAAATTTCAGCAAAAGTTTTAACCACTTTCACAAGCAGACCCCTATCTATGTTACAAAGAGATCCCTAATTCAGATTTTTATATTTATAACATGGTCCCTGATTTCAAAACATTAAGATATCCATAAAATTCTCAAATTAATATTTTAGTTTCACCATTTAAGCTCGTAAAGCAATTTATAGGAACTCTCTACTAAGGATTCAGTTTTCGTTTTCATATTTACATTGATTATTATAAAACTAACTATTTTGTAAATTTTCACAAACCCTTTTTCATTTTAACAACAAGTATATTCACTTATTCATGACTCTATCTCTCCCCCCACCCCACCATCCCTTCAATAGGGAATTCTAACTTCCTATAAAATATTTAAATCAGTTTATTGATTATTAGAGTAAAAATAATATTATTAACTATTTATTATTAAAAATATTGTATTAGAGTCAAATTCTTTTAGAACAAAATCCTAAGTAATTTTGGATATTAGAATATCAGTTTATTTTAAATTTTTTGTTACACTCAGGGACTTTTATAGACTTTTGCAAACTCACATATTGACTCTCATTGAATTTTACATATTTTATAAACTTTCACAACTGGATTTCTATTGATTATCGTAAATTTTGGAAGAATTGTTTTTGGATTTTTAAAATAATAAATAAATAGCTCGATTATTCAAATTCAACACGAATTATTCATACCAAACATAAAATGTGATTTAATATAATAAATATCAACACAGGAACAATATTTCATGCATATGCACATTCACAAAAAATTCTTCTTCAAGATAAACAATCAATGTAAAATAAAAAAGGAAAAAAAGTATACTTTCTATTGAGAAAAATCCAACATGAGCCAAACTTTTTTTGTTATAGAGAGAGAAATTAACTTCTTAAGCATTTATAAAGGAAGGAATGAGTTTAATTAGGAAGACAATAAAATAAGAAAATATGTATAATATAAAAATCATATATTACATCACTTCAAATAGAATGAAATAAAATCATATATTATATTACTTAAACCAAAATAAAATAAAAGTAGTCATTATATTACCTAAAATAAAAAAAGAAATAAAAGCAATCATTATATTTAAGCATATATGTACATATGCCTAAATATGTATTTTTATTTTTATATATGCCCGAACATTATAAAAATATAGGTACGTGTCTATATCGTACAGTAATAGAAACATCTTCAAGGCAAATAAAATTAAACATTATGGAGTTATTTTACATAAAATCAAATTTATAATAAAATAAATATATAATTTAGAAAATAATGAAGGATGATCTAGGCATATATTACATAATATATAATAATGAAATGATTCATTGCAACACAAGCAGATCCACAATTCTTATATATATCATCAAAGATCTAAAGTGGTATCTGTATTTCATACATCTGTACATTAAAAGAAAGATGATAAATATAAAAATAAAAATGTCAATAAAAAATATGAAAAGCATGAGATAGCCATCATCCATAAAAGATAAGAAAAAAAGAAGATATTCACAATGCTAGAATAAAAGTCCTTAAGAATCCTACCATTTTGGATAGAATGTTTGAAATGATTTTTTCCTTTATATTTCTCTCTAAATTACACAAAAGTCAATCACTTATGAAAATCTGCACAAATCCTATTTAAATTGAATAACATGTGACCAAATGTCTACCATGAGAAGTCTCAATCAAATAACGCTTAATTTTTTATTAACGAAAAAATGTCTCAATCGAATAACGTTGGATTTTATGTCTACGAAATAACAGGTGACCAAATGTCTATCATGAGAAGTCTCAATCAAAGAATGCTGGACTTTTTATCCACAAAATAATGTCTCAATCGAATAATAATAGACATTTAATCCACGAAATAATGTGTTAATTGAATAACGTTGGATTTTTTGTATACGAACCAATATCCTGATTGAATAATATAAGATTTACAAATCCATGCACATGGAGAAATTGTCCATGAAAATCCTGATCGATTACCCCCCGCATAAGTCACATTAGGTCCCCCTCTATAAAAATTCTTGGCTCCGCCATTGGCGAGGCTCTCCTTCATTTTCCGTTTTGTTACTTACTTTCAATGTATTTTCACTCTTCTTCTACTCTATTTTGTAATTTCTTCGTAAGTTATAAAAAGTCTAAAATTTCAATTAAAGAAAGGGGGATTTTTATTTTTAATTCCTTATAAACTACAATATTTAGTGATCGGTCCTCCCTTCATTATATTTCATTTTCAAGACCCAACTTATAACGCCTATGTAGGTCATTTGGTTATAAGTATCTCTATCAAACGGCCGTCTAAACACCGTTAGTGACACATATACTATTTGGTCTTCAATACATGTGTTCTTTTGTTTTAGTGACACATATACTATGTGTTTTTTAATAGTCTCAACCTTCGGTCTAAATGAACAGAACAATATGTTAAATCATTTTTTTACCATTTATATATTATTATCCACTTTTGATCCACAACCTATCCATGGTAAAATAAACAACAAAAACTTAACTATTATTATATTTTCTGACAAGAATAACAAAAAAACACAAGTAAACAAAACATAATTTATTCTTTAATTAGACTAAAATAATTTCAATTACGAAAATAGATTACGTTATTATCCAATCATTGGTTAATTTTTTTGCATTTCACAAGCTCTGTTAAAAAGGACCTACTCCGTGCAATGTGTGAATAACAATCTTTTATGCAATTACCAATCACTGTTAAAACTTAGGCCTCACCTACCCCATTCGCAGATAGCACTAACCTTTTTTTTACAGGACTCCAACGATCCTCCGCGGCCGCAACATCATCATCTTTAAAGTATGTCAAACTCATCCCTTTCATCACCTTGAGATGGATATTTTACCCTACTGTTAAATTTATATTTTGGGATTGAAACTTCAAAGGATTTGTTGTTGAGATTTGTTTAAGGATTTTTAAGTGGTAAAAAGTTAAATTTTGACAAAACATAGCTGTAATAGTGACTATGTTTGTAGAGTGTTGGTTTGCGACCTCTTTATAGGCGGCCTACGTACCCCTGGGGGATCAAGTCTCACGTAGTTCCAGTAATGCCCATATAACTGTTTTGCCACTAAGTGTTAGTGAATTTTTTTTCTAGGGAAACGTCTCTAGCAGTTATGCTCCACGTCGGCCTTTGATTACTCATGTTCGACTGGTAGTGGACCTTAAATGCCAACGCGGCGGTTACGGGAGTTATTGGTCTTCTAACCATTTCTCTAGTTGCTCGGTGTCCCTTGGTGTGCTCGCCTGTGCATTACGTTTCTGAGTATGTCTGTGAGGAGTAAGGTTGACGACCGACCTGGTGTCTAGTCATACCTTAGACTACTCGTTCCTGAAGAGTAAGGTCGACCGATCAGACCTCATGTTCGTGTCTTAGACTACTCGAGATTACAGTTACCCACGAGGTGTTTGACCGTCCGATTAGATCCTTCAGTCTAGTCGTGCCAACACACCTGATGATGTCATCATGAAGTCGCCCTTCTTGGACCGAATTTCGTGAGCCTTAAGTCAGACGGTTCATGTCGTCTTTCCTTGACACGTGTCCTAGGGCATATTTTTACCTTCACACACCTGATATATAAAATTAGTATATATTTTAGAGGATTTGCTGATATGCATTTGTAATGTGGATACTTTGTTAATCTATTTTAGTACACTGTCGTCATATATGTATATGACTTCATTTAGGCTTTGATAAACAACTAATGTATTTGATGTACAAGCCTTGGGTGGATTTGCTGCTTATGCTTTACAAATGCATGATTGACATCTTGGCTTTTGTTGTTGTGTCAGTTTGCTATTAGTACATTGTAATATCTTAATAGTACATTGTTAAGCTTATTGGTACACTAGTAAATCTTTGTGGTACATTGTTAAACTAATGGTAACATGTGTTCAAGAAAAATTACTTTAACAATCATTGTGAATGAGATGTGTGGCTTCATGTGTTGGTTGAGAGGATGTGGCACATTCATGTAAATAAGAGGAAGAGGAAGGTAAGGAGGAGGGGTCGGTGGAGGAGGAGGAGCTGCATAGGAGGGGAAAAAAAGATGGGATTGGCTAGTGGAGCTTGTGCATAGAATGTATCCAGATCCAGAGGTTAAGGCAGGAAAATGAGATGTGTGGATTCATGTATGGGTTGATGTTCATGGTGGATATATTTTTTTTAATAATTTATAGTTTCTTTGTTTGCTTGTATTTAAAAGTAGTTGTAATTTTTGATTCCTGATTTTTATGTGTTTATGTAATTTTTATGTATTTGTGTGGTTACATTTTTATTTTTGCACACTGTATAGGATTGAAAAAATGGTTCAAAAAAAGAATTTAACACCAAAAAGAAGTCCAAGATTTAATACGGTGGTCAAAATTGCTCCGAAGTCTAAAGCTCGTTCCAAACCTCCTTCCAAACCATCCATTGAATCCCCTACTCAAAACTCATCCATTGAAGCTCCTTCCAATCCATCAACCGAATCCCCAACTCAAAACTCATCCATAGAAGCTCATTCCAATCCATCCAATGAATCCCCTACTCAAACCCATCCACCAAAGCCCCTGTTGAAAACCCATCTACCGAATCCCCTAGTCAAAACCATCCACCAAAACCTCCTCTGAAAAGCCATCCAGAAAAGTTTCTTTAAAGCCTTCCAACAAATGCCTTGCAAAAAAATCATCCACAAAAGCTTCTTTGAAGCCTTCAACCAAATCACCCACTTCAAAGCCGCTCAGAAAAGCTCCTTCCAAGCCTTCCACCAAATCATCTACTCAAAAGCAGTCCACAAAAGCTCTTTCCAAGGCTTCCACCAAATCATCTACTCAAAAGCAGTCCACAAGCTCCTTCCAAGCCTTCCACCAAATCATCTACTCAAAAGCAGTCCACAAAAGCTCTTTCCAAGCCTTCTACCAAATCTCATGCGCAAAAGCCATCCACAAAAGCTCCTTCCAAGCCTTCCACCAAATCATCTGCTCAAAAGCAGTCCACAAAAGCTCTTTCCAAGCCTTCCACCAAATCTCCTACTCAAAAGTCATCCACAAAAGCCCTGTCCAAGGCATCCACCTATGGAATCAACCAAATCCCCTCTCAAGAAAAAGTTCAGAAAGAATCAATGAAGAAGTCCAGTGTTTCTATGAAAGAAAGTAGCGGTAAATAATTATGTGTACTACTTATTGGTAAATTAAAATGTATGTGGTTATGTGTTATGTACATTGTAATATAATATGGGTACACAATTATTCTTCATTGGTACACTGTTAATATATATTTTTAAACTAATGATTATACTTTGATGTGTTAGAATGGATTGTAATTTAATACAGTTTTTTTCTTAGTATATTGTTATATGTTATGGAAACATAGTTAGTTTTAATAAGTACTTTGTTAGTACAGCATTGTTGTTTGCCTATTTATTATTTTTTTCAGTAACTTATGCTTGTCCTATTATTCCATGTATATAGGAACAATGCAGTTGCCTTCCATTCCCAAGTCTTTGTTAGTTCAGCACTGTTGTTTGCGTATTTATTATAGGAAGACGATGGACTGGATAACAATGAGAGACTGTCATCACAACGTATTGAAGAACACACCATTCTACATCTTGGTAGACATCCCCAAGATAGGATTCGAAGCTGAGTTACTTGACATACTTATTAGTAACTACAGTATTGATAATGTCTTTAAGATTGGTGAAAGACGATTACCGTTGACAATTGAGGAGGTTTCCCTCATCATAGGGTTGCCTACTTTTGGGGAGAGGGCAATCACAGACTCGAAGTCAATGGATTACAGTTAAAGAGCAAGTATTTCAACAATGATATTTACATGACAAGGGAAGCATTGAAGGTTAAGATGGTGGAGTTGGTGAAGTTGGATGACGAAGATGGCGTGAATGATTTCGTCCGACTATGGATTGCATTCATGTTTGCTAGTTTCTTATTTTCAATCGACCACTACAATTGCCCGAGGCCCCTCTTATCGTATTTGGACTATTTCGAGGGAACGTGGAGGTACGCATGGGATGTTTCCATCAGAGAGCAGTTGATGAAATTAGTAAGGAAGGTGTGGCCAAGCATTGTGAGCCGCAATGAGGGCAAGTACCTCAAAAGTTCAATTGGGCACTTGTTTGGATGCACGGTTATTTTATGTGTAAGTTTTAAGTCCCTGTAAACATGTATATTTAGGGATCGATATCTCACTTTTTCATATTTATTTTTTAGTCCTCATATACAACCGCCTATTTGATTTTTAGTCCCAACATCAAACGTCCGCATATACACCATTAATTTGTGAAATATGATTTTATTTTTAAGTCCTTATAAACTATGTTATTTAGTAATCAGTCCCTATAAACTATGTTTTTTTAGTGATTAGTCTCTGTAAAATATGAAGAAGGAGGTGATTAATCACTAACTAACATAGTTTACAGAGACTTTAAAATAAATCACATTTCATAAATTAATGGTGTATGAACGGACGTTTGACGGATAGACTAAAAATCAAATAAGCGGTTGAATATAAGAACTATAAAAGAAATATGAAGAAGTGAGGGGTCGATCCCTTAATAGGTATGTTTATATGGACATAATAATAAAAATCCCTATTATTTATTATAAGTTGTCGGAAATGTCACTCCCGATGATGGTGAGATGTGGATTCTTTATGTAAGCCCCAAGAAGAAAGTCTAGCAGAATAATATTCCATTGAATTATTGGAAGGGTGATGAAAAAGATGAGAAAGAACATGCCCCTATGACACCCGAGAAGAGTTTAGCACAGCATGTCTCTATCAATTTTGTCACAAACGAACAGTTATGATCTCATTAGACCATTAAAATGTCCAATGCGTGTTTAACTTAACATATCCCAAATGGACACTCTGTTCAGCGTAGGATCAAATTGACTCGTAAATTAGCATTTGCCTGACAGTTTATCATTGCTACGCGTCTCTTAATACAATACAATAGGCCGTCACAAAACCAAGCGAATAGTACAAACAACTATGATGAAAAAACGAATAGTACAAACAACTATGATGAAAAACTTACACCACATAAAAAAAAAAAAAAAAACACACACACACCGATGAAGAAACAATTATCCTAACATTCAACATACCGATTCGCATTGAGAGAGAGAGAGAGAGAGAGAGAGAGACTGAGGTTCTTTTTATCTGAAAAAAAGGGGGAAAAAAATGGAGAGCAGGGTAAACCAAATCTCTATCACCAAGATCAAACCAGCAACACCATCAGACCACAAGCCCATACCCCTCTCCGCATCGGACCTCCCCCTGCTCACCGTCCGCCACATCCAGAAGGGCCTCCTCTTCCACCACCTATCCCTCCCCCTCCCCACCGTCTCCACCACCCTCCAAACCTCCCTGTCCACCGCCCTCCGCCACTTCCCACCCCTCGCCGGCCGTCTCCTCTCCGAACCACTAACCCCCCATGACGACGAACTCTTCTCCATCTCCATCCACTGCAACGACGCCGGCGCCGACTTCATCCACGCCGTCGCTGAAGGCATGACCGTGGATGACATACTCACCCCTCTTCACGTCCCCACCGACCTCGTCAGGTCACTGTTCCCCCACGACCTGGCCGTCAACCACGACGGCCACACCCTCCCCCTCCTCTCCGTGCAGCTCACCGAGCTCGTCGACGGCGTCTTCTTGGGCTTCTCTTTCAACCATGTCGTCGGCGACGGCTCCTCTTTCTGGCACTTCATCAAAACATGGTCCGACATATGCAAAACAGGAGGCCTAGAAGAAGTGATGATCAGTCGTCCCCCGGTCTTTGACCGTTGGTTCATCGACGGCAACAACCGAATCGGACTCCCACTCGCGAACCCCGAAAAGGTGATCGAGAGGTTACCCCCACCACCCAAATCGAGATGGCGCATCTTCCACTTCTCCTCCGACTCCATCGCGACACTCAAAGCCAGGGCCAACCGGGAGAGCGGGACCACCACCACCACCATCTCGTCGTTCCAGTCGCTCTGCGTGCACGCGTGGATATGCATCACGCGCGCACAGCGCCTCCCGCCGAACCAGAAGACTGGGTTCCGTCTTTCCGTGGACAACCGGCCCAGGCTGAGGCCGCGCCTTTCCCCAGACTACTTCGGCAACGCCATCAGCTCGGCCGTCGTGACGGCGACGGCGGGGGAGCTTCTGGAGCTCGGCGGGTTCGGGTGGGCGGCGCGGTTGCTGCACGAGACACTGGCGGCGCATGATGACGGGGTGATCAGGGAGGCGGTCCTGAAGTGGGTGGCGGCGCCGGTGGTGTACAGGATAAGCGATGTGGATGGGAACGGGGTTATGGTCGGGAGCTCGCCGAGGTTCGACATGTATGGGTGTGACTTCGGGTGGGGGAGGGCGGTTGGGGTGCGGAGCGGTACTGACAACAAGTTTGATGGGAAGGTGACTGTGTATCCGGGGAGGGAGGGAGGGGGAAGCGTGGATCTCGAGATATGTTTGTCGCCGGAAAGCATGGCTGCGTTGGAAGCGGACGTGGAGTTCATGTCAGCCGTATCACCATGACCTCGGGGTGATGAGACCCCTTCTTAATATTTTGTTTTGTTTTTTTTTTACCCCATTCGAAATTGTAACTGTGCTTTGCTCAGTAAAAATAATATAATGGTGGTGAAAGTCTATTATTTTCAAAAAAAAAAAAATGTCGGCTTTTCTAAAAAAACAAGTCTAAATACTTTACTGGACTATTGACTCTAAAAAAAATTTATTGGACTAACAATATATTTATTAAAATAAATGTTTTGTTACATGAACATTACATTTTAAAATAACTTAAAGCCAATGAAGATTACATTCAGTCTTATATGTATTTTTTTTTAAAGATAAATATTTTATTATACAAAAATACATGTAAATGAAAATTGCATTAGGTCTTATATACATTTTTTTAAAGATATTACATATCTTTTTGACTTCCAATCAAATGAAAGAAACTCACCTCTATTCTACATCAAAATTAATATTGTAAATTAAATACGTGGAGTAAATTTTTGAGGTGAAAGATAGACAATATGTGTGGAGCAAATAAATAAAAAAATAGATGTTAATCTTGACAAAAACTTTTGATTCTATCAAACTAGAATATGACACAATTCACTTGTGTTTAAGTGATAACTTATATGTTAAAAAAGATGACATTTCATCTTCTCGATAAATTAAAATGAGAATAATTAAAAATTGAATAAATATATCCAAAATTACTTATAAATAAAATTGAGATGATTCCGGAATATACAAGTCACTCTTGACAATTAGATGACCTAATCCTCAGTAAATTAAATATATTAAATACAAAGGTGAATGTCTTCGCCTATTGCCACGTGTCTTAACATAGTTGGTTGTTGTCATCGCCTAACAAACTTGACGAGAAATTTTTTTTCAAATGACTCCCACGTTGACTAAACACACACACACACACAATCACATATTTTTAGTTTTAATTCGTATGACATACGTATTTAAGGATCAATCTATCCCTTTTTTATATTTTTAGTCCTTTCGTCAAACCATACATAAACTGTTAATCCGTGAAAAGTGGTTTTATTTTTAAGTCTTTGTAAACTATATTATTTAGTATTCAATCCCTCCTTTTTTCATATTTTTAATTAGGTCGGCAACTTCAAACATTTTTTTCTTATTAGTCTCTTGACAAAATGTTTATATGATTTTGTAATTATTTTAATATTTAAAACTTTTGAATCCTTCGTGAATGACATTTGAAATATCAATAAATAAATAAGTAACATATAGACATTTTTTTCTCCTAGGGTGTGTTTGTGCAGAAAGTTGAAGGAAAATGAAAGAAAATAAATGAATTTGGGTCAAAGGGAAAGTGGTGAAAAATTAAAAAAAAAATTCCTTTGACCAATTTTCAAGGTGTTTGTGCATGTGGTGAAAAAAATTTTCATTACTTTCTCACATATGGGAAAGGAAAAAAATTTCCACTTTCTGGTAAGACAAAATAGGGGATGAAAAATGATGAAAAAAATTTTCTTTTCCTTGTTTGACACAAATGCTAGCTTTTTGAATGGTTAAAGGAAAATTTTTTACTTTTTCTCATTTTCCTTCACTTTCCATTATGCACAAACAAACCCTTAATGACATGGAAAGAGTGTCCTTCAATAAAATTGTAGAGGTGTAATTCTTTCACCCTAAAGAACTAATAAAATGGCTTCCGCATCACTGCAAATATGAATTTGCTGTAGATCCAAGCTACACGCCTGAGTAAGCTCCATACAGATGGCCCTAGGCCTCCATTCGAATTGGAGAGGACCACATTCTACTCAAACAGCCAGCAGCTAGAATCTGCCGAGGAGAATCCCTAACAATAACATACGCAACTTCTACTGCTCGAGAACTTATATCAATACTACCATCAGAGATAATGAAAATTCACCCCTTTAAAACACCCTATTGAAGTGTTATTTTGGGGTATCTGCTGTTTGTCTTGTAATCTCCATACAGAAGAGTCTGGGCCTATAGTTCCTTTTTTAATTAGATAAGAAAGGCATTCTTTTCCCATTGTCAAGGCCTTATTGGTGATAATCAAGGGAGGCACTTAAACTCCCCTAAAAATGAAAAGATTTCTTGATTTCCATACCTGCCAGTAAAGACAAGAAAAGACAATCAATCTGGGTATAACATTTGGACTAGCATTCCAAATATCCTTATTGAAGACCTGTTTCCAAGAAAGAAAACTCCATACCATTTGAGGGGATGAAGATATGCTGGCATTAATCTCCAGCAATATATCCTCCGTATACTCACATTCAGTGAACAAGTGAATGTTGTTTCCAGTGCTCGTTACATAGTGGACATTGCATTTCCATGTGGGCTCCCCTTGAATCAAGAAAAGTTTTTGTATGCAGGCTATTCCAGAGCAATCTCCAAAAAAAAATTTAATTTTAAGAATCACGAATAGAGACCATACCAATTTCCAAACTTCACTTTCCTGAATGGAGTTGTCAGGCTTTAATATTTTATACAAGTCTACAACTTTAGGACTGACTGAACTTGATCCCTCTCCGCACCACCGTGATTCACCATTATTTGTACAAGTAGGAGGGTAAGTCTACAACTTTTGGACTGACTGAACTTGATCCCTCTCTGCACCACCGTGATTCACCATTATTTGTACAAGTAGGAGGGTAACACAACGTGAAACTAGGGGTGGTAAACGAGCCAAGTGAGTCGATCTTTGACATGTTTAAACTCAGCTCGTTTATAAACGAGTCGAACCGAGCCGCTCACGAGCCTAAACGAGCCTAGCGTTATTCTTCATTTTAGGGTTTTAGGGATTGAAAATAAAATTTTAGCCTAAATGAGCCGAATTCATGAGTTTAAATGAACATAACTTTGTATTAATTTATGTTATGATTTTATAAAGGAGTTTAATCAAGCTTCCGGTAAGTTTTTCATAACACAAACGAGTCAAATTTGAACACAAAATGAAGATCGATCCAGGTCCCGAGTCTAACCGAGCTTAAAAATTGTTCAAACTCACTCATTTGTCTAATTGAACGAGCTTAAACCGAGCCGAGCCCGAGTGGCTTGATTCGTTTACCAGCCCTACGTGAAAATGATAAAAAGATCCAAGAAGTGTTGAGATCTCAGAAGCTCCTTCAATCCATAAGGAATCATTAAATCCACATGAAAAAAAACCCCAAAAGAAAGTAAATTCAGAAATATTATTGGCAATAAAAACTGAAAACCACAAGTTACAAGTCTTCCTTTTATATTAAATAACAGAAAATTAAAAAATTATTAAAAATAGTAAAAATTGAAATTAGTTGTAACTGAATTTGTGGAATCATAGATGATTGTAGCAATTGATAGAGATCCATTTTATTTTTCATGAGAGAGATATCATAAATCTAAAACTTTCTAAAAGACGGACTAAATAAATGAATTTTTGAAAATTAAGAATTGGGAGATGTTAAACAACAAATCCAGAAGATCTCCTCGATATATTTCTCCATGTAAAATTTTGTGCAATTCCGCGATTCCGAGATTATGACCCTTGATTTGTAATTTATTTGGTGGACCTATTCTAGTGATCCCATCTACATTATCTATCTCTACATCAGACTCTTCTACAAAAGAATTCATCCTTGAGTTATTCTACTCCTCAACTGATGTTTCCTTGTATTTTACCTTTGACTAACAAAAAAATATATTCCTGACTTCAAATTATTTCTCAATCAAATCAATCATGTAGAAAGTTGAATATGCACCAATTTGTAGCCCAAGCTTCTTGGTAGTCGCAATGTTCCCATCATTAACATTGTCGATGATGGCATAAAAAATTCTCGTCAATGGTGCATAGCACCTGTAACATAAATTTATGCAAGGCTCTTTTATCTTTGGGGTCACTATTAAGGAAAATGACTCATCTTGTTCTCCTCTGATAACCTCTTCAAAATCAACAAAGAAAACAACCTCATCCACTTCTTTGCTTGACAATCAGCAAAGTTGATTGACTCTCCTTATTCTGCAAACTTGACTCCATCATATACATCAACTTTTGGTTCAACCAGAATTTTTCTCTTTTGGTGAATTTGATTTACGCAAAAATATGATTCATTACGCTTCTCTGATGATGGTATATCATAAGGGTTAACCCTCAAATCATCCCCATTTTTTGTAGGACTTGCTTTTATCGCCTCTTATGCCTTTGATATCTCCGGTCATGATTTCACCCCTACAACTTGACGATAATTTTGATAAAATTGAGGTAAAATATCGTTCATAATCTTATGACAGCAATTGATCCAGGAGAAGCTCTTTCATCTTCCTTCATGTTCAAACAAATGCTCTTTTTCTCCGTTGTCGAATTCTTTGAAGATGGTCCTACCAAACGGCGACACCCCCCCCCCCTCCCTCTAATCGAAACACTACTAATCTGACCATCTTTTCCTCTAGAATCTCCATCATTTCAAAGAATCTCTTGACCTTTGAGATCCAATTAAGGAAATCCTCGATTTACATGTTTTCATTCAAATATGAAATATCTGCCTTCATTCAATAATTGTAGGATTTCGTTTGCCACCTCCTCCGCTAATATCTGTGAAGTCCATCTCCCTCATCATCCGAGTCTTCCTCATCGTCAGATTGATAACGAAGAGGACGTCGAACCACATTTTAAGAAACAAGTCAGCCTTGGGCAAATCCCCCAGCGTGTCTCCTGTCACCTTTAGGATGACTGTTGTTGGCATTGAAGTTCAAGCTAGCAATCATCTCGCGGATCTCTCGTAGTTGATCATTTGATTGTTGTTGTTGCTTTTCTGACACCTTCCGCAGATCCTCCAACCCACAACCAATGCCATCAGGTTGATTGTTTCCTCCTTTGTTATTTGCCATCAAAACCAAGCGAATCATCACTCTAATACCACCTAACACAACGTGAAACACACAAAAAGATCAAACAAGCGTTAAATCTCATAAACTCCTTAACTTCATAAAAAGAAAACCCCAAAAGGAAGTAAATTAAAAAAATAGTATTGATAATAAAAACTGAAAACCCTAAAATACTATTCTTCATTTTATACTAAATAACAAAAAAATTAAAAATGACTAAAAATAGTAAAAATCAAAATTTGTTCTAATTGAATATATAGGATTTGTTAATGGAAATTGATAAAATTAATTTTGATTTGTTACGTGAGAAATCACATATTAAAACTTGTTAATTAAAAAGTATCTAGACAAGAACGACAGCCCGTAACCTGCCTTAACATGGTTAGGTTGTCATCGTCCTATCAAGCTTGACGAGAAAAAATTCAAATGACTACCCATTTATCAAAAACTATGGGTGTGTATATGGGTTGAAGATTCTCTCATGAAAGATTAGAAGGACAACTTTTTTAAAAAAATCAGTTCTTTTCATTTTAAACTGCCTTAGATCACTTTAATTACAAAACTAGCATTGGTAATGTTTTGAACGGCACCTCAACGCTGTCAGATTTGGTAATCCATTTATGGGATTCGGTGTCTATTTTAATTTGATAATATCATGATAATAAATTATTTATTTACCTATTTATTTAATATGTAAAATAGGTTTATAAACATTCATGATGTATGGAGGAAACAATCTCCCAATCAATTCCCCCTTAGAAAACAAAAAAAAAATGAAGACCAAACTCCGGCAAATCTCAACAACCACAATCAAACCAACCCAACCTTCAGAACACCCGCCCTGCAACCTCTCCGCATGGGACCTCACCCTCCTCACCGTCCGCCACATCCAGAAGGGCCTCCTCTTCCACCACCCATCCCTCCCCCTCCCCACCATCTCCACCACCCTCCAAACCTCCCTGTCCGCCGCCCTCCACCACTTCCCACCCCTCGCCGGCCGTCTCCTCTCCGAACCACTAACCCCCCATGATGACGAACTCGTCTCCATCTCCATCCACTGCAACGACGCCGGCGCCGACTTCATCCACGCCGTAGCCGAAGGCGTCACCGTGGATGACATACTCACCCCTCTTCACGTCCCCGCCGACCTCGTCAGGTTACTGTTCCCCCACGACCTGGTCGTCAACCACGACGGCCACACCCTCCCCCTCCTCTCCGTGCAGCTCACCGAGCTCGTCGACGGCGTCTTCTTGGGCTTCTCCTTCAACCACGTCGTCGGGGACGGCTCCTCTTTCTGGCACTTCATCAAAACATGGTCCGACATATGCAAAACAGGAGGCCTAGAAGAAGTGATGATCAGTCGTCCCCCGGTCTTTGACCGTTGGTTCATCGACGGCAACAACCGAATCGGACTCCCACTCGCGATCCCCGAAAAGGTGATCGAGAGGTTACCCCCACCACCCAAATCGAGATGGCGCATCTTCCACTTCTCCTCCGACTCCATCGCGAGACTCAAAGCCAAGGCCAACCAGGAGAGCGGGACCACCACCACCACGATTATCTCGTCGTTCCAGTCGCTCTGCGTGCACGCGTGGATATGCATCACGCGCGCGCGGCGCCTCCCGCCGAACCAGAAGACCGGGTTCCGTCTTTCCGTGGACAACCGACCCAGGCTGAGGCCGCGCCTCTCCCCGGACTACTTCGGCAACGCCATCAGCTCAACCGCCGTGACGGCTACGGCGGGGGAGCTTCTTGAACTTGGGCTGGGGTGGGCGGCGCGGTTGCTGAACCAGGGTTTGGCGGCGCATGATGACGCGTCGATCAGGGAAGACGTGAAGCGGTGGCTGGAGAAGCCGACGCTGGCGAGGATCAGCGAGATCGATGGGTCGTGGGTCATGGTTGGGAGTTCACCGAGGTTCGACATGTATGGGTGCGAGTTCGGGTGGGGGAGGGCGGTTGGGGTGCGGAGCGGTACTGACAACAAGTTGGATGGGAAGGTGACTGTGTATCCGGGGAGGGAGGGAGGGGGGAGCGTGGATCTCGAGATTTGTTTGGCGACGGAAACCATGTTGGCTTTAGAACGTGATGCGGAGTTCATGTCGGTGGTATCGGAAACAGTATAATAAATTAGGTACGATTTTTTTTTTGTTCCCTTTAAGATTGCTATGAATGTCAGTCCCCACTTGGTTTTATAATATATAATATATAGTATCAACTTGTTGGGTCTGCGTGTCGCGGGATCACTGTTTTGTCACGTGATGTAAAACAAACTAGTGGTCCAACTCTGATTAAAAAAGAAAGAAGATTGGTCATCATGTGTTCTTTCGTTTGGTTTTTATTTTTCAATGTAAAGTTTTTGTCGGGTTAACGGTGAAATGAAAAAATTATTAATTTATATGGATGGCATGATGCCGGTGTAAATGGGATGGAACAACATGTATTATCAGACCTCAAACGGGGGTGGGGGGGCATATCTATCAAGGAAATTAATGGAGTTTTATATTTAATTAAAAAAAAAGTCAATTTTTGTAACAACGAAATCATGAAACTATTATTTTAGGAAAGGAGATATTTAATTAAAAACTTCGTATATATATTGGAAAATTGGTGCCCCCTTAGCACCGTGACGTTTGAGTTTTGACCCCTGAGTACCTTTTGTGAAAGAAACAAAAAAAACCTACTTATCTTTTCTTTTTTAAAATTTTAACCCCCCATATATGATATAACCCTAACCCCGTGAATACCTCCCCACAACTCCATGTTCATTACAACTCAACAATCTTCAAATCTACTACTAAATTTCTTCTACAGACACTCTTCGTCATATATTTAACAAGTGAACAAACTTTTCTAAAAACCCCTTCAATCCCCAAAGAGCACAAAAAAACAAATCATCAAAATTCCCAAAAAAATCCTTCCAAATTATCTTCTTAGTGGAGCTATTGATGGACTCCTTGAAAGACTTTGGCTTGGAGGCTTGCTGGATGATTTCACCTCTTCTCATTTTTTTGTCATATTTTTAGAGGCATCTTGTTCTTTTCACTTGGTAGAACTTTTGTATTAAATAATTAAGGAAAAAATCTATTTAACTCTGTGTAAACTTTCTAAAATCTATATAACCCTAGACTTTTTCTGAATTACATATAACCCCTGAAACACCTATGTAAATCTAAATAGTCCCCTAAGTTAAATTTTCATTGACAGATAAATAATATTATGCAAATATTTTGTTTGAATTAACCTTGACTGAAAATACAGTGCAACAAAAACCCCTACAATGTGTAAAAAATTCATAAACTTCTCTGTAAATGATCATTTTATCCTTTTAGATATGTTTTGATAATCTATTCAAAACGATAAAATTATCATTTATAAAAGGTTTTCATTTTTTAACAATTATAGAGGATTTTTGGTATATTATATTTTTAGTCAGAATTAATCAAATAGAATATCCATAGAATATTCCTCATCTGATAATAGAAGTTTAACTCCGACGATTATTTGGATTTATATAGGTGGTTTCAGAGAGTTACATAAACTTCAAGGAAAGTCAGAAGGTTATATGGATTTCAGACAGTTTATAGAAGAGTTATATGGATTTTTCCCAATAATTAAAGTATTGTAATCACTATATAATTTTTTAAGAACAAAAATAAAAATTTAACAATTTTATAATTTACTTAATTAGAAAATCACTCAAGGGTTATGATTCTACAAAAAAAAAAAAAAGCAGTTATTGTTAATGAAGATTATCACCACAATAAAGAAAGTGATGGAATCATTCCAGCAACACAATTTGAGAGACAAAAAGGACTGCGATTTGGGAGACAAAAAGGTATAGTGATTCATTTAATGAAACAAGAGAACCAGATCCTGAAATTCAAGAGCAAAACACAGTGCCGGCGACAACGATGGTAGGAACACTCATAGTTATAGAACGACACTGAGTGGAAGTATGAGGTGTCAAACGGGACGGGCCGGCCCGGCACGGCACGACACAGGCCGTGCCGTGGGCCGGTCCGTTTGGGGGGCGATGCGGGCTGGGCCAGCTCCTTGGCCCGTGGGCCGTTTCCGGCACGGCCCGCTAGGCTCACGGCGCGGGTCTCACCTCCACGCAATGTGACAAAATAAGTGTCAACCTAGTTGGGACGTATTAAATCTTCTCATTATTATATTTTTTTTATTTTTTGAAAGGTGTGTTGCAAGTGATTGATAGTTTTAATAGGTGTCGACCTAGTTTAGATGTATTAAAAACTAATGTAATACAATTATCACTCACATTTTATGTTATATTAATTTTTTTGTATTTGTCAATGTATTTTTTAAGAATTGTATAATTTATTTTTATTCATCAATATACTATTTGTGTATTTTTTATTTATTTTTTCATTTATTTAATTAATATTCAATTGTTCATGTACTCAAGAAATTCAATATTCAATAAAATAAATATTTGTATTCTTAATTCATTTTAGTTTTCAATTTTCATGAATGATTTATGTGTATTTTTTTTATTTTTCAACTTAAAGGAACTAGTAAATTAAACATGAAATTAAATATTAAACTTTTAATTTTTTTTAAAAAATGAACGTTTAAACGGGCCGGCCTGTTGGCCCGTTAATGGGCCGGCCCGTTTGGCCCGCCGGGCTAGTACGGCACGGCATGGCGGCCCTCCAGGCTGGCACGAAGGGCCGTGCTGGGCCGGCTCCCTGCGGCATGTGCCGGCACGGCACGGCACGGTTACATATAAAACGGGCCGTGCCGTGCCGGCCCGTTAGCCCGGTTTTACACCTCTAAGTGGAACCCAAGAGCAAATCAAATACAGTATAAATATTTGTAAGTGAAGTTATGCATTTCATAATTTTTATTTCTTGTTGTATATTTATATATCCTAAACTATCCAAAATATTCATCAATAAATATGTTCATTTTTTTTGTTCTCCGCTTCTTTTTTTTCATTTTTTCACATTTTCAACAAATTAAAAAAAATTGACATAATCGACTTCAGCCTATTATACTGAAAAAAACGATACTTTAATTCCAAAGGACTACCCCGCCTACTCTACTTTGTAAAAAACGATAATCCTACATACGGTTCATTTTCAGCTCCAATTTCAGTCTGTGTTTTGAATTTTTTAAAAATAGTATATCTCATCTAATAACTAATAAGATACATACTCTTATAAAAAAATAAAACATATACTCTAACAAATTGCATACACATTAATAAAAAATGTGAAAAATTTATATCGAAACAATAATTTTCTATCAATGCAAATGAAACTGAAATTAAGGCTTAACAAAAAAAATTGGATATCAACGCTCCTTTGAAAGGTCAAAAATGTCACTATGCTTAGATACATATTTTTGGGGGAAAATCCATAAAACCCCTGTAAACTTACTGAAATCTATATAACCCTCCAACTTTTCTTAAAATCCATATAACCCCCTGAATATACCTAGTAAATTCAAATAACCAACTAAATAAAATTTTCATTGACCGATGATGAATATTTTATAAATATATTATGTTTGGTTAACCCAGATAAAAAACACAGTATATTTAAAAAACCTACAATATGTTAAAAATGTAAAAAATCATCAATAAATAATGATTTTAAATAGGATTTTATAATATATCTAAAGAGTAAAATCATCGTTTTCATAGGATTTTCGCATTTTTAACGTATTATAGGGGACTTTTAGTATATTATGTTTTCAGTCAAACTTAACCAGATTAAATATTCGCAAAATATTTATCATTTGTTAATGAAATTTTTATCAAAAGGGTTATTTGGATTTGCTGTGTGTTTTCAAGGTGTTTTATCATGGATTTCAGTTAGATTTGAAAGGGTTGTATGAATTTTTCCCTTTTTTTTGTTAAGTGATGCTAGACCGCCAACTCGCATACCCCGGTAAAATCCCTAACTTCATGAAAGAATTTGTGCGGTCTCTTGATTCATTCCTCTAGAGATATCAATCCACAAGACTGAGTTAGTTAGTTAAAATTGTAATAGATAAATAATAATTTATTTTTTTTGATAAAAGGTTGACTTTCGCCTTTGTATTCAAAGTGAAAGCCCCAAGGACAAGATCATTATAAACCCATCCAACTCATATGGACAGAACCACACAAATAATAAGAAGAGGAGGACTCTACTTAATGCATCCCAACCCAAAGCTAAGCCCTTCCCCTCAGTGTGTCTGAGTGGTGTCTCCCTCCCACCAAAGAAATCTCAAACGCCCCCTGCACAGCATTTTCCCCTGTAATAGATAAATAATATTATGCATAAACCTTAAAAAAACATAGATCGTACTAAGATAGTAAGATAGCATATAGTCATGACCTATGGGCTGATGAACTGTGTTGAGCCACATGATGGGACCTGCGCTAATATTTTATACCAAATTTCCTTTTGACAAAATAATTCCATGTATTTTTTAAAATAAACTAGTTTATATTTTTTAGGCCCCTCAACGTATCAAAACATCTCATGAATATATTTTTTTCAGGTCCTTCCATTCAGCTACAAGTTAATTAACAATGTACAAGGGATAATTGATGGTGTACGAAAATTAACAGTGCACAATAATGATGCATAGCAATGTATGAGGTACACAACAATGAACAAGGGATGAATAACAGTTATGAGCTAACAAAGTGTACATAATGCATAACAATTTATGGAGGATATAAAACTGAGGTAAGCAACTGGAAAAAAAAGGAAGGACCTAAAAAATGTAAATGCTAACTTAAGTCCAAGGACCTAAAAAAGGGGCTGTAAAATATGCTTGGAATTAATGTCCCCAACTTTTGTTTCACATTTAAAAAGCTACAAGGTTATGGGCACCTTAAACAAATGTGGGATCTCGTCCAAAAACAGTAAAATCTAACCATCTAAAAAATTTGTAAAAAACAAAAATGACATGTCCAGCCATGTGTACAGCAACTTCTTATAAGAGTATCCGTGGTCACATCTCATAAATTCAGAGTGAAAGTTGCCAAAGGTAAAGGATCATGATCACTCCAACCCAAAAGTCCAAACTGTGAGCAACACTTTTTAAATCAAATTCTGTTTCAGGACAGAAATAAATTTAGAAGAAATTAGGATTCCTACTCTGAACCCCCGGAAACCCAGACCTTGCCTACCATAAAGTTGTCAGAGTATGAACAGTAATAAAATCATTAGTTATACACTTAATTGACCATAATTTACAAGAGCATCTTGTAGTCTTTACTAGGGGGCGGTGCAAAGGTTATGAAATCATCCAGTGGATATCACTGTTCCGGGAAATCCTAGATGATGCCAAGAGGTCTTCTCTCTTCATATCTCCCATTCTCTCCCTACATGTATTTTATAACACGAATGCATCAAACTAAAAAAACACTGCAACATTGCGTGAACCAAAAGCCATAAGGATGCTACAGGAAAGTCAAAATGTTGGAAGTGTAACATACCACTTGGTCTTCATGAAATTCAAACAGCAACAACCGGCCTCTGCTGTTGAATAGGTCGCCCAGCGTTGTTACCCCGTCTCAACCTCAAACCCACATCAGCCTCTTGTTCTCTCCTGATTAGACCAGCATCCGCTGGAGGGCCATCCTGCGCTTCTGCAACAACCTCAGCACCGCCATCAGTCCCTTCAGAAGCCATGACTTCACCAAAGTTGTGTAGCCTCCGGCCAATCAAGTATCGGTCATCTCGAATGGAATTGTGAAGGTTGGTAAACCAGACATGGAATCTCTTGGTGCAGAAGCACAGCACACTGAAGAGAAGACAGCCAAGCCAAGCAAAACGGTATACAGCGGAATTCACTATCAATGGATAGCCTAACACAGGGAATATGCCCTTAGCAAAAACATAGGGGATGCACAGTGCGGTCAGCAGCTTCGCGGTTATTGGGATCACAATCTCCCGGAGCACCCAGAGGCCTTGCAACCGTGAGAATCCATCCTCTCTCACCCTCTCAAATTTCACTCTCCAACTCTCGTCCACCAGAGGCGCCATCTGATCCAGCATCACCTGATCATTCAAATGAAGGAATAACTATAAAGTAAGGATATAGGTGAAAGCCTACTCTGAAGATGTCACCAAGCAACCAAATGCTGCTCAAGGATGCACAATATCCTAGATTGGCAATAAAATCTCAAACGCATGCAAGAAAACCGTGGAAGAAGCCAAATAACATGATCGTGGAAGAATTTAATACACTTCCTTCACATATATACATTCGCTCAATGGTAGACAAAACTCTTCTATAGGTACCAGAAAAACCACACATATATTTTACTAATTATTTCTGTGTATGAAGCGAAATACTTCCTTTACGAATAAGAAATTTCCCTCTCTGCTAAGAAGACAACTCCCATGTGATAAATAAATAACATTTTTTGGCACCAAAAACAAAGAAATGAGTACACTTTCCTAGTTGGGGTGGTAATTACATAGTATTGGGTTAAGCATGACTTCAGATTTTGACCACAGAGTTCTTAAATAACCACAGAATGACCAACATGAGGTTAATGGCAGCTGAATTTGGGTAAAGAATGCTCCACATCTCACCTCTGACAAAATGGTGAAGGAAAAGGGAGAGAAATGGAAGCAAAAACATGCATAGCAATGTAATCATAAAACTAATAGCATGATCTAAGGCTTTTGGAGAAGTTCACTTCTAGTATGTTTGATGGAATCTATATGAAAGACACCCCGATCCTGGAAAGACATGGACTGGAGGGATATCAGACTGCATATATGTAATAGGAATTTTTCTAATAAATTTTGTAGGGACATTTTAAGGAGAAGTTATTTATAAATCAATATTTTTTTAGGAACCTTTGCATTAATCTTATAAGTACTTATTTGCAAAGTTTCATTAGAGTAGAAGGCAGATTTGATGACCCATATCAATTTGTAAGAATTTTGCCCACACCAGGGAATGCGTGACAGATTATCCATAAAGATAGGTAGAGGGATTGCAATATAACAAGATATTTCTTTTCTTACCAAGCAAAAAAAAAAAAAAAACAAGATATTTCTTATGACACTCATCCAGCTCAGTCTATTGCCCGTAAACCATGAATGCTCTCATCTCCATAGAAAAACAGATCACAACTGAAAAATGTGTCAAGTCCTATTTACAAATTTTGTTGTAAACATAAATATTCCCATGCTTTTCATTATTTTCTATATGTGCCCAAGCAAATGTGGAAAAATAGCACCAAAAGAAGAAAGCAGCAGTAGATATACCAGTCTTGTCCAGATTTTGAGGAAGATCAGTCCCAATGCCCAGTCCTGATACAGGAGGAAAACTGGGCTCTCATCTATGGGCACCCGCATCGGAACAACAATCAACAACTCAAACAGAAGACCAATTAGCACTGGTATGACAAGTACCTGAAAGAAACAATGACAGTTGAATCAGAAATATGCAGAGGGCACAGCTGCTTAAAAGACTAATTCACAAGATCACTTACCCATATTGACAACAGGATGGAACTCTTAAAAACAATCGCACACCACTTGCAAATCTGGGCAAACAAGACACTTGCTCTCCGGGTCTTAGCATATTCAATCAAGTACCTGGCCCCAGCTATCACAGTCCAGATAAGATAACCTCCTATATTGAACGCATATAAATCTAAGAAGCAAACAATGAAACCATATTAGCTGCTGAATAAGGACACAATATTGTTGTGATAATATAAAAGGTTTTCATACTTCACACATACTTAAAAGATATTATAAATTACCATTGCATTTGATGCCATGAGTAATTGGGAGGCGTGGAATCGCACTGAACAATGCACGCCCCACAGAAATGGGTAGGACCACCAAGGCTGAATTGAAGAGGAGCAGAGTCATCCATGCCAAAACCAGCAATAGCACAATGCGGAAAACAAAACCATATCTGCCAGTAATTACATTGCAAAAACATCAGATCACGACATTAGTTGATTAGCTTAATGAAATCATTTCAAAAATGCCAGACATACAGATGACAAACACAATCAATCAAGAGGTATAGTACTGTGCAATATCAAAATTTACAAAGCAACCATGGTCAGTGTAAGGGGCATATTATGTTACATCAGCAAAGGACAAAAAACTGCTTTCGGATTAGCTGCCAAATTCATTAGCCCTACTGCAACCCAGTCTACCTGCAAGTTGCAACTACTGGTCAACGAAAGTCATAAAGATCATTATAACTCCTCCAGTCACTGCATCATACAAACTCTTCCCACTTCACACTACATAACACCTTAAAATGGCATGTCCTCTACACTAAACAGCATGTCATTGATGAAATACAACCCTGCTGCAACCCACCAACTTCGTAAACATCAAGCCCCCTTGGACCAATCCACTTGCAACTCCTGGTCAACGAAAACCTTTTGGAAATTAACCCGCTTTCTTTGGAGGTCAGGAGGTCATCTATGGATAAAATGTTTATCGAGGCATGTCTCACATCTGATCTTCATCAAAATTGTAGAGTCAAGGTTGACAGCTCCTTGGCCGATTTTCTTTCTATTCGACTGACAATTCATAATTACCGACTTCAATCATGAGATTATGGTCTTCCTGACTACCCAATCAGTCACGGTCCACATATAACACGCAACACATTTTATCTGACCTTGAAAGTGATCAACACAAATTTAAGGATAAATTTAGAAGCTTATCCTAAAAAAAAACATTTTTTGGCTATGAGTCCCTGACACTACCAAACACAGATTAGGCGCTTAACCTTGTTGAGTCTGTCAAATAGGCCCTTAAGATGCATCACTTTAAATCTACTACATACAACTAGCTCTCAACCTAACACCAGTCTTGTACAAATTGATGTTTAGATACCTTGACTGAAATCAGCCAGTAAATAGCAAAATCTACCCTATTGACTAATAGTTTAAGATTATACAAGAGATCCGCAGGTAACAAAGACAAGAGGGGAAAATGTACATTTATTTACTATTGGGGTGTGCATTCACCTTGAGGGCCAATATAACCCAATATTAAAACACAATCTGAAAGTCATTGACATGGCTGATTGCTAATATCTATGTCAGAAGAATTAACATTTCTTCTATTGCAAGAATATATCAATCTCAATGCAACCCCGACAAGATTCAGAAACTAATTATCCTCTTCTCCTCGTACACTTTTGCTAGGAGTCACTTGAAACAAGACCTTATTCATGTTGTCACAAACCACCTGGTTCCTACTAATGAGAAATATTCTATCATCTCTGAAATAGTCACTCTCATCCATACTCATCATCGACTGCAATAGCATGTTCTGAAGTTCGACAGAAGGATTATTGTTTCTCAATGTAACAGAAAAATTCTTTCATCTCTGAAATAGTCACTCTCATCAATACTCATCATTGACTGACTAGACATTGAAATTCTATTGTAGAAACAATATGCAAACAAATTAAAAGGATCAAATTCTCTCCAAATCTCGCTGATTAGTCTTCCAGGAACCATTTAGTCCTGTGAGCTTAAAGATGACAGCCAACAATCTTGGTCAATATGTATCAGGTGAAACAATCAGATTAGTAGAATTAAAGATGACAGCACCTTCATTATTTATTTACAAAGGCAAAAAATTGTGATAAAAATAACTAGATGCTGAGAAAGTGCAATAAATCAACCACTAGGTTAGTTCTACAAACCGGTTAAGCACACCTTCCCAATACGTAACTTCATGCAAGGAGTTGAAAAGATCAGTTAGTCACTCCCAAATGACTGACAAATATATAATCTTATACATAACTCATTACCATGTACCCATTCCCTCTTTTTTATTAGTATTCCTTCTTCACCTCTTGAAAAGTTTTCTTACCAGCAGATGTTTCTTTTTTTTTGAGATTGGTGCCTCCCTGAGTTTTGATCCCCTCACCTCCTTTATGGAGGGTGATAGATGTTTGTTTCTTACTAGTAGATGTTAAACATCGTATCTCTAAAGCTTAAAAAATCTCACATACGGAGGATCACTTAAGTACAAGAACACATAGAATTACAAGTTCATGGCACATCACCGCCATCAATCTTGTACCATGTTCCTCTGGTGGCAGCTTTCGCAAGAAAGATTTTGGGTATACTTCTGATGAATGAAAAAAATAAGTTAATTCACCTTTAAGGTCTCTGCAGTGTGCAATACCCCAAAAAAGCTAGTGCAACATGACTAAAAGCCATAACAGTACATGATTTCCAAGAACCAAAACACAAAATAATGAGATGCTTACTCAGAATCCACTTCTTCATCAGCATCAGATTCCTCCGCATCGATATTATCCACAGAATTATTTCTCCTGTCAGGACCTTCAGCTGCAACAAATGCTATCAAGCCCTGAACTTGCTGAGCAGCTCCAGCTTGATGGAATTCTTGTAACCGTGCCTGCCTTGCTGGCTGTATATTTCCATTTTCTTGGCCACCATTATCATCAGGTCTGGGAAGTAGAAACTCAGTCAAGCCAAGCGCCCAACCAACTGCTTGAAACCATTGATGAAGTACAGCTTTGATTGTAGCTCGTGGCTTGAAATGTTCAATCGCAAATGGTATGCATATTTGAAACAGAAGCATGTCCGCAGGAATCTCAGTAAATGGGTCAGACACACTGCAATGTTGAAAAAATTAAGGAGATGATATAATACAGGAAAGAAAACAAGGAAGAAAAATAGAGGAAAGGATCTGAAAGGCATGGAAACTTACGAAATATCCAATGGAAATATCGACGGTGCCATCCTCATGGCAAGTTTAACAGGCAAATATACAAGCATAACAATCAAGCTACCATACACAGCAACAGATAGTAGTACCCGTCGAGCATGTTTGTGCACAGGATCATCAATTAAATCACGAAATGGATTATAATTGGGATCAGCTGGATCCCGAAGGAAATATAGAACCCCATTTCGCAGAACCTGCTGAAAGAAACAGATTGTCATGAAACGGGTGATAGAAAAAAATGCTAGGATCATGAATCATATGAGAACTTAGGGATGTAATAAAGGATAATACCCCTCTAAGAAGGCTGACAAATATGCTTATTTGGAGCATGTAAACAATGCCCACGAGCCAATGAATCATGGAGCTTGCTAAGGGTGAGAGAGAAAAGAACTCGACTCTTTGAGCAATCGTTGTCCCCAGCATCCTTATGGTGCAAACATCCAACCACCATCCACACATCAGCGGAAACACCCCAAGTTCAATGACAAGAAGAAATGCAACCTTAACCATAGTCATGAGATGTCTCATTCCAGCCAAACATTGTCTAATAAGGGATGGAATTGCTTCAGCTATAAAAGCAAGACCAGAAAATCTTCCCATGGTCATTGGCTCACCCCTTGTGTAACGAATTAAAGCAACAAGCCCAAGGTAAGAGAACAGGAGACAGAAAAGGACAATATACCCAACAGCAAGAGTAGTGAAATCCGAAAAAGATGAGCTTCCAGATGCAATTCGATAATCAAATGGAGCATTGTTGTGATAACTAATGTTTCCTTTTACTCCTCCCAATTCATCTGTTGACAAGGAATTCACAACTACCTCTACTACATGTTTTGCAATAGTTTCAGAAACACTTTCAGATGACAGGTCATTAACGGAAGTTTCTGTGCTCTTCATCGAAGTGTTTGCTAAAGAAGACATTGATTCTGTGAATTGTGTCACTACTGACAGCAAAGGATCGGAAGCTGATTTTAGAAACCAAGATACATAATATAGGGCTACCCGTCCTAGTGAAAATGGAACAAATATCACGACAACAAGAAAAATCGCATTGCTTGCCAGAACCTGCAACAAAATAATATTCTTCAAAAAAAAATATCAACTTAAAAAGTAAATAATACACTAACTTCCAGGGGCCCGACAAAGTATCAGAATCATGACAAACTAAAAGTTGAACATCCCCATGCATTTCATTCTCCATTTTCTAATGTTCCAAATTTTAAATGAAAATTGGACATCAAACCTTATGTTCATTACATGAATCACCATAAACAACATCAAATTCAATATAGCCAGTCCTTATGAACCAGGATCTTCTTTATCATTTTATTCCATAAATGCATATTAGAATCACAGATCATTGCAGTAGTAATCATGCAAGTAAGGAATGAGATTTGTTCAATGGGTTCTATACAAAGATTGATACTGACTATATCCAAAGATCGTCATCTGCAATCTAGAACTCTTTAATTGATATTTGTGAGAAAACTAAAACTGTAACAATTAAAAGAATGCTCATTTCAAATCTTTTAGAATGTTCTTCATCTTATATACTAAGCTTTGCATGTACATCACACAAGTCTAAATTCTAGCTATACATTTAGCTAATACAAAGACATAGCATCTGAGAACAAACCTAGACGCATCTAAGGGCATGCCAGAGAGTAAAAAACGCACAGTAAATGTCCAGAAAGCAAAATTGAACACATAAATGAGTAACAAAAACAGACTTATTTTTATTTTCTTCAAAAAAAAGTAACCTAAATGATTAACAAACTCACAGTTATTGCATTTTCCACCAGATGAAACACAGGTCCCTGCATGCCAACGAGCTCATCAAAAGGTACATCTTCTGCACCATCAGCATCATCCAATCCATCAAACATTTGCTCTACATGTGCTTCAAGGCGTGCAGCCTGCATTTCCAGTCGAGCAGCAACATTTTCTGCATTTCTTCTAATTATTCCACCTGCACCCGCAATTCCTTGGGCCCCACCAGCATCTTCACCAATTCTATCACCAGCATGAATTCTATTTGCAGGACCAGGAGGCCTCCTTACCGCACGTGCACCATTTCTGTCATTACCCTCATCATCCCTCTCAGCGTCTTGCCCTCCAAGTTCTCGGAGATTCCTGAAGTAATCCCTCAAAGAAGTTGCTCCAAGAAATATAAATACAATGCTCGCGGAAAGAAGGAAACCATGCAAACAGTCTGTGAGGATCAAAGGAGTAGATATGTGACTCAAGAATAACCTCTGACCATCACCAAAACTCCTTATGAAGGTCAATCGCCAGATCCAAAAGGTAATGAATGGTATTATAAGTAGCCACACAGATAGTACAAAGGCAAGCCGCAGAAAAAACTGCAAAACATGGCATGCTTTCATAGCCATCCCAATAACAAATTCTTGGAACGGTAGCCTTGCAGGAGCATTCTCAGCGTAAACAGGAGAGAATGAAAATGCATGCTTACAGACCTGCAGAAAGTTCATTGTCACAATCTGATAATCCCTTACCAAAGAATAAAACAAGTCTACATTGCTAATGATGGAGAAAAGGTAAGGTCAAATTCAAAAGGACAGCTCCCAAATCCCACATTTGTCCCCTCCAATTATTATATGGCTGAATGGCTGAGAAGCTTATTTTATAACATTCCTACATATACACCGTTTTCACATCTGGAAAAGTCGATGTTATCTGCATCTCAGAAGTTAACTATTATTAATCAAGTTCATGTCAGTAGCATATAATTGCAAAAAAAATAAAGGAATAATCACAGCAACAAATATCAGAATGATGCCAACAAATTTACAATAGAAAAGGACCTTACTAGTGAAAGAATTCAAAAAAACAAAAAAAACACCATTAGTCTAAAGATCATTACAGGATGTTTGACAACAATAAGTTACTTGATAGCATCACTTAATGGCAAAAGCGGCATAACTCATGAATGCATCTTCTAAACCACAACAGCAAGGTCATTGAAGTATATATGCTGTCAAATAACATCATTATCTCATGGCCGCATACCCATAATTGTAACGATGCTACTAAGAATTTCATTCACCAATAAATGCTGACCAAGATCCATAGAGTAACTTTTAAATAATTAGGGACCATGTGCATTCATGTCCTTATGCTTCCCTTGTCTCAAACTTCAAGCCTTATCCAATCTGCATCTCACATTTACCAATTCCCCATTTGTAACACGTGTTCAGACTATCTCAATCCATTTTTCAATTAGGCATCTCTTGTCTATAGAGTCATCACTTGTGAACCAGAAGAGTGATATATCTTCTAACATCCAACCCAAGGAAAGAAAAAATCTTTCACTAATATGATCCTTTTATCAGAACAAAGACATGATTTCACTAATTTATCTGTACTTCTTAATGTAGTATACTTTTATGTCTCCCACCCAAAATCCTCTAAAAAACATTACGATAAAATCAAAGCCACTAAATTTTAATAAAGGAAACAACTTGTGCGATCGGGTCAGAGGCACAGAACATGACAGTTAAAAAAATTAAGGGATTTTATGCACCATTTCATGTCCAACAAACGCACCAAATTTCTTTTAATACGTCAAAGACCTTTTTTCTAATGAGGTCTAATCTAATAGAATTATCAATCACAAGAAAATCAACAAGAAAACGAACATCTCCAAAAAGATTCCAAACACTAAAAGAACACCAAAAGAACGCAACACAGCAAAAAATTAAATTCAGAGAGAAAAAGAGGCTCAAAAGACAAAAACCTCGCATTGGCGAGCGTTGCTGTGGTTGAGCCACTGGAGGAGGCAATCCTGATGGACGTATTTGATGCTCCCGCTGCACGCGCAGGGATATCTGAGCGGATTATCCGCGTCGCCGGGGTTTCTGCAGATCCTGCACACGTCCCCCTCGTCGTCGTCGTCCTCCTCCTCCTCAACCTCATCCGCTTCGTCCTCCACCACAACCTCTTCCCCCTCGTCCCTCTCCCTTCCGTCAGATCCCGACGCCTTCGAAGACGACGATCCCCCATCGACGGTCCGGAGGCTCTCCTCCTCCACCACATCATCGATAAGGGAAGGCTTTGGCCATTCGACTGGGGTGATCTCCATCGGTTCCATCCGTTTTGGGGATTTATTTTTTTGGGGAGGATTTACTTTTTTGAAACCCTGATTGGGGAGACCGAAAGGAGGAGGAGAGATACGGGAGGAGAAATGTTGAACCGACGACCTTTTTTTTTTATCGCCCGTGATGAGAAAGAGTGATTTCTTCCGAGGTCGGTGGCGAGTATTATATATAGGCGAGTATTATATATAGGTACAAACTATAAGCCGACCAACAATGTCACGTTGATGAACATAAAACTGAGTTTTACTTTTCTTTTAGCCTTCTCAATGATATCATTTAAAAAAAATAAAAGGAAATTAATTAGAGATCCTGAAAACACTTGTGTAATAACAATAGGCCCCTTGATTTTTTTTTTAGGTCCCTAAAGTATCAAATATATTATATTTAGGTCCCTAACACCAACTGCCATCCAATTTTTTATGTGATCTCCCCATTATGCCCTTCATTAAACCCTGTGAACCCAAATGTTTTCCCCCCAAAACAACTCCCTCTTCTCCCCTACCAAGAGACCCAAACCCTAATCTCATATCTATTAGAAGACCTCCTCCAATCCCCCCATTTTCGTCGTCCACGCTGCGAAATCCGGCTCGAAGAGCATCGACGGCTCGGAAGATATGTATGGGAGAGCTTTATATGTTGGTAGATTTGGTTTTTGGTTGTGAGTTTTTGTTGGTGAGTGTGTGGATTGATTTCTTGCTTTGTTTGAGTGTGAATTTTGAGTGAAAGATGTGTTTTTATGTGAAGATTGATTTTTGATAGATGGGATGTCTTCGGGAGTCTCTTTTGATGAATGAATGGTTTGTGTTTTTTTACTGTGTGTTTTGTGCGTGTTTTTTATTATAATTTTTTTTTTCATCAGGTTTTTGTTTGGGGGGTTCCTCATGCGCAGATGTTTTCATTTGTGTTTTGAACGAAAGATAGATTTAATTGTGATTGAAGAATTATGATTTTGATTGCATAGCTTTGGTTTATGAGGCTATGTACACTGTTATACCTGTTATAGGTTCTGTGTGTTATATTATGTACACTGTTGGCAACAGTATGTACACTGTTATAACTATTACAGTTTTGTATGTTACACTATGTACACCGTTATAAACAATGTGTACACTGTTATACATGAAACAGTATATGAATATCAAGAAAATACATCATTCTAAAAGAAACACAGATTATTCACCAATCTTTTAATATAGACAGATGTTTAAAAAATTTCAATATAATACATCATTGATAAAGATAGACAAATGTTCATAAACTATCAATAGAGTAGTACATTATTGATAAATAAAGACAGATGTTCAAGAAATTTTTAAAAATATATATCATTCTTCAACGGCCATTGAATTATTTCATGTCTTCCTGTTGTGTCCAAATCCCTTGCACTTCGAACATCGATTGTGGATTATCGCATTTGGATCTTTTTGAGACTATCCTCTTTTTATTTTTCCTCCCAGGCCTGATCTTTGTAAATGGAGGTTTGATGAATATTTTTTCATCTATCTCCTCAGCTGGTCTTTGAGCATCCATCACATGTAGAATTGCACCTACATATGCTTATCAGAATGTGCCTGATAGAAAATACGGTGAACAATGATCATTAATGGAACGATTTATTTTCCACACTGCAGCACAAGAATGCACACATGGCAACTCATTCACCTACCAACCTCTACATGTGCACGTGTGATAATTGAGATTGACTGCTTCACCTTATTTCCACATACTTCAAAAATATTACCATCAGAACACACAACATTGTTGACAGTGTATATTATTAAGTTCTTTATGCACACTGTTATTCACACTTTGAAAATCTCATAGTTCAAGAACATGCACAACTATATAAAGAGTGAAATTTTAAGAATTTCATAAATGGAGAACATGCACGACTATATAAAATGGACAAGCGCCGCACACTATACCATGTATTGTATGTGTACACTGATAAGTGCACTATGTACAATCTTACACTTTAAAATTTTGAAAACAACCATATAAACATCTCACATTATCTCACGTTATAATATCTACAAAGAAAAATACAATAGTTCAACAAGATTCCATAAAAAAAGCATATATTGGTACCTCAAGGGGGTGAGATCCAGGGCTGATAAACGAACCAAGCTGCTCGGGCTCGGCTCGGTTTAAGCTCGTTCAGGCTTGTTCAATTAGACAAATGAACGAGCTTGAACAATTTTTAAAGCTCAGTTAAGCTCGGGACCTGGATCGAACTTCATTTTGTGTTCAAATTCAACTCGTTTGTGTTATAAAAAGCATAATTAAAGCTTGACTAATCTCTTTTGTAAAATCAGAACATTAAATCAATACAAAGTATGCTCATTTAGGCTCATGAATTTGACTATTTAGACTAAAATTTTATTTTCAACCATTAAAAACCCTAAAATGAAGAAGAACGCTAGGCTCGTGAGCTCAGCTCGGCTCGACTCGTTTATAAACGAGCTGAGCTTGAACATGTCAAAGCTTTGCTCGTTCGCTCATTTACCACCCCTAGTGAGATTGGGGCTCGAGGGAGGTCGGGGTCGCGATTGGGGGGTTGGGGTCGCGGGAGGTAGGTGAGGGGCATCGTGGGGTACACAGAGACGGTTGGGGGGGGGGGGGGTTCGGAGTTGTTTGGGGGCGAGATCGGCGGCAATGGGGGCTCGTGGAGGTGGTTTAATAGATTTTTGAATTGTTTGGGGAAGAAAGAGAGGTTGGGGGAGAAGGAGAACTTGGGGGAGAGAGAGGTTGGGGGAGAAAATTAATGTTCACTTGGGGGTAAAAAGAGGAAAACAAATAACTAAAATGGATAGAAGTTAGATGGAAAGACTCAAAGAAAATACCACCACTAACTTAGGGACATAAAGAAAAGAAGAAAAGTCAATGGACCTATTATTATTACACAAGTGTCTCCAGGGACCTCTAATTAATTTACTAAAAAATTAATATGCATATATGTATTATTTAATGAGTTATGGATTTTTATAAGATATAAAATATATATTTTAATAAATTGCATAGATTTTTTATAAATGTTATTATGTACAATTTTGAATATTTATTTAAAAAAATTGTAAACATTTTTATTTTAATAAAATCAAAAGAACATGTTTGAATTGAGAATGAGAGAAATGAAAAAAAAAACATAATAACAAAAAGAAAGCAATTGAAAAGTTAAGAATATTAGAAGTGAGAAATAAAAACTGACAGAAAAGTTTCTCCCATTTCCCCCAACACCCAAACACCCCCAAGCCTCACGCCAAGATGTGAAACATGTCCTCCTTTTACTTTGAATATTTTTAAAATAGTATATATATCATCAAATAAGATATGCATTTTCATAAAAAAATATATGTATTAAAGAATTGCATAAATTCATTTTAAAAAATATAAAAAATTTCTAACATAAGATACGGTTAATATGAATATACGACTTTATGGGGGTATATTTAACAATTTTTAAAAAAAAAGCATATAAATTTTTTTGTCAATTCTAGAATGTCAATTTATGACGGATAAAGCAAATTCGATATTCCAATAAACAACACGTATTAGAAGACAAAGTTGATTAAGGAACCAGGGAGAATGGGTTAAAGTGATCACTCCTTTATAAACACATTTTATTCTAACCCAATTTATCCTCCAAAGTCTCACCCGGTGTTTGAACAAAATCATAATCCAGTTTTGACCACCAGCAGTCTATTCAAACTTTTCGTTTGAAAGTCACAATACTATAATGGGGGCATTAAGACCACCGCCTCATATTTTAAAGACTTCACCCCCACCCCGTTTAGAAACCCACCAAACAAACCCATCCCTTAATATATACTTGGATTATATCCTATGAACCCACCCCATATCCACAGCCCCTTCTTCCTCTATAATTCTCTTCCCCACCGAGCTCCCTTGTCCCCACGAGATCATCAGAGGTCAAGCAGCTTTGCGGAGGGACAGAAAATGAGAAAGTTGAAGACATGGTCTCCATTTGTTGGATGAACAACAATTCATCTATCAACAAAATCTAAACACCCATCCCAAAAATAAGACCCTTTTGAATGTATGAGCTGATACCAAACCCAAACAAATGAATATGTGGATTAAATATTGTTTGTTTGGGGGAGATGGCATCAAAGTTTACGTGAGCACGTTTGCAAAGAAGAAAAACAATTTTTCTGTTTGACTCATCATTGAAGGGGGGGGGGGGGGGGGGGGGGGGGGGGGGGGGGGTTTGTTCCAGAAGGGACTGAAATTCATGGTGATGTAGGACAGATTTGGAAAGAAATCATTGCAGAATATTTGATTTCAAATCTGTTATCAAAATAAATTTTTATTAGATTTTATTTAGGAATTTAGGATTTTTAGAATCTTATATTTTATTTTATTAGATTTTAATAATTATCATTGTAATTGTGTCTTTACTATTTTTAGTAGAGTCATAATTTACATTATGAACATTTATTTTATATTTGTGGCCTATATAATGAGTGTCACCATATTTTGTAATAGAATAACTTTTAATCAATAATATTTTGAATTTTCTCCCTTTTGGGTTTTCTTCCTTGTGGATTCAAGGATTCCTTGTGGATTCAAGGAGTTTATGAGATCTCAACGCTGGTTGAATCTTTCTATCGTTTTCACGCTGCGTTAGGTGGTATCAGAGCGAGGATTCGCCTGGCTTCGATGACACGTAGCCGTGCGAGAAACAACCATCTCATTGATGGTGATCGTGGGGTGCAGGAGCTGTTTCGGCCGTTGCGGGAGAACCAACAGCCACTTCGAGAGGAGTTTCGTCAACAAACGCGGCAGACTCTTCGTGAGGTGAAGGTTGGCGTAAATCTCAACACCGACAACAGACGACCTAGGTGTGATAGGATGCGCGCCGAGGGATTCGCCCGAGGCCAACCTGTTGCTTATAATGGTGTTCGACGAAATTCTCATTATCTACCCGATTATGAGGATGACTTGGATGATGAAAGCGGTGAACTGTACGACTATCAGCCGAGAAAGCGGCACACATATTACAACAACTATTTTTCAAAGGTGGACATCTCATATTTCAATGGTAATTTGTCAATCGATAAGTTCCTTGATTGGATCTTAGAGATTGATAAATTTTTTGAGATAATGGATGTGCGTGAAGAGGAAATGGTAAGATTGGTGGCGCTTTGACTCACGAGCGGTGCCGCTAATTGGTGGGACCACCTTCAAAGGACCAGACAACGACAAGGAAGAGCACCTATTCGAACATGGAGGAGGATGAGACAACTTCTCATGAATCAGTTCCTTCCTCTAGATTATGAACAATATTTGCTCCAGTTGTACCATAATTGTCGCCAAGGTAATCGTTCCGTATTCGACTATACCGCTGAATTTTTAAAATTTTCTGGTCGGTATAATCTAGCAGAAGCTAAATGGCGACGAGTGGCCCATTATCTTAATGGGTTGAGGTCTACAGTTCGAGATCTTATTGCTTCAGAAGAGATTTATAGCTTGACAGAAGCAATCTCTGCGGCCGTAAAAGTGGAATCACAACTGGAGAGATCAAAGGTGCACATGATGTATAAAGGCTCTTCCATGATCAACACGCTAGATGTTGCATTAAATCAAGATATGGTTGATGGATCGATAGGGAAGATCGAAGAAAGTCCACCAGAAAATCAGGAGAATCTAGCGATCGAAGATATGGTTGATGGATCGATAGAGAAGATCGAAGAAAGTCCACCAGAAAATCAGGAGAATCTAGTGACCGACCCTCATGATCAACCTCTAGTTGAATCAGAAATTGATGAGGACATGGCAAATAAAGAAGTGGAGGATGTTGTTCTTTCCGTTGAATCTGAAAATATTATTGGAGGAGAACAAGAGAAGTTATTTTCTTATTCCTTAGTGGTGATTCCAGAGATAAAAAAGCCCCTACAAACATTCGTGTTGCAGACTACATGTCACATCAACATGAGCAATTTTGATGTCATCGTCAATAACAACATTGTGACTACCACAGTGGTTGATTTGATTGAGAAGGAATTTAAAATCAAGAAGATGTCTCTTCTCTTGCCAAAGGTCCAATACAAAGATGCATCAAATAAGATGGAAGAAAAAGTCTTAATCTCTCCCATTGGTGTATTTGATTACATCAAATATCATCCTCCTGATCATCTAAGATCCTTTCTTCTTAAATTCGAGGACGAATTTTTTTAAGAAGAGGAGACTGATGTAGGACAGATTTGGAAAGAAATCATTGCAGAATATTTGATTTCAAATCTGTTATCAAAATAAATTTTTATTAGATTTTATTTAGGAATTTAGGATTTTTAGAATCTTATATTTTATTTTATTAGATTTTAATAATTATCATTGTAATTGTGTCTTTACTATTTTTAGTAGAGTCATAATTTACATTATGAACATTTATTTTATATTTGTGGCCTATATAATGAGTGCCACCATATTTTGTAATAGAATAACTTTTAATCAATAATATTTTGAATTTTCTCCCTTTTGGGTTTTCTTCCTTGTGGATTCAAGGATTCCTTGTGGATTCAAGGAGTTTATGAGATCTCAACGCTGGTTGAATCTTTCTATCGTTTTCACGCTGCGTTACATGGGTCAACATACGCAATGTCAGAAAAAACATTGGGGGCCTTTACTTCCACCTCATCCCCCATCGGGTATTCAACCCACCCCCATAAAATTAAAATTTTCATTTTTTTTGTTGAGTCAAACCCACCCCGAGTCTTCTCCTCCGGCTCACTCGTCTCCTCTAACGCCTGGCCCTCTCCAACCACTCCCTCCTTTATTTCTCTTCACTAAATCTACTAATAAAATCCCAAACATCAATACAATCCCCCCCAAACAAACACCCAACAACAACAAGCACGTCAAAGAATGATTAAAAAGAAAAACCCACATCATCTCCCCATTAGCAGAGGAACCCAAACCCAAGGGCGACAATAGAAGCAAAGGCGGCGGTAGGGACGACAGAGGCAGCGGCGGAGGTGGGGCTGGGGACGAGGGCCTACGCGGAGGCCATGGAAGAGAGGGAGGCGACGACGAAAACCACGGCGAAGAGGAACCTAAGCTTCATTGCATTCATCTCTCTCTCTTCACAAAGATTCCTCCTCTTTTATTAGAGAGAAACAATCTCACCCAAACAAACAAACAAACCAAGAGGAATAAAGTGAGGTGTTGAGGGGGTGAGGGAGATGCAGGAGGACTTGGGGTGGACTAGGCTCAATAAAAAAAAAAGAAATTTGTAATTTTTGGGGGGTGGGTTAATACCTGATGAGGTGGAAATAAGTCCCACGAAAACACTCAGTGTGTTTGTGCACAAATTTGAAGGAAAAATGAAAGAAAGTGAGGAATTTTAGGTCAAAGAAAAAATGATAGAAAATAAAAAAAAATTTATTTGACCAACTTTTAAGATGTTTGTGCATGTGGTAAAAAAAAATTTCATCACTTCCTCTCAATTTTTCACTTATGGAAAAGGAAATTTTTTTTCACTTTTTCTAACAAGACAAAATAAGAGAGGAAAAGTGATGAAATTTTTTTTTTCTTGTTTAACACAAATGGTAGCTTTTTAAATGGTCAAATTTTTTTTTTTATTTTCCATCACTTTCTTTACTTTCCATATTGCACAAACACACCCTTACCCCATGTGTGTCAATCTATGCTCCAACGGTCACTTTTCTTTACTTTCCATAGTGGTGCATATTTGACTATTCATATGTCCAATGATTTAATAGGGATCGACAGCCCATGTGTGTCAATCTACGCTCCAACGGTCGACAACAAGTATGTCGAACAAAAATAAAAAAGACACCGACCCATTATGGTTTCCTTTCGACATGTATATATTGTCGACCAATGAACCATTGGGTTGACACCCCATCTGTCGAACTAGATTTTCATGGGCGACCCTTGTGTCAAATGGTAACCTTCCTGATTTGGTTTTCATTAGATATGTGAATCGTTCTTCACATGTTTACAAGTCAGTTGCCAATAAAAAAAAATTACCGGCAATGCTTATCATTTTATTTTCTTATACCATATGAGAAAACATGTGATTTAACTCAATTATTTACTTATCCCAACCCCTTATCCCAATACCAAACCAGGCTTAACAGGACAGGAACTGCTACAAAGACACCACAAAGGTGGAATACAAATCCACCTGTAAATAATGCCCAATACATGAGCCATCGTTCATATCCTTCAAAGTATAGGTACCACCAAACAAAGGGGAAATAGAAAAACACACACAAATCCACAAGCAGCAGCAGCAACAAACCCTCAGGCACCCAAACATCACAAACTAAAGTGATGGTCAAAGATCCTCCCTGAAAATAAATTAAAAGGGCATGATGAAAACCTAAAAACAGTGAACAAGCCAAGCACAACACACTAAACAATCAATCCCTAAAGCCATTATTATCTCCTCACATCACTCAATGTCGAATAACTCAGACAACAACTCAACAAACAAGCTCAAGAAACGATGCCATCATTTAAAGAAAGAGCAGCAAGTTGGTCAGTTGGAGAATTGGCCTGTGGGTGCTGCTGAGCAACAGTCCTCAGGACCTCCATAGCCTCTGCAACTTTGGCCTTCAGAGCCTCAGGGGACTCCAGCAAGTGAAGAACCTCTGTCTGGTCCATCTCAAGAAGCATGCCCGTCACTTTCGCTGCAAGGTCATGCTCGATCTGGTCGACCAGAGGGTACAAGCTTTCACCAAGCATCTACAAAGCAACCAAAGTAGACGACATGAATTTCATAAAAGATCAGGAAAGACCGAATGCAGTTGGTAAGAGCATGTCAACAAATGCAAATAGATTACCGTTCTCTGCTGATCTGGGGTTGCATTTGCAAGAGCAGAAGCCAATGCACCAAGGGAAATAGGCGGCTGTGGCATGCCAGTATCTCGCAGAGGCATTGCGCTCATATCATAAGGAACAGAGAGCATCTGACCAGGGACGCCAGGCATTGGAACATCAGGCATGTTACGGCCAGGTGGGTAACGGTATACTCGACCACGTGGAAGCATCTACACCCAAACAAAATTAGAGCATTCAAGAGATGGAGAAGATGAATGTGAACTTTAAAACAAAAACCATGCCAGTTATGACACCTGTTGCTGCATCATTGTTACAGGCTGCTGGTTTTGCTGCACTGGCCCTGCCCCGCCGCGTCTACCCCCAGGGCGCTGGCCCTGCTGACCCTGTTGAACCATGGGCATAAAGAAGTTCGGCATCGGAGCACCGCCAGGTCTCATTCCAGGAACAAGTGGCTGTTGGTAGCCAAACCCAGGCTGCAGGACGCCAAATATCTTTTAGTGATTCAAAAGATTATCAAAGTAACATTTTCCATTGAAAGAGTAATCATCCAAAAGAATATAATGACACAAATTGGAAGTGTTGGCGACTATCATTTAGTATGGAGCTTCTAAATGATAAATGAGTGGCAGATACAGCCATACAAATAACAAAGACCACAATACATAAAACAGAAGGCATGGAATTAAGTTCCTCCAAGCACACCCAACAAATTGACTAAGGAAAATAAAGAGAACAAAAATAGACAAAAAAATAGAGAATTAAAAATGTCAGCTTCCAGCAATAGAATGCACTCTTAATTGTTTCATTGATCCTTTTGAGTTACCGCGAATTATGTATATTAACATTTGTCAACTCCCTATGTAACAGTAAACAGAAAAATGTCCCAAAATTAAACATGTGAAGCATAATTGAATATTTCAGTTTCCATCAAATGTAAAAGCATATACTTTGAGGGATGAAATTAATCTTCCAAGAACACCGAAAGATGCGCTCAACTACTAAAATGTTACACCACTATGAAGTATGCAAATCATGTGTAAAAAAAAGATGCTACAAATCTCAAGCTCTCTCCAGGCTCTTCCTCCCCACTATATCATCAACTTGAAAACAAAACAAAAAAGAAAGAAGCAAAGCCTAGCCGATACTGAAGACAATACCAAAATTACCAGTTCTGGATCAATATAGTTAGGGGTACAAAAAGAAGCAAACATTTTACAGTGTTAAAAAATTAGATCTCTATAGATAAATGATCCACAAAGTTCAAAACATCAACAGGGAGCCCAAGTGAGGAACTTGTTACATAAACATCGAATTGGGCAGTTTAACATCTCTTGCAGAATAAACAGAGATGCAGTTCACAAACAAGGAAATTATTTACTCAAAAAATTAATTTTTACAATATCATGTAATCTCTTCTTTCTTTTCCGGGTGGGGGGGAGGGAGGGGGTTGAATGTTCCTATTTGTTGAACTGGTCAACAAAAAATATAACAAAAACAAATGAAATTAAGAAAAGAAGAGGGTAGGGAATTAAATATATTAATCCCCCCCAAGACAGGCCGTAGAAGCACTGCTCCACACTCGTGAGACATTCCTTATTCCACAGAGATTTCCCTTCCTTCCATGAAACAATTGTCTGCCCACTGTTCAAAACATATCACCTAGGCCAATGTGTTACCCATATGTACAACCTCTTAACGCAAAAAAACTTGTCATTTATTGAGAGCACATGACCAGAAGACTACAAAGGGTACACCTAAGAGAATTTCTTTGCTTCATACTAATCATATCACATGAAGGTTTTTCAAGTCAAGATCAGCACCAACTATTCACATTTTAATCTTTTACATAATCAAGTCTTAAGTTTTTGCTTATAATGAGCCCTGCAAACAAAGCCAATTCAATTGTGTTCCATCTGTTTTAGTCAGAACTAACTTCAAGAATAACATTTTAGGATGAATCACATTAATTTAAACAAGCTGCATCTATCTCCTAGTATAAAACGATCAGACGACAATATGAAGGTTGCAAAAATGAAGGCTGAGTAGATACGTGAAGGGCCTCGAAAATCAATGTCACTGGACTCGAGTTTGGTGCGAATTTTCCTCCCTCGGAACAAATGCCTAAATAAAACCCTGCTAATGAGGTGAATGGATGGATGCATCACTACAGGACAACTTGTAGGAAAAAACCAAGCAATTTAAGGGTCCTTTTGGAAACACGTATTGAAAAGTAGCTTTGGCAATAAAGCTGCTTTTTAACATGTGGTTTGACCAAATAATCATATAGACTGCTTTCTTTTAATCCATGAATTACATTTGTTGCTGATAACATAAACTGCTTTATTCACATTCAAAATCAGGACATGTTTGGTTACAAAGCTAATGTTTAATAAATCTCATATGCTTAATTGACTGAAATACCCCTTTTGTTCTTTCATAGAACCCAGCAAAGGTTTTTTAATAGGTTTTCAATTGAACCATATTGAATCTGCATAAAGAACCAAACTTTTGTAAGTAAAACCCAAATATGTATGTCATCAAATTGAGACATCAACACCAAATCAAACACCAAGCAAAGTTCATCCTCGCTCGCGACGCCACAAACCCAACGAATAGAGCCGACTGCACAATGAGGGCCGCAACACCCGGCAATCCATGGTGCTACCGGCTATCAGCCACCGTCAGACAACAACACCCAGAGAGGGGGATCTCAAGATCTTAAGGACTCCTGGTGATAGATAGTGGCGGAGGGTATCGGGTCGGTGGTGGAGAAGACAGATCTAGGGTTTCAAATGAGGAAAACCACAACAGAAAAAAAAAAAGTGACTGCCCAAAAGAGAGAATATTGGGCGGTGACTTTATAAAGGGGTGTGAATGATAGGTTATGCGAGGGTTAAAACCGTTATTTCCCTGACTGCCCATGGCTTTCCAAATATTTGATTCCCCGAAAGCATTCTTTTAATGCTTTGAAAAACACATATTTCAATGCACGAATTGACCCGAATCAACTCGTCAATTTCTAATTAAGCTAAGCCGTTTGGCAACCCCTTTTTTGCTTTTTGACCAACTAAAAAGCAAAATCAACCCAAAACAGGTTACCAAACGGACCCTAAAACAAATTGCAAATGCACCCAGCAAAAGACATATCAATGCGGCCTTGGCCAAATGCAAAGCTATTGAAGGATAAAATACACCCAGACCCCGATGTTTATCTAAATCTCGTTTCCGCTCCTTAGATTTGAAATTATACAGTGCTCTCCTCTGCCAATGCGAAGTTACTGAGTGAATTTTCATGTTGCTATACATTTGTAAAAATGCTTTAATAAACAATATTTTTACACAATGAATTGAAAATTCAAATCCATTGCAATTGAAATCACACGCACTAAAAAAAAACATCTATAGAAAGGTATAACTCAGATTTTAAAACTGTAGTACTTTCTATACATTTAAAACTTGTAATATTATTAAGTACTTCAACTTTCATGTGATATTGTATTTAGATCACATAACAATTTAAATTTAATATTTATTGATCAAAATATGGTCATCTTTTAGTGGTCTACCAGTTTAACATGAAATGGTGGGCACCACACTTACTCAAGAAAGAAAATGGATGATCATTTATTCATTTTCGAGCATGTGTACAAATACTGACCTCAAGGAAATTTCATATAGCAGAAGTAAGGGCATTTGAAACTGGCAGGGAGATAAGAGAAACTGCACGTTAATAAACCTTAAAAAAGGACTGATAGTTCATAGAAGGCAATATGACCAGGTGAAGAGCAATTGCTCAAGACCAAGGAAATCATGTGAGTGGAGTAAGGCTAAAATAAATATCACCATGTTCAAAAATGCATATCCACTCAAAACGCTGTAAAACCATTATTAAGGCCAAAAAATAATATCTAAGTCACAAACAAAAACTTAATTACACATGTGAAAGATTATCACACCAAACCCTCAGAAATTAACCAAAAAATGGAACATACACATCTTTCCTTAAGTTTTATCTTCTAAAACATCATAGCTCTTCAATATTAACCTTGTTTTACTATCAAAACTTAGATCTCGAGTCCATTTCAAAATTTATCATCATTAAAATCATATCACCAAAACTTTTTATATAAAAGTCAATTTGGACTAGCCACCTTTCTGTATAGTAAGGAAATGCTGGATTGGAAGTGAAAAAAAATTTATTTCATCAGAACACTTACACAAAATGTTAGAAATACTTCATCAACACACACAGCATTATACAAAAAAATTACAGCAATTCAAAGAATTTACTACAAAAATCATTATAAAGTAATTGCAATAGGCACCTCAAATATTATTACATATTTAATTCTAAACAAGTGAATGAATTAGCAGAAATACACCACGACTCAACAACACTTATAATGTTCGCAACTATAACTAAAATGAAAGGACTTCCAAATAGTACAAGAGAATAAGCACTAGATATTGTGGGAGCAATTACCTGCGCAGGAATCATTGCAGGGGGGCCTTGGCCGTAAAACATCTGTTGTGCGAGACCGGGACTGCCAGGAGGATACATGGGCATCCGGGGAGCAACTGTAGGAGCCATAGCAAATGGCCGCATTTGTGAAAACTGTGCCTACATAGAGAACGGAAGATCAATTTATAATCATAAAGAAATAAAAAATATACTACTGCAAGTAATATATAAAACCGCTACGCAATGAAAAATTAAAAAGGTTAAGTTCAAAGAATATGAGCATAAATCTAGTGAGGAGAATATTTTATGCTGAAAACGAATAACTTGGGCACCATCTTGCCCATGAATAGTATAAACTACCGAGGGTTACATACATTAATGGGAGAATATACAAAGGATGTCTAAAAATAGAATGAAATATGCATCTCATCCTTCAAGAATTGAATTTTTCTAGATGTATGTATATCCATTGAGAGGAGATTTGGAGGATTGAAATGGAAGCAAATTTTCTTCCTTGAAACGGAAGATCAAGAAGTAACGACATGTTGCTGTTTGGTGGAGCTTATCACTTTAATTTACCAAACGCATGGGGAAAGTACGTATGGTAAGCTAGAAAAAGAAACATTTTTATCTTCCACCTGAACACGAATTATCCTGCTTTTCAGAATTCCCCAATGCACAATTCACCGAGAACCAATGGAATTATTGAAACTCCAAGGCAGGAGAAGGAACAATTAGTATAAACTAAAAGCAACCTGCAAATGGATCATAATTGTTAGGTTTTATACGGGTCTATAACACACTACAAACACAAGTACTGATGATATGTATGGCTTGCACTAAACAGTAAAAATTTAAAAATGTGAGAAGTCTTTCTAAGTAGATGCATAGTTAAATCTTCCAAGTTTAAATCTAGAGGTAGCTTTCCCCAGAGGCTGACATTTTCCTGAACAGAACAAATTATTCCAAGTACCTAGGATATAGGCCCTTGATACTCAAACAACATGTAGATGCCCCATTTTTTCCACGGAAGTTAGCGTGGTCATGTTACAGCATAACCAGTAAACAATTAAAGATTACCAAACAAAAAATAAATAAAAGAAGGGAAAAAGAGGATTAAGAATGGTTCTAACTCAACCCATCTCATACCTCATAACAAGTATAGGATCTTTCATCAGTGTTCTAATAAATAACATCTGAAATCAGAAAAAAATGAAAAATGTTGTTCAAAATTTACCTGCAACCGTGCTCGTCTATCTTCTTTACGCTGTGCAAGTGCAACATAGAGTGGCTTGCTAACAACGATTTTTCCATTCATCTCCACCAACTAGAATATTTGTATAAAAAATTATGATGTGATCAATACATAATCTGGATTTGGACTAAAAGGCCACAGATTAATGACTCACTTCTCATGCTGACCAAAAAATATATTTACTTACAGCTCGGGATGCTTCTTCGGGAGTTGAAAAGGCAACAAATCCAGATCCTCTGCTAATTCCACTAGGGTCACGCATAACCTGTCATTAAAAAGGTCCATTTCAAGAGAAGAATAGGAATTATGATAATAAAAACTATAGTAATAAGTAAAGCAATCTTAATTTACCTTGCAAGAAGTAATTGTACCAAATTCCGAGAAAAGTTCCTTAAGTTTTTCGTCATCGATGCTATCATCTAGATTCTTCAAATAGAGGTTGACACCTTGAAATTTGTCAACTGACTCTTTCATAGTCTGATCAAAGCGTCCTTTCAGCTCTACCTCTCTTTCAGCTTTCTTCTGTGCTTTTCCAACATACCATTCCTTGTCGTCAAACTTTTTCCCATTCAGACTTTCAACAGCCCGAGCAGCATCATCTGAATCATCAAAGTTGACAAATCCAAAACACTTGGATTTTCCATCCCCTTCTCTCATAACAACAACACTGGTGATTGTTCCAAATTCTCCAAATATTTGTTTCAAATCGTCTTCTGTTGTTGACTCCGAGAAATTCTTGACAAAGACATTGTTAAATTTTGCCTTGTTTGTAGCATTATCTCTTTCCTGTTTACGGACAAATGGCCCTACAAAGACTTGCTTATCATTTAGCAACATTCCATTCAGCTTGGCAATCGCATTTTGGGCTGCCTCTTCCTGCTCAAACTGAACAAATCCATATCCTTTTGACTGACCAGAATGATCAAAAGCGACCTTGCAAGAAAGAATATTACCGAACGCAGAAAATGTCTCATGAAGGGCTTTGTTGTCGATTGACTTGTCAAGATTCTGCACAAGGGAAAAGGAGCACAAATATCAGCAACATAGATTAACCAAAAAGATGAATACAATAAATGATAGTGTTTTGGAGAAAGGTTGAATCAATTTTATATTAAGTGGTAAAGTACAGAAGGAATTAAACAAGAAAATTTATTCCACATAAAGACTAATGGTGCAAATCAACAAGTATGAAGAAAATACCTTGATAAAGATGTTAGCTGCACCACTTTTACGGGCACTAGGGTCACGATGAGAATACATTATCCGTATAGGCTTTCCATTGAGTGGTGTAAAGTTCAGCACATCCATAGCCCTTGCAGCTGCGAAGAATATAATAAAATATGAAATAAGAAATAAATGGGAAATCGTATTTCATCTAGATTAGTCATCAAAGATTGTTCATAAATCCCATCCCTGATAGTGCTTGAGACGGTCATCCCATCCCAACACTAACAAACCAAATCACAATTAAAATATTATCATAACAATCCATCTAATATTATCAGACGGATTATCATAACAATCTATCTGGTGTATGTGCAGATCAGACGGTCATCCATATCAGTTTGGAAGGGATAAGACAATTGCTTTAGCTAATGTTTGAATTTATTGGCCTGACCTCAAGCAAGATGTTGGACACATTGTGACCCAACGTCATACTTGTCAATTGGCAAAAGCATATAAAAGAAAAGCAGGCTTGTATACTCAATTACCAATCCCTCATACCCCACAAAAAGACCTTATCATGGATTTTGTTCTTGGTCTACCCAAAACAACAAGAGGGCATGATTCTATTTTCAAGATAGTTGATAGATTTTCTAAAATGAGCCATTTAATTCCTTGTAGTAAGACCTCTGACGCTTAGTGGATTACTATTGTTATTTAATGAAATTGTGCTTTTATATAGGTTACCATCATCCAGTGTCTGGCCGTAATGTTAGATTTGTTAAATGTTTCTGAAAGACATCATGGAAACCATTCAATAATCAGTTGAAGTTCTCCTCTGCCTTACAACCTTAGACTGATGGTCAAACTGAGATTGTCAACAAAAGTCAAGAAAACCTCATGAGATGTCAAGTGGGTGAGCAATTAACCAATTGTGGTTAACTATTACCCACTGCAGAATTAATTACAATAGTTTGATTAATAGGTCGACTGATAAGATCCCCCTTAAGATTGTACAAGGATTTTCACCTCAAATGCACTGATCTAATCCAATTACCCTTTTTAAAAGACGCTAATCCCATTACCCATTAATGTTTGCTTGTTTGAGTCTGTTGAATCGTTTTCAACACATTCGAGACCTACATGCTAATATACAGTGAAACATTACAATGAAAAATGAGAATTATAAGTTGTTTGCAAATATTAACCACGTGTTTCAAGGGTTCAATCAAAGAGCAGGTATTGGTATATGTACAACCAAAGCGCTATCCCACAAATTTATCAAGAAGCTTCACCCCAGAGTCACTGAACCTTTTTATTTCATTCGCATGCAAAGCCTAATGCTTATGTACTCGGATATGACATCAATGTTTAATAAGGCGGATTTATTTCCTTACCAAGGCAACTTTTAAAATATGCTTATGAAGGTGCACATCAAGCCTAAAACCAATCACACCCTTGTCCAAACAATGGAGCTGTATATGGACAAGTAAAGAATAAGTGATCCCTTGATTCTTCGTCTTCATCACAAAAACCACAATAGGACAAATTACCTTTTAAAATATGCTTGTGAAGGTGCACATGAAGCCTAAAACCAATCACACCCTTGTCCAAACAAGGGAGCTATATATGGACAAGTAAAGAATAAGCGATCCCTTGATTCTCTGTCCTCATCGCAAAAGCCACAATAGGACAAATTACCATAACAGATTGCAACCCAAAAACGGAAGGCAATTAATAATCACCTTCCTCTACTCTCTTTTTTTCCATAAAGATAGACAATTTTGAGTAATAAAAACTGGTGAAAATTCACATGCATGCATGCACACACTTTAGAAACATCTTCTAACAGTTACCATGCTACTACTTGAACATTCGACCCTCAATTCAGTTTCCACAATTCAAAATGACAGATATTTAAAATACAACCAATCCAGCCATTCTTACTGGTTCCAAATCAACTCAAAGACAATCATCAAAATTGAACTTCCATTTACATTTTTACATGATTTCATATATCCGGACCGAGCTTTCATTAAAACGACCAGCACCCCCCCTTAACAATTTTCAACAAAAAAAAAAGTGATCATATAGGTCTAAACTTTCGATCTCACCTTCTCGTCTAAACTAACCCCTATTATCTTTATGGTAACATTAAATTTTCATAAAGGCTTCCTACATTTGACACCAAAAACCATCATACACCATCAGTTAAAATCAGTAGCCTCCAACAAAACCACTCTCTAAATTTAACACCTGGAACCATCCTACACCTTCAGGTTAAATTAGTAGCCTCCAACAAAACCACTTGAAAGATAACTATTTAAATACCAATTGCACAACATCATCCATACCAACTTAAAAATCCTGTTTACACATCAGCTGCATAATAATTCTTTGTTCTTTCCAAATAGTTTATAAGAATTAAGAACTAACAACAAATCCCACATATCAACCATCCTCTGCTGGAAAGATTTCACATATACAAGATTTGTGTCAGTACAGTTCACCATCCCTGTGCTGATGAGGACAGGGTAGGCAGGGACCAGACCTTCATCTGCAGATAACTCTTCTATTGGTTGAAGTCGTGGTTGATGTCTCTTTTCCGTTGTTCCTCTTTTCTCTCTTCCTACTCCATTGACCCTGTACTATGAACATTCTCAATAAAATTTGTACCTTTTCTATAATTAAAAAAAGATGTCAGTACACTTCTCCATCACCACCTATTTATTCATATCCCATTACTTCTTGATGATGTTTAGTAAAATTTCGACATTTATTTCAATTGCTTTCTGCCAACCTAACTAAGATGTCTTTGCTTTAACAAGGATACGATCCTCTTCTTTTTTCTTTTTTTCCTTTTTTTGTGAAGATGAGGATATGACCTTTGATAATTTATTAATACAGATAGATCAACAAGAACCATCATGGTTGGTCTGAGAAGATATTGAATTTCAAATGATCACAGGTGATTCCTGTCCTGCCTGATATGCTGGATAAACTACACTAGATCTTTCTAACTCTCACCTCCCATCAGGCTTTCCTGCTTGTGCTTGATGCACTTCATTCCTACAGTTAGATATTCAAACTCACAAACTATTTGGAACCACTAATCTCCCAAACCCCCCAAACGTTTTCCCAACGTATTGGCTTAAAAGTAAATGAAAGAAAAAAACCCTAAATATTTCCCATGCTACAAAGTCATGAAGTCAAATCTGAGGGGCCAACGAATTAGACAAAAAGATAATATGAAATGATATCTTGCCCAAGATCTTCAACATTTAACCAATAGTCATACTTAAACTGTTAACTTTTCTATTCCTGACATGAAATAAAAACAGCCAAAAATAATAAATGGAACACACCAAAAGGACAAACAATGACAAAAAAGGCACAAAATAAAATAGTTTAAACCAAAAATATTGATTATTTTGTCTGCAAGCTTTGAGTAGAACTCTGCCAACCACCATCACCGTTATTGATGCTCCAGTTTCCAAAAAAGCATAGAATTTCGCTAATGTAAGCCACTACTAGTTCTTAGGCATAAAGTTAAAACACAAAGGATTTTTAACACAACTTGCATTCCCAAAAACTTATCAAAACCTTCAATATTTTCCAAATACTGTCCATCTCAGAATCCATAGAGCATACAATGATCCATAATTAAAATATCAACAAGACAATCAAACAAGGTAACCAAGTTCCATTCACGGTTTCCCCAAATGGATGGTGATAAATTGCCTCAATACCAGCCCCCCCATCTCTCTCTAATATTTTTATCTGCTTAAAATGGTTTTATAATCAGCAAAAACAAATCACCAGATAACCCATCCAAAACCCAAGCCCAAACACACAAACTAACTCATCCCAACGTTCAAAGCAGACCCCCCAAAAAAAAGCACAAGGAATCAATGCTGAGGTGACATTTCAACACACAATCCATAAGCAACTCACGATGTTCCATAATTACAATATCAAATAATCCGTGAAATAAAACAACCAAATGTCATTCATAATTTTCCTAAATACATAACAATTAATGGCCCATGGTTCATTGACAGTGAAACAAATCAGCATGTCCAAACCCCAGACCAAAGACACAAAAACAACAAGACCATTTACTAAAACAACCAAATTTCACATTTCCTCAAAATGATACCGGTAATCACACACACTGTCTTATTCAACTAATCATCGGTCTATGCAAAAGGGGTTCATAATCAGCAACTCACCCAAAACCCAAACCGATCCCACAAGTCAAACAAGGCACCCAAAAAAAAATTCAAATTGCAGAAGAAAAAAAAAGAGTCTAGAAGATCACCAACCGTCCTGGGTAGTATTGTAGTTGACATACGCATAACCGAGCGACCTATGCGTATTGACATCCCTGCAAACCCTAACGGACACCACCTGCCCCATCTGAGCGAACAAGTCGCAGAGCTGGGTGTCCGTCACGTTGGGCTCCAAATCCCCGACGTACAGAGACACCAATCCAAAACTACCGGAGGCGGCGGCTCCGCCGCCGTTGGGCCCTGAGAGAGGTTGCTGAGGTGGGACCTGAACATGCGCCATCTCCGACCAAAAATCTTAATTTTTTTTAATTTTTTTAGATTTAATGGATACAAACCTTCCTCTTAGAGATTCAGATATACAAAAAAAAGCTTTTTTTTTGGGGATTTCTTTTGATATATAGAGGATATAATCGAGATATCCCGATTTAGGGCAAATCAAGAACTTGCGAAGAAGATCGCAAACAGAGAGAGATTGAGAGAAAGAGGAGGAGGGTTTGGGAGGGCAGCCCCAACTGCACCGCAGCGTCACAGAGACGGGCGTATCGGGATTTTATATGCGTGTCCTTTAAGGGAAAACCCTAGAAATCTCGAGCGAATCTGTTCCTTCGATTTTGACCCGGCCGCATGATCGAGATTGTGTGGCTTCCACGTCACTCACTTGGATTTGGTGGATTTTTTTTTTCCTTATACAGGCGACCCCATTTGGAGCTGTTTGTGTGATGTATTATCATAATGTATATTACTTCTATCATAATATGTGACATGATTTTTTTTATTTTTTTAACTTGAAAAAAATATACTATTGTATTTTAGTATTTACATCATTTCATATAACAACGCACACTTCAAAGGAAGAATGTATGATTTTTAAAAAAAATTATATGGACTGCAATTGGGGTTGCGTTAGGGGTTGAATGTATCTTTTTCCTTTTTTTATTGCCAACTCAAGTGTTATTTTTTATTCCTTTTTTTATTGTTTCTCAGGCATCGAAGGCCTATGGGAGGCAGATAAGCGTATGCGGAAGAAAGGAGATCGAAGCATTGGAGTCAAGTTCACGCTATTTTTCATCCCGGCTGTCATGTGGGCGATATGGTTGATGCATAACCAGGCTCTATTTCAAGGTTCTACCCCTTGTGTGGAGAACACTTGGAATTCGATGGTCTGTTCCATAAAAGATTGGGGTGTTTACTGTGTGGGGGCTCCTAGGGTGGGATATGTATATGAGATGTTTGTTTTAGACTGATTTTGTTTTTGTCAATGGGCCTATGATAGGATTCTCTCCTACTTGAATTCATTCTCTTTATATTTTCCATTTGGCCCTCTTATTCAATTAAGGAGACATCTAACAAAAAAAAACTCGTGTTATTTTGATGTGTGTTTTGATGGGCTGGGTTTGGTGGGTAGCGAAGAGTTGCCCAGTTTCCTGATCGTTTTCTAACCTGAAATTTCAACCTACAATCTTTTGACTGTGATGATTACACGTGGTATCTGGTGGGAATTACTGTTGTTACATTCAGGATTCTTTTTTTTTCAAACTGATTCATGTCTTATATATTTTGTTTGTCACATGTATTCATTATAGACTCAGATGATAAATCCTTTATTTATTTTTATCATATTTGTATTTATTTTTATCAAGTGAAAAAAAAATACTTAAATCACATACATTTATAACCGTCTGATTTTTAATATGATGATGTAACAACTCACAGTAAAAAACAAACATGATACAAATATTAAATATATAAAAACAAGTTACAAGTATTAAGTATGAAGGATGGGCAGAATTAGATTATATACTAATAATATTATTATTATATTGATAAAATGTTGCGTTATAATTTGACACAATTACAGTATCCTCCACCTATAGCTGTTTTTTTTTTGGTAGATAAAGACGGGTTCGAATCCGCGACCTCCCTTTTAAGAGGGTGCATCTCGACCACTCCGCTAGGGGGGTCTGCTACAAAAAACATCTGTAGCTGTTTTAAGATTGTTTGTGTTTGAACTAATAGTTTTTTTTTATTATTATTATTATTATTATTATATATTATATATGAAAGACAGATGTTCTATTTCATTTTTAATAGTTCAGATACTAATGAGATTGCAATTTGCGAGTTGAGTTTATTGTTTGTTTTACTTTTTTTATATGTAGTTTTAGTAGTTTCGCCGTTCACAAACAATGCTTTGAACTAAGTTAAAACCATTCAGAAAGTTTACAACTAAGGTACCGTTTGGATCCGAGTCCCACCCGCGGTGGTGGTGGCGGACGCCCGCAGACGCAGACGCTCAAACAAACGAAATCGCAGCTTCTGCGTTTGCTCCGAGTTTGTGCGGTTCATGTGTATTTGTTGCTCGCTTTCCCAACGCTCAAAACATAGATTCTCTAACGCATGCTCGCGTCCGCCGACGCAGTTTCTCTGTCCGTCTTGCCAAACGGACGCTAAAAAAAATCATAGAAAGCTGGTTGTCCCAAAAAAGAAATCTTTAAGTAGAAGGAAGCCAACACTATCATCTGCCCCTCACTCACTACAACTAAATATATGCATTATTAGAAAAATTTTATGTTTTTAATAAATAAATGTAATTCAAAAAGACGTGTACTAGATTTGGAGTTAGATAAAAACATAATATTACTCTTATGCAACATTTGGAAATACATTTGAAAAATAAGATTTTGAATAAAAGAGTTCAAATAAACTCGATTATTAGGAATCTCATTTTTCGTGTTTTTTAAAAACAATATTTTTGTATTAAAAGTTTTATCAGCGTCGGCTCGATATGTTATTAGGCCTAAGGCAATTAACTCATATTAAACTATTAATTTTTTATTTAAATATCATTCTTCTAGTTTTTTAGGATGTATAATTACTAATTAAGTTTTTATATTCAAGTTATTACCTTATTCAAATAAAAGAAGGCATTGTTCCTTATTGTCCACATCATATAATTTTTTTTATGTCTCCAGTAAACAAGAAGTCCAGAAATGCTTTCTTATATAAGAAAAAATAGAGTGAGAATAATGGTTTTCTTGAAATAAAGAAGAAAGATTGAAAAGAAGAAAAGAATGTATACTTTTTTAAGCTTTACCGTTTTATATCACTTTTTTTATAAAAAAAAAACATCTAAATCCTATTGGGCATGTAAATTTTTTTAAAAAAATTTTTTTATGTATGTTGTTAATTTTTTAGCCATATCAAAACGACTATTATTTTTTTAAAATAAATAATTTTTTACAATATGTTAAGTTATCATTGATCAATATCTGGACCCACTTATAAATAAATAAAAATTTATAGGTCTTTGTGCATCTAGGGGCCTTTGGTAATTGCCTAAGTTGTCTAATAAAGAGCCGGCTCAGAGTTGTAAGTAGCTTTTTTATTAAGTCTGCTTTCTACAAAGCGTTTGGTAACACATTTGCACTTTTAGTTATATTATAAAACAGAAGTGTTTTATAAAGCGTTTCCAAACGCCCCCTTAGTTAATATTATTCTTAACTATAACATCTACTCTTTTTGGATGGGGAAATAAAGGGTTGAATAGATGAGATAAAGGGGAATAAAGGTAAAAATGTGGGTAGTATAAAAAGGTATAGCTATGCATAATCAGGTGAGAATAAGCTGATATTTATACTCCAAGTCCCTTATCCCCCGTTTGGATGGAATTGTTATTCTGTTATTCTTTCACTACAAGATATATTTTCTGTTTGGTTGTATTTTTTTTATTCTCATTGAAAACGAAGAATAAAGATTGAGTTGTTTGTTTGATAAAGAATAAAATATAAATAAAGTGTAAAAAAGTTGATTTGACATTTGATGTATAAGAGGTGTTGATAGGTGATTTGATGTGATGAGGTGTAAAAAGTTGATTTGACATGTGGGCTATAGATATGGTGAGTATAGCATCCTAGGGTTTGCTTATTATCTCTCTTATCTCGTTTAAACTGTTAGTAATACCTTATATCTTAAACAAACAATATTTTTCTTATCATTCCTATACCACCCTTATACCGCCCTTATACTCCCTTATTCCGACACAAACGGGGGGTTATGGAATTGTGTTATTCTTTTACTGATATAAAGAGATTCACCTATCAAATTATCTATCATGTCCTCTTATATATCAATGGAGCTCACATGTCAAATCAATTTTTTGCATCTTAATCACATTTTATTATTCATCAACCAAACACTCAAATCTTTATTAATTTGTTTCCCAACCATAATAATTAAAAACACAACGAAACAGAAAATCTCTTATTTCATTGATAAAGTTAATAATTCCTGAAATAGATATAAAATCCAGAATAGTTTATATCTCTACTCAAGTGGACCCTTTGGATTTGACCAGGTCGTAAGAACAAAGAGATGAGCCTTGGCCTTTGTTAGGTACGCGGGTGTAGGCCCATTATGAACTCTTCAGCTTGACACGGCTTCAAATGGCGGCCCATTTACCTTGAGCTCCATGCCTCCATCCATGTAACTATGCGGCATCCAGCGCTGAAAAACGGCCTATTTTTGCAGTCCGTTTTGCAGTCCTACACACTATGATGCAGTATATACTACATTATCATAGTGTATGGGTTTTATCATTGTATATGACTTAATTTTTTTCTTCTATTTTTTCATTATGAAAAAAAATACATTAATGTATCTCAGTATATACTTCATTTTATATAATATCATACACTTTAAAAAGTGAGTGTATGATTTAAAAAAAAAGAAAAACAAGATAGACTGCAATTGCAATTGTGTATCTTTTTCCATGTGATAGGCATTCTATTCATTATTATAGGTGATAGGTGCCCAAACTAGGCAAAAAAAAAATCATCGTATCATTCATGTGATATATGAAATTCAATACTCTATTACGAAAAATGTTAGAATATTTGTGTTTACACACACTATCGGATTTCATTAGTTACAAGGTGTATAAAATTGTATAACATAATATATAATTTATTATCTCAATATATGCTACATTATATATGGTTTAAATTCATATTCATTTTTTTTGTCAATGTGTTTTAAAAAGAATCAAAATTTATAGGGACCGCAAACAAGGATGCAAACGGGTTAATCGTATCATTTTCATATACTTTTTTTTATAAAATAATGTATTTCATTATATATACACACACATTTCGAAAAATTAAAATGTGTGTGTACATAACATTTTCCTATTATGCAAAAAAAAAAAAAAATTCAGAGAAGTAGAAAAGTATAACAATGTTGATGGTTATTCCTCCAATCCTACTTATAATCCCCATTTTTCCCTAACCTGATAAAAAATTTGTAAAAGAAATTTTAAGCATATAATTTTTACAAAGTTTAGTACATTTTGGGAGTTGTAAATGAGATTGGCATGATTTTTTTTCTTCCTGCATTGTCTTTGGATGATAGAGGGTTTCATAATACATAAATTGAATTCATATATTTTTATATTTTTTAATAGAATATTTAGTGACATAGAAGAATATATATTATAACAAGTAATTTCATATATTTTAATTAGTTACGTGACGATCACGAGTTGTAAAATGGATTGAGTATATCAACACACTTATACATCATGTATCTAGTTCTTATCGACGGGAGTAGTTCAAACAATTATATATTTCCCAAGAAGAATACACTAAGTTTCATATCTAATCACAAATGTAGTCCATCAAATTTTAAAAAATCATATAACTCGTCTAATGAGGTATAAACTTTCATAAAATGAGAAATATATATTTTATTGAATTGAATAATATTATTTATTTAAAATGTAAAAAAAAAATGAAATATTTCTCATTACAGTGAGTAGATTGGATTAACAAGGTATATGAGACTACATTTTAGAGTTAGAGATTGTAAAAATAGACCAAGGTTTTATTTGACACTAAGGTTCAGTTCTTTTCTGCATTGAGGATAAAAAAAGCCAATCCAAACCATCTTTGGTGTTAAAAATTTGAAATTGTATGGTGGACATTTTATGTGTTAAAAACCCAGCCCGTGAAACGCGTAAAAAAAAGGGGGCGATGTTACACCCATATCCATTTCCAGTCCTAATTCTTGCTCTACACACATCGATGGAAAACTAATAACGCATATGCTCATGTTAATAAGACATATGTTTCGAAAGAATTTCCTTACATTTCCTATAAACGCATAGATGTAATTCATTAGAGTATATGATTCATTTTTTATAAAAGTAGACACCTCATTAGATAATGTATATTATTTTAAAAAAATTTAAAACACATGTAAACTAAAATTGAGATTGAAAATAGAGTTGGATGTAACATTATCCAAAAAAAATGTTTGTCAAACTTAGCATATTCAAATAGTACCCTCCTAACGCGGTGTTTAAAAAACTGGTTGGTGCACTCTACACCCAAACGGAACCTAAGTATAATTAGGATAATGTTGTTACCATCGTTATATGCAGCTCTACTTCCAGTTTCATTTCACCACCGAGAGGCATATAAACAAGTACACACCGAGTTTCATTATAAAAAACAGATTACATTAGTCAATGCCATCAGTCAACTACCATGTAAGGAATCTGTCACCAACAAAAATATAACAGAGTAGGGGGGGGGGGGAGCAACTCTCCTGTCTTCACTCAATATTATTAGAAATATTAGTTTTTTATTAGAAATATTAGTTTTTTGGGCGAGGAGGAGAGAGAGAGAGAGACGAAAGGTGACAACAGTGGGCAGAGGACAATAGCGGTGTACGACGGTGGATGGTGGAGGTGGAGGGATACAATGGGGTCAGGAGAGAGAAAAAAAGAGAGAAGACGACAGGTGGAGGCAGGCTCGGCCCATAGGACCCCATTCAGAAAAGCCCCCAAACCATGCTACCACATATGTTAAATCTGTAAATCGAACGGATATGGAGCGGATCTGCTTATATCCGTATTTGTATCTGAAAAAATACATATTCGTATCTGTATCTGTATCTGTATCCATATCTGACGGATATTAAAAAACAATATCTGTATTCGATCCGAACATCTGGATTCGGATTCAGATAATTATCCAAAATATCCGAAAGTATTATATATCTCCCATTCATGTCCTGAGTCCCTTAACCTCTGCGGCTTTGCTTCCTCTCCTTCCCTGCATCTAACCATCATCATCAAAGCCACCATCATCAAAGTCTTGATCTCTTTATGGTTCTAATTCTCACTCCAAAATACCAAGACAGTTTAAAAAAAAAACAAAAAACACTCGTGGTGATCCTCAACCCAGCTACCGTTAATGGCATCTGATCTCATTTGCCCTCAATGAAATCAGAAATGGATGGTGGTGGAGATGAGCACGGTGGGTGGAGGTCGACGCGAAGGTGACGGCGCTGCGATCCCGCGAGCCGCAGAGAAGAAGAGATGACTTGATGACCGTAGAGAAGAAGAGAGAGTCGGGGGATGTCGTTGGCCGCAGAGAAGAAGAGATGAGAAGGGTAGATGGCAATGTGTTTTTTATTTGTGATTTTTTGGTGGGTATAAGAGACGGCGAGATAAACATAAGGTAAGTGTTGCCTTAGAATATAGACCCCTAGATGAAAATCTAAGGGCTGAAATTTAATCCAGATATTTTTTTTAAAAAAAATCAGATACAGATATTTTTCACCGAAAATGTTCGGATACAAATATTTTTTTCAGATTCGGATCGGATACGGATACGAATATTTTCGGATAATTAACATGCTTAACCTATGTTGCATGTTATATCATTTATGGGCCTCCACTAAGAATTCATTTGTTGTTTGTTATAAGCCCATTAAAAAATCATGTTGTTAACAACACATCTGGTGCCCAGAAAGGCAATAAAAATTTGTAACCAATCCCACCCATCCAATATTTAAACTTTAAAATTTTAAAATCTCATTTTGGAAGGTCAATAATTATCCTATTTAATTAGTCTAACTTTTATTTTTTTTCCTCCCCAATTGATCTCTCTCTCTTGTAATCTCTCTTTCATAATCTCTCGGCCTCTCTCTCTCTCTCTCTCTCTCTAGTTTCAGCCTTTTCAAAATTTAAAAATCAAAATATAAAGATTTTATAACAAATTGATATCCATTATTATAAGTTATGTAGCCCCTTTTTGAATCTTAGTTTTATTTTTTTTCTTTGATTATGTTTTTTTATAATTATATTCACATATTTTTATAATTAAAGATGAAATTAAAAAGTTACGCATGAAAATCTCATTTTTTTTAGATGGCTAAAAATCTCTAATTAGAAAAAACAAATCAACCACTCATGTTCTTTTGTAAAATAAAGGATGAACAAAATAACCACAGTTCATGAGTTGTACCTTATTTTAAAATATTTTTTTAAAGACTTCTAATGGAAATATAAGATATTCGTAATCTATTTAGTACGTTTACAGCTCAAAATGCAAGAAGAATAATGTGTAAGTGATGTTTTGTTGTCTTTTATCATTTCTTTTTTGTATTATAGCTTTAAATTATGTTTGTTCTTCACGAATTGGATTATATGTATGTGTTTGTAATTTTTCTGATATAATTGTTACATGATGGATTTCTAAATAACCATATGTTAATTGAGTAGTGAAATGAAGCTGATGAGAGCATGTATTTGTCTTTTATATTCTAATAGTTGATAAATGAAAGATGACAACTTATTGAGTCATATTTAAACAAGATGATTTTTTTTTGGAGAGCCATTTTAAAAGATCGCCTAGGGCCCCATCCAGATTTTCAAATCTCAAGGTCGGCCCTGGGTGGCGGAGGCCAGAGCATTGAGAGAATCCAGTTAGAAAACCATGAACTCTCTCTCTCTCTCCCCCTCCTCCTCCACCCACCACCCTCCCCGGTCTCTCTCTTTCTGTCTCTCTCCCATTCCTTAGCACCCACCACGCTTTCCTCAACCCCTTTTTTCTTTTTTTCTCTCCTATTTTTTTCCCTGACATTCATCCCACCCCAAAAATTTTTAGGGGTGGGATGAATGAGATGCTGGGTGGGACAATTGCGTGTGAGAATTATTGATTATTGTTGTTTATGATTCTGATGTATTTTGATGGTGTACAGAAAAGTTAGTTGAAAGATTTAATTAGTGATGTCACGTAAATTAATTACCCAATTTATTGATTGGATTTTCAAAGTATTAGAGAGACATGCGAGCAAGACGTGCAAACAATGACACATATAAACGGAAGTACTCGCGAACAACAATGATGCACCTAAGATGCAGACAAACAAAAGCACATAGCATGTGCATCAAAAAATGTTAGGGCTTGCATCCTACCTTGAAGCAGGGAATATCCAGGAGAAACTTTTGTAGATTTAGAAAATTTTAGGTGGAGACTCTAATATCATGTTAGAATAAAAAAAATTATTCTTTACAATAGAGTCAAATGTTCTATTTATAAATAATAAGATAAAAAATATCAAAACTAGGAAAAGATAAAAACTAAGAATACTGAATAAAGAAAAAAATTAAAAAAACAATAACACTTTAATAATGACTTCTTTAGCGGAGTGCACTATTATTATTGCACACCATGTGCCTTAACATCCTCAACAAGGTGTTGCTTCATTCTATCAAGAATGTTCTTGTAAACCAGAGATGGACGATATCTTCAATATCTTAGCAATGGCACAGTGACTTGTATAATCTTGACATAAAATTGAAAATTATATTCTAATGTCATTTAGTTAAAAAAATGTGGCAATATATCAGATAACATAATAACATTTTAATCATCTAACAATGATTTAACCGATTCACCTGAGAGCATGTCGGCCCTGTCAGGGGCGGAACCAGGCGGGGGCGGGCAGGGGCCAGGCCCCCCCAAGGTTCAACAGTGTGTGATTAATGCATCATGCATGCGTAATGAACTAATGAAAGGGATTTTGCATATACACCCCTCAAAATGTTTATATTGTTAAGTATCCCCTTTTAAATTCTATTCCCAACAACACTCCCTCAAAAGGGTTTGAATTTAATCAGTGTTATTTTGAGTGATATTTTTGCATAATAGAAATTTTTTATTTTTTACAGGAATACCCTTTGGAATATCATTCATGAATAATTTAAATAATTTGAAGGAGTATAGCTTTAAATAGTAATTCACTTGAGTTATTCGATAAAATGAGATCTTTTTAAGGGTATATACAAAAAAGATCCTAATAAAAATGAGTGGGTTTGAATTTGAAAAATGTTACACACAGTCTCGTATGCATCTCGGTTAGCATGCATACATTTGATTTTTTTAAATGTATACTTATACAATAAAGTATATTAATCTGTTATAGAAATGATATACATGCTCACATGTACAGCAATAGTGTTTACGAATATACAAATGCACTTGATGTGTTATAGCTCATTGAGAATGAGAGTCATGGGTCTTTTTTTATAAAAAAATTGTAAAAAGCTTTATTTTCACGAGAATATTAGTATTTGATTTTGAGGGGTTGAAAATTTTAATATTTGGACGTTTTAATTTTTTTTTTTGTTTTGATTTTTTATCATTAATATATTGAGTTTTTGGAAGTTGAGTTTTAAAATTTATTTCCAAAATTTAGGGTTATAAATGATTAGTTATTTACTTCATATTCATTTTTTTTAAAAAAAAATTGGAGCTTCATGTTATCTATTTTTTGTGATGTGATTTTAAGAAATTTTTTTAGATCTTATATAAATTATTTCAGATCACTAAATACAAGTAAATAAGTAAAAAAATAATTTTTGATATGAATCAATCACTAACTGACTTGATTTTATCTTAACATATCACATATCTATAATTATTATTTTTTTATCTTACTCGTTCTCTCTTTGGCCCCCCCTTACTTTAATTTCTGGTTCCGCCCCTGGGCCCTAAGATGAGGAAATCTAGGTGGGACTGTGGGACCCTAGGCTAACTTATGAAATGGAGCCTATACATATATATTAAAAAATTTGAGTGAATTTTTAATCTTATTAGTAATAAAAAAATAAAAATAAAACAAAAAATGATAATAATAATAATTAAAAAATATAACAAACAAATACTCATCGAGTTTTTCTTTTAAAATGAATAAAAATTAGAAAAAATACTTTGCAAAATGATGCCACCAAGGATTACATTTTCAAATAAAAATTATAAATTTCAAATTTAAAATAAATAGAAAGACATAATCAAGTTTTTTAAAAAATAAAATTTTAATTTTATTGTAAAAAAACTCAACATAAAAAAATTCTTGAATTTAGGGGGCCTTAGGCGACTGCTTACCTGACCTATTGTCATGGCTGGCCATGCTTGAGAGATGGATTAAGATGATAAAATATGTAACACTGTATTAGTATAAAAAATAGGTGCATCAATCACTCCTCTCATTTTTTTGTATTACCACATATTTCATTTACAGATAAAATTAGCATTAAAATGATGTATAGGTTTTTCAAAAGAACAACAAAGGATAAAAATTATTTATATAACAAAGACTACTTTTCAAGTTTTCAAAGATAAAAGTATGTTAAATTCATAGATGTTACATTACTCTACAATAGAATGGTCTTCAGTGGATCAATGTGGTTTGGATTATATGATATTCATATGCTCTTTTGCAAAACGAATTAATCAATTCTGATGCAATATTCTGAAACTTTCTTGTCACTTGTGCTATTAACGTGATTTTTTCAAGAAAAATTTCTAACGTATTTTAATTTTTTTAATAATCTTATTTAATAAAATATATGATTTATGTCTATATACTTTACTTATTGAGTGTATAAGCGCCTGTGTTTATAATTTTTGGTTTTCAGGTTTCCCTTGTATGAAATGGTCAATTAATTTGTATTTGTCATATCAAACAATCCTCTCGCTCTCATATTTTGTTGCAGTGTAACTAATAACAAGACTCATAAATTATATATTTTTTAATGTTTTATTATAGTTAAATAAATGTAGTTAATCTCTTTAATTCTTTTAAATAATTTTTTTTCTTTTTGAGGAAATACAAATAATGCTACTGCGATCATATTTCATTATTGAATTGGAAATACAGTTTAAAAAAGAAAAAACGAGTTCTCAAATAGAAGAGACAAATTTAACTCATGATGCATTTATTCTACATGCATGCATGATCACGGTGGTTGCAGTGAAAAAAAGAAGAAGAGAGAACTTCCAAAGTGGTCGAGGCAGTAAATCAGCATAAAATTTAGGTTTGTCCGTGTTGTGTTATCATTCATTGAGGGGGGACCATCGGAAAGAAAAGTACACTGAAATCACAATCATGACCCTTCTCTTCCAATATACACGTGACGAGGGCCCACCACCGAAATCGAGAGGGGCTGGTTTTCATGTGGCCCATGATGAAATGCTCTTTCAAGTATACATTTCAACCCTCTAAAAATGTTACAGTTTGGCCAGACTTACGTTGCACTCACTCTTTTTTTCGGTAAAACTAGGTCATGTATATCTCGTTTAACTATATCTACTATTCTTTGTTGAATATTTTTAAAAATTAAGTTAAAAAAGTTGGGTTTAAATGATCCTATGAGAGAATGAAAAGTGATCATATTCTTTTAGTCTCACATCGATTGTTTAAAAAAATTAATTTGAGGATTTATAAGGAGTGCTCATTTTACTCGAATGAAACACTTTTAGTGGATATCCAATAGTGGACTTTTAATGCGGGAAGGTACATAGCACCATCACCACGCACGTGATGTTCTGTTATAATAAAACATTTCTAGTCTGCGCTTTAGATTATATAATATTAAAAAAATTGAGATATATGATTTTTCTTTCGATATTTTTAATGTCACTATCACTATTTATAGACAGAGTATGTATTGAATTATTTTTTAAAGTATACACTTATGTAATGAAGGAATTATGTTTTCTTGGTGTATGCATTGTTTATTTCTTGTATTAATAGAGAATATAATGACATGATTGGGTATATACTTCATTGGGGCTTTCTTTTTCTAAGTTATGTGGCATTTTGAGTCTGCAGGAGCGTTTAAATTAAAGTGTGAGTGTATTAGAGCTTTTAACCCTTTTTTTATCTCCTCTTTCAGTATTCTAGGTGATATTGTAACTTGTAAGTATACCCTCTTAAAACCCATTATTAGATGTACGGGGGGGTGTATCCTCTTAAATATTTGGTAAATACTCATGTAGTTGTAGTTGTGTTGGTATCCATGTGACACAGAGGATCTCCGCATATTAATAAATGAAGAGTCTTGCTACATGGGCCCCAAAATATAAACCCCATTTACAAGCCTTATTAGGTGTCATAATATGGATGTTTGACTTTTAAATTACATGAAATCGCAAAATACCTAAATACCCTTTTATTAGCAATCCATGGTTTTTTCCTCTCACTTTCTCTCTTTAGCAAAAGAGCGGAAATTTGTTTATAAAATCATGCTATCCTGACTTTTAAAGAAGAGAATTCACCGCTTCTCTCCTTTTATGTTGCAGTCATAAAGACGAATTTCTCATGTTCTATACCAAAGTGAGCTTATTATTGTTAATTTTCCTTGTATGCTGGCACTTCTACACGTATGAATGAAAATACAAAAGAAGCGAATCAAACTCTTTGTGTCTCTCGGAAACAAATGTTTAAAAGAAACCTCTAACTGCTTCTCCAATAAAATCAAATGCCATAAAAAAAAAACTTTCAATGTGAAAAGAAGCCATCAAAACTCTAAGTAAGGTAGAATTGCCTTCAAGCTATATTAATCATTTTATAAAATCATGGAATTGGAGGAGTAAGATGGGAAAAATTTACACACTTGATCAAGAACAAGGAAGGAATCTGAGTTTCTAATCCCAATGTATTTGTTGTTACTGCAAGCATCGATTTTGAAGCAAAGATTTTTTTTTTACCTGAAAATCTTATAGGAACAAAATGAATGCGCCTAAAAAACAAAATGTGTAAGTGATTCCACTAATTGAAATGAGAGAAAGAAAGGAAGAAGTATACATAGAAAACATGAAAATGAATTCCTTTTACAATGTCATGCATGCGGTTCATTAAACATGCATTTAGATTTCACTTAATGTAACTAGATCTGGACAATGTATTTAAATTTTAATTATGTTTGAATTTTCAATGCAATTGAGTTTTCAAAATGTATCTGAATATGGATTTCATAAAATGTAACTAGATTTAGAACGAAATATCTAAATTTAATTATAATTGAATTTTCAATACAAGTGAGTTTTCAAAATTTAAACATGCACCTGAAACTTATATAGCTAACATAACAAATTAATCATTCACTTAAACCAAAAAAGATGAAACAGGGCTCACTTCTGGGAGGTAAAACAACAATATTAGATTATTGTATAGTTAAAATTTAAATGTATCTTGATTTTTCAGAAAATGTATCTTAAGTTTTCAAAAATTATAATTAGATTACTAGGAAAAAGACATAAAAAATAAAAAAAGATCAACAACCACATAAATGGAGCAAAAATATAACTTGATATCATATAATAAACATAAAAAAATAGTCATTCGTTAAATAACATTACATAAAATCACAACACACATGTGCAAAAAAACTCACATAAACATAATGCAACTGGATATTTCAAATGTATTTGAATTTCAAAAAAAAAGGTGCAAGTGGAGGTCAGAGGAGGGCTTGAAAGATAGCCTAACCACCTCTCATATGATAGAGAGCGACGAGAATAATCCAGGGGTAGTGATGCCGGTCGCTAGAGATGAGTAGGCCAGTCAAAATGATTTTTTTAAGTAGCGGATAGCTTAGGAGTGCATTATCAATAATACCACTTATGCCACCTTATGGGGCTTACATGAAACTTATATAATGGAGCTTGTGAATCATTATTGATAAATGAAAGCACGCCACATAGAAAGTGCAAAAAATGGACAAAAAATGGACCATACGTGGGAAGCCTTTTGGACCTTGGGTGGGCCCTTAGCCTGCCTAAGGTTAGGGTGATGCATGTTGTTCTTTTTAATATGTCTATTTTTTTTTAGTCTGGCCAAAGCTGTTAGCCTGCCTGTAGGTTTTTTTTTTTTTATAGGTATTGACCAAAATTTTGATAATTATTATCAACATTTTGAAATCACTATTCAAAAGCAATTCTTTTTCATAAAACCTATTCCTAACAAATATTATTTGGCCATTTTTAACCGTTTGACAAGGTATTATCGGGGTGTTCACGTTCACGGACACCGGCCAATGGCCAACGCAAGCTCTCAATCAAAAAAAAAAAAAATGTATTACGCGATGTTGACGGTGCATATGTTTTTTTTGTGGTATTGACAAAAACATTTTCATAACAATATTCAAAATAAATCACTATTCAAAAACAATTTTTTTCATAGAACCTATTCCCAACATTTTTTTTTACCACTTTTTACCTTTTGGCTTAGTATTGTGGGGGCATTCATGTTCGCGGATACCAGCGTCCGCCTATTACGTTGACGTTGGAGGTGCATGTGTTTTTTTTTTGTTGACATCTTTGACTCGTTGAAACAATGCTTCTATATTGTTGGCTCGATTTCCCCTCACACCCAAACGGATGCTAAGTTGTTTGTTGATTTGTAACACTAAAACCAAAATTTCATTACCGAAAAGGAAGAGTTTAAAACAAAATTTGTATTGATTAAATTATTTTAAAAATAAATTTGTACAAGCAGGATTTGTTCGATAAAAAAAGTGGTTAAAAGAAAAGTTAAAACTATCCCATATATATATACAACTTAATTATCTTTAGATCATCCAAGGTTAAAAGATAAATAAATAAAATTTATTATGCATGAATTGTTATCTATTCTACTATAACAACGTTTGTTATGTTTGCCCAATGAGTGACACAGTCATTTTAACCATTGGAAAATGAAGATGACCCCATCTACACTGATTACCAAAAACATAATATCAGAACCCATCCCAACCAAGTGGCATGTACAAGTAAAACTTCAAACTCCATACTGTTAAAAAGAGGGGATCGACCAGTAAAAGAGGGTACCTGTTCAACCTCTCCAAGAGTGAACCAAAAAAAAAAAATTGATTGAAGACAAACAAACAAAATGTGGGGTCTCTCATACACACATGAAAAAAAAAAACACAAGCAATAACAATGAACAGCACATGAAAGAGTCAGGTTTTACTCAAAAGCACCACTAAAAAGTGCTCTCTCTCGTGTGCCCACAGTCGGGGACGGCATTGCCCAAAATGGAACATTTTGAAGGTAAAGATGGCCGGGAACTGTCGGTGTTACGTTTTGAGGTATCAAAACATATTATAAACACAAAAATTATATATACTGTGAATATATAAACACAAAGAAAAACAAAAGCCTCTCTCACACACACATCACAACAGTCTATAAATGGGAAACAAAAGGGACCCGTCTCTCTCTTTCTTTCTTGTCAGAGTAAGAGATGACGACAACCCAATTATCTACACACGTTAACACCATCATCACAACAGTCTCACTCTTTCTTTAATTTCTTTTTATATTTTTATATATTATTTATTTTCAATCAATACTTTTGTGTGTGTACCAACAAAGGAAAGCCTCAGAGGGTCCAAAAGGGGACCATTTCCATGGCTTTGAACAAAACTCACCCCTCTTGAATTAGACCTACGCAAAGATGCCTTGGTTTCAATAATTTTTTGGTCAAAGTCACGGAGGAATAAAACGGAATAGGAGCGGATAAGGATGAATATTGGTATTGGTATTGGTATGCCAGCACAGTATGAAATAAAGAGACATGACTATTTCAAGGACTCCATGGAAATTAGGGTGTAACTAGGACGGGTTTGGATTGAAGTTTTTCTCTGTCGGATTTAACCCGAACTAATCTTAATTCAATTCGAGTCGGGTTTGAAGTTGAGGGCTTGGGTTAGGCGGGTTCAACTCAAACCCGATCCCCAATTTGTCTCATTTTTTTGTTTGTTTGTTTTTGTGTAGACTTGATTGTATATGTCTGTAGACCATGAAAGATTTTATAAAAACTGATTCGAACATCGAAGGTGAATGAGTTTTTCAGCAAGTGGGGAAGGTTTTTTTATATTTTTGTTGAAAAGTGGTGAAGCTATGTTTAGCTTAATAAAATTTTGAATATGTATTCATAAACTATTTGGATTTTGTAAGTTTTTTTGTGGTGAATATACATTTAATTAATGTGAGTTTGTTGTGTTATTTATTAAATAATTTTTATGATCTTTTAAGTATTAAACCCGAGTTTGACCCGAGCCCGAATTCAACCTGAACCCACTGGTTGAGGTCGGGTTCGGGTTGAACCCTTCGGGTTGAGGCTGGATTCGAGTTGGGCTTTGTACAATGCGAGTTAAAATCAAACATGACCCGAACCCAACCTAACCCGTCCGAATTGCACCCCTAATGGAAATTGATTATTCGATTAAATCTATGCTTGTTGATACAAGGGAGGTCTATCTGTTAAATCATATATTTGTTATTTGTTCTAATAAATATAAATTGAAAAAAATCCTATGGGATTGATAAAATTATTATCTATATTTTATTTAAATTTTATCTACAACTTATCTATTATCAACCAAACAATAAAAAATTTATTATTACATTTATTTATGAAAATAACTAAAACATAATTATTAATATAGTTATTTATCTCAGATAACCTTATGCCTCCATCCAAACAGAGGCTATGGGTTCCAAATGGATATATACTAATGTTTAATTGAGGTTCAGGTTATTTAAATTTCACGTATATAAGCAATAACATGAGCTGATTAAATTTAAGGGTGCTCCATCTGAGCCCCTTTAAATTACTCCCCCCCCCCCCAAATGAACTTTCTTACTAAATATCCATTTAAATATACATAATTAGTACCCCATCCCCCCAATTAGTAAGCTTAATTAATTTTTAGGAATCTTTTTTTTTAATCCTTTTAATAAGTACGGCCCCATCTTTTAAAATTCTTTTAAATTTTTTTAATAAGTATTCTTTGTTGCATAAGAATGAAGAAGACTATAAGAGGAGAATTTTTTTATTGTTACAGCTAGACATGGCTTTTTTATTGTTATTATTGGACATGGCTTCTTCTACATCAAATAATGAGGTGCCAAGTTTATTACATGGTTTGGGATGCCATGTTCAGTTATAACACAAATTAATTCAAGAATATCAAAATAACTATGAGGTTTGACACTATCGACAGTAGCAGTTCCGATTCTTTTAGCGTGTATAATGATCTTTCTGTCAAAAGTTCTGACATTTGGGATGCCATGAATTTTGATATCCATCGACAATCATAGTGTCGATCTCTAAAGCATTTACAAATGACTTTCTGTCAGAGGTTCAACATATGGGATGTTATGTAATCTACACACCACCGACAATCGCAATGTCGATACTAACAGCCTCCTAAACTTTACAACTCCATATAGTCACTTCACTCATGTAACACTTGTATCTCCCAAAAAAAATTATATGTAACTTGTAACACCGAAAACAATCCATCACACAAGCACTAAACAGTTACACCAAATGATTGTATTTGAAACACCTGAATCAAATAAAATACACCATTGAACCACTATAAAACCTGTAAAAAAACAACTGAACCATTGACCACTTAATCACCAACAACCACTGAATAAATGAACTGTTGAATCACTTGTCGCTTGCAATACCTTATTATAACATGCAATACAATCATACATATAGACACCTTAGCTTAAAAATAAATATAAAAAGCGGAGAGGTCGAGCAGAGAGGGTCGGGCGGCAAGAGCCATTTGACAAGGGAACAGTGGGGAGTCGAACGGGTTAGGGTTTGTGGGGGTGGAATGACTGAGAGAAAGGAGAGGGGGTGTTTGTTGTGATCGGTGAGAGAGGCTTATTTATTATTTGCACATATGATTAATATATGAAAGACTTATAAATTAAGTTAATAAAATGTGAAAGGCTTATTAATAGAATGAACTTACCTATATTTTGTAGGGATGCAAACAGATGCACCCTAAAGTTAAATATTATGTCACACAAACATACATTACAAGATATATATATATATATATTTATATAAGATTATTTTATTAATTATTTTCTTGGAAAAACTACTTGTCAAGCTTTATCCCTTTATGTTGGTGTATGCCAGTGAAAATATATAAGGTGGGTTTGTATGGAAAGTGAGGAAACTGAAGCAGCAAAGGGAATTGAATGCTTAACAAGGAAGGGATCTATAGGTGAAGAGGTTGCTACAGCTCTTCTGCTATGCTATGAATAATAAAATTATATATATAATAATTGAAGAGATAGCAGGGCATCTCAAACTTCAGGTGGGGACCATTTGACTGGATGATAGACAACAACAGGTGCTTCTTCAGCTTCACTCTGCAATTACTGCTGTTTTTTTTTTGAGTTACCATTTTTGTCAGAACCGACCCCCAACTCCCTTAGACACAAACTTGGTTTTCTATTCTTTTTCAATTGAATATTATTTTTATTTCATCTTATTCTTATTTCATTTTCTTAAATGATTTTATTCAAAATAAGTTCAGAATTAATTCTACAATAAAATGAATTGCACATTTCTAAAATATAGGGTGTTTACATATTGAAAAATGACATTTTCTGATATAAGAATTCAGTGATCAAAACAAAAAAAACAAGTTTGTTTGAAAATAATAAATATATATAATTATGTTAGAATAAGTTAGTATTAATACTTTAGATCCACTATATCGTTTTGTTATTCCATCAAATCTATTCCACTTATATAAATAATTTACATGTCAAATCACATGTTATCATCTCTTAATAAATCAAAAGATCCATATGTTAAATTTCTGTAATTCAATATCAAACATGTAAATTTATGTATAAATAAATATAATTTTTCAAATAACAAAACTCATATCCACCTGTATATATTAGAAATGAATATTCATTCACCATAAGAGAAATTCAATGCTCCTAACCACAGACAAAATATACAATATCCATATAAATAAATCTTATGAAGATCATACCTAAAATTATTTTATAATACTTATTAGTATGAGGGGTTATAATTTGTCCAAGAAAATATCTAACTTCAAAAACGTGCATATGGTGTACCCTTACTATATACAAAACAAACATTTTTTTTTTTTGGTAACAAGGAACTCTATTAATATCAGTTGATAAAATTCCAGACATGTATAATTAATCACTTACAAAACCTGTGTTTCGGTGAGTCCATGCATTTAAACTCTGATCACTGAAAAATTAACAGTTCTTTCCATGATTTATTTTGTATGATTCATGGAAAATTCTGAAGATGTCTTTGCAAACCTAACCCCACTTTCCAAATGAAGATATATAACAATTGGGATGTTAAATTAGGCTAAAAATAGGGTTAGGTATCACAATTTGTCTTTACACAATGAGATATTTTTTTAGCATGATCATCATAGGCATCTCACACATATAGTTAATTGAAATGATGTATTACTGTTGCTAGGTCAAAGGATAAGTGGGGGGGGGGGGGGGGGGGGGTGTATGAATCCTGAACATGAATGCAGCATCACACCTTGTCTTTTTGGCTTTCATTCAAGCCATAAATCCCTGACTGCTCTCACCTTAAAAGAGGGTGGTGGCCTCTGCTTTTTTTTTTTTCTTTTTAGGTAAAAAAAAACAAACAGGAGAGAAATAAGTGTGAAATGGTGGGGGTGGAAAAGATTGTCCTATGGAGGTGGGGTTAATGTGAAGTCCCTCTCAACCTTAATAGCTGTGACCTGACTCACATTTTCTCTGATGGAACTAATTTCAAGGTCCTCTCCCTCCACAGTGACACATCACCATCCATTCCCCAAAAATCCAGCATTTCCAAGACACCCAAATGAACCAATTATAAAAAATGTTATGTTTATGTAAAATGAGCTTTCATGCCGGCCATCTGTTCCATGACATTTTCATTTGACACTTTGTTTTTTTATTTTCATATTTTAACGTTTACATGTAAAGGTCAACAGAAACATATTTTATGAAAAAGAAAACTGATTCCAAAGAGACCAATGAAGTAAAGAGTTATCAAATAAATTATTTTTTTTTTAAAATACAGTATCACAAACAAAATCATATATGTTCAACAAAGTATATGTATCTAGTTAAAAAAAAACAAGAGATTTTCACTTTTTCATAAGCGGATCTAAACTTATCAACGAGCATATCTATATTCGTATCCAAATTGAATTTTTAAATAACATTCATACCCTATATTTGATGGATATTCAAAAATACATATTTTTATTTGATCCAAAAATTGATTCAGATAGTTATTTGATATATTTGAAACATATTAAATGGACACATGTATTTAAATATTCAAAGATCCATTATCTCAAAATAAAAATTATATATGTAATATCTGAAATTTGTAAAAACAATCCATTAATTATCCACTATACCACTTAAATACAAATTTCCGGTATCAAATAATTTATTGAATTTTCTGACCCAAATTTCAGATTAGATACATGTATTTTCGGATAATTGACAATTAATGCAATTCCCTTGAGTTTACATCTTATACCTGTGTGATGCTGCAATTGAGACTGCCCTAAACATTTTTTTTTGCCAGAAAAAGGAAAAACAAAAAACTCATACAGTAACATTACCAACATATATAACATATAGCAATGTTGTAAAGAGAAGCTAAGAGTGATTTGGATCTTCCTCTTCACATATACAAACTCTTCTTTCCCCAATTTGCAACAAATGGGTACTAGTTGGATGACAGGAATTTTTTGCAGAAACTATAGGCCATGGAGCAGAAGAAAAAAAAAAAAGAATTACAACATCCAAAATGGGTTGAGGGTGGGAGGGTGTTCAATTTTTTTTCTCTTCTCAAGATGGTCTCATAAGAGAGTGGAAACCATTCTTCTGCAGCCAGTTATGTGGAGGTCTAGTGATCTGCGGTGGGAATCCTGATGATGCTGCAGCGCTCACAAACAACTGGGGCGGATGATTGTTCGGGTTGGCGGCCACAGCAGCAGCAGCAATGGCGGTTGCCGAGGGGCCCCAAGTGGTGGTTCCACCGCCTCTTCCCCATTCCGATGTCTGCCTATGCTGCTGCTGCTGCTGTTCTCCCATTTCTAGAGACAGCACTTCCCCCATCCTCACTCCATTGCTGCTGCTGCTGCTGCTGCCCAAAACCTGCACACACAACATGCTTATCAATTCAAACAATCGACTCTCCCATACAGGCGAATCAGCGATGATGATTACTTGATATCCGGGAGGACTGAACGGTTGTTGCGCTATGATCTGGTACATGGACGTGGTCGCCTCCCCTGTCCTGAGCTGGGCGGAATACTTGTGCGACAATGGCGTCTGCACATACGTCGGATTGAGCAGCAGCAGGGGCTCTCTGTCATCTCGCCTGTACATGTTTCTGCTCTCCTCTTCAGGCAGCTTTAACCTGTCCTCAAACTAAGTGAACATAGAACATTTAACACATAAGGCCATATGAATCGGACCCAGTCTGCGAAATTGAGAGGATTTCATGAGAAATTGGTGTTTACCCTCCGTTTGATGCTCTGCCCGCCCATCCTCCAATCGGGTTCGAACTGCATAGGCACCTGCTGGTCTGCAGTCGTTGCCATGTGCACGCTCTCCTCCTCCATAGGCTCAAAGCTTCCCCGTCTCGATGATGAGTTCCCCAAACTCAGGTCAAGGTTGTGATCTGTACTACTCGCTGTGCCGAACAATTCGCGCATGATGAGCAACTATGGATTGGGGAAAACATGAAATTGGGTGTTTTGTTTCACTCACTGGTCAAATTAATCTCGCTCTCGTAGATGCTGGGATCGAAGTTTGTGACTGCCTCTCTCCCGTTACACTTGATCGCAGCTTTATCATAAGCTCTAATGAATAAAGCGAGACTCAAATAAGGTCACAATTCATTCATCCTATGATTTAAAAGGGGGAAGAACCAAGTCAACCAACAATACCTTGCAGCCTCCACTTCAGTGTCGAACAATCCCAAGTAGACGTATCTGTTTCAATCAAGAACATCAAAATTCAATCCCAAAGCAAACTCGAATCATTTCTTTTGCTTTTCTAAACAGTACAACTACCAACAAAAACATTGAAAAAAAGAACCATCACAAAAAGAATATCAGAGAAAGGTTTTTAAAGCAATGCAAAAGCAGTGGATTCAAGTCAATTGGAGTTACTTCTTTCCGAGGAACTGGCCCATCCTTGCCTCCCACCTCCCACATTTGTGCAAGGTGACTCCCCTGAATTTAGAGCTCCCCCTCGGGAATCCCGTACTCTGACGACGGAGTACGTGCACAAACTCCTCCTTCGTGAGGTTGCTCATCTTCCCCAACATCGCCATGAATTCAATCAGCTAAACACAAATTGAATGATGAAACTCTCAAAACGCTACATGCCCAATAACACTCACCTGTTTCAGATCCTCTTCATAGTCATCCAGGCTGAAATTTATGTCGGCATCAACCCCCCTGAACTTAATCGCCGCCCTGTCATAGGCACTGCAACCAGATCTTCCCAAATTCAGTTCACCCAGATCTAAAGATCCTCTAAATAAACTATGAAACATTGAAAAAACAGATGAAAAGCTCACCGAGCAGCAGCGTGGGCAGTATCGAATCCACCTGAAACAATCAAGAAAACCATCATCGGCGAACAACAAAGCAACAAAACACACAAAGATCGTTGATTTGATGAAATCCAAACATACCCAGATAGACTTGCTTTCCGCAGTCCCTGAAAAAACCCAAAAAACACAAAAAGGAGCGATTTTTAATGGAGGTGAAGAACACAAGAAAGGAATCAAAGACTTCCCCAAAAGAGACGATGAACGGACCAAATATGGGATTCCCAGCGACCGGTCCTCCGATAGAAGGTGACCCCTCGGTACTGAGAGCTCCTCGACCTCGGCCCCCTCCGACTCTTCTTGATCGGTTGAGAGACGTCGAGTCCCTTCGCCGCCATCGCCGCCCCGACGAGCGGCTCCGACGAAGACGACGACTGGCAGAACTTCACACCGACCCAATGCGCCCTCGGGAACTGGGACCCGCCCCCGCCGTCCGATCTCCGATGACCCACTTCGGAATCATCGCCGCCGGTTCCCCCTTCGATGGGGAAGAACTGCCGGGTGACGGCGGCGACGGTCGGAACCGGCACGCTCTCGGAGGAGCAGTTCTCCTCCTCGTCGGAGTCGCCGTCGACGGAGAAGCCGAAGATCTTCTTGGGGGGTCTCCTCGTCCGCCTCTCCTCGTCGCCGTCCGGCGACGGGGTGGCCTCGATGACCACGGCGGAGGAGCTCGAGTTATCTTCGACTTCCTCCTCCTCCTCCTCCGCCGACGGCGACTGCCCCGGTGCCTTCCCCTTGCCGTCCTCTGGCGAGTCGTTCAGATCCCACATGTTCTACTTTAAAAGTTGGACAAAAAAACTCTCTTGGTGAAGGTATTGAAGAGAAGAAGCTAAAAAAAAAAAAAAAAAAAAAAATCTATCTTTGATGCTAAATTTGCTGACCCATTTGTTCTCTCTTTGAGGGGAGGCTATATGTCTGTGCTATTCTACGAATCTATATAAAATAAGGGAAATCAAAACCTAGGACAAAAAAGCAAGAGAGAGAGGGGGGCGGAAACAATGGCCTTTGCTAAACTTGGTGTCCCCCCACAGCAACAGAAGGGTGTAGAGAGAGAGAGAGAGAGAGAGAGAGAGACCAAAGGTAACAAGTGATTAATAGAAGGTGAAGGAGAAAAGGAAAGCAGTACTCTTATTAATGATGCACATATCCATCTTTGCTTCATTAACTTCTTCTTTTATGATGATGTTTTTTTTTACTCCTCTCAAAGTCATCCAATGCATGCGACATAGGGAGAAATTAAATTTTAAAAAATTAAATTTTTATAAAAATCGCTCTCAAGAATTTTTTTTTAATAAAAAGATATGTTACCCACACGTACATGTGAAATTTATTATTTTTTAAAATTAATATACATATAAATTATAAATGAAACTAAAAATTGTATGTGACATTTCTTTTATTTCAACTGAAACAAAACAAATATATATTTTATATTTACAATATATAAATTATTAGAAAATATGTATATTAAAAAATCTTTAAAATATTATAATATCGATTCTACCTAACATTTTCACATAAAGTAAGATTTTTAATCAAAATGAGACGTGGTTATAAACGTGGGTGTTAAAATAAAGGGGGGGGGGGGGACTGAAAATGATCCATCACTTTCTTTACTCAACAATCCCACGTTAACCAAATCGAAAAGCAAGCATTTCAAAGGTGTCTCTTTTTTTTTCACTGTATGAGGGGTTCACTATCTTATTGACTAATTATTAATCAACATGATTAACATCACTTAATTATGGTTCATAATTGGTATTACCTGTTTTGTTGTAGGAGGACCCGTTTTTTGTCCTTTTCTTTGCTTGTCCATTTAAACAATCCTTATAGTAACGCCACCACCACCTTCAGAAGGTACATCAGAACCTTTATAAAAAAGCAGTATACCCAACACAGATTATTCTACCCTCTCCAAAATATACGGATTTCATCATGAAAAATAATATCATATACATGTCACCCACAGTGGTTAGTATTGGCTCTTTGAGGGTTTGAATGGTTTGGTATAGACGGGTATTTTGAGAAGAAAGAATAATGCCTCTGCCTGTTTTGTCTTGTTTCATTTAAACAATGTTTATTAAGTTTCAGTTAATTATTATATGTTTTTGTGATATATGGTATTTTATTGATATATACACATATCTTGAAGTGTATATGAGTATATATATTAAGGGAAGACTACATTGACTCCAAGCTATTTGGGAAATTTTTATTTATACTGCTACAAAATTTCATTTAAGATGATGGAACATTTTCAAGTTATTAAAAAAAATTAAATTTGATGACTTCAACTGATATGTATCATTGCATCCTCTTGTTAATAAAATTAACTTGAATAATCATATCAAATAAATTTAAAACTCAACCATGAGTCTAGGTCCACTCAGGATTGGCTCTGATCAGTCTAGTTAGTATCTAACTACACAATTAATTATTGGATACAAATATCAGTTTCCTATTGGATACTGATATTGATCAAATTCAGACCTGATTGACCCAAACTTAACTGAATCTAATAGAAAGTGATGCATGTACCAAATAATTGACTATGCAATTTGATTAATAGGTTGTATAATTGGATTCATAGACGATCTAGTTCAATACTATCCAGACTGATCAAAGTCAGGTCCGATTGGATCTAGACTCCTCAACTATGCATCCATCTACTGGAATGATGGGTAAAGAAAAAGCAAATTTTTAGAAGAGATCAAACCAAGGAATATGAATGGCAAAAATTAAAAAAGACAGTAAACAATTTAAAAGTGAATGTGCTTGTATACATATACACTTTTATTTTCATATTAATGTCTTGTTCCAGAATATTTATAAAATCTTATCTACATTCATACATACATGGGGGTGGCAATTTGATGATGTTACATTTGCTACCATGTAGTATTTGATATTTTTAGGTTAGTAGAACATCCGAATTTATTTTTAGATCTTCAAGTCAGCTGAATATTGATTTTTGGTTCCTTCTGTCTGAATAGGGGTTTTTTTTTTAAATTTTTTTATTCATGCCCTAATCTTTTATTTGTGTCATCTTCTCTTTCTCTCCCATTCATAGAAAGCAATCCCTCCCCCTCCTCACTTGACCTCCGATTCTCTCTTCCTTCCGTCTTAATAATGTATACACAACCAATGAAAGGGATAGATAAAAATGAAAATTTTAATGATAAACTTAACTGTTATCATTTAAAAAAACCAAAAAATAATAAACAATGGATCTAAGACTTAAAAATAAACATAAATATTTTAGAGACTTAAAAATAATTTATGAGATTTTCTGGATAAAGTGTGTAAAGACGCAAAAATGTTTCAGATCCAAGACATCCATGTATTTATGATATTTTAAAAGATTTATTATTATATTGGAATAAGCAATAATTTAAAATAAAAATAAAAATGAAGTGGGCCCACCTAGAAGAGGAAGGTGACAATATGACATAACACGAAAAAACAGAGGGGGGCAACAAAAATAGGAAATGGGAATAACGGGTGAGAAAGGGGGAAGGGTTTCCAGAAATGTCCAATCCAAATAGTATGGAAGAGGGCCGTTGTCACTTTGGATGTCATCCAATACAACCAATCACCTTCTTAACAGCTCACCTCGTATTATATCACTTACTTGCCAACTCATTCAAATTAACACCAACTTGTAATAAAATCCAAAATCATGAGAGAAAGGTAGGAGAAATATTTATTTTTATTTTTATTTTTTGAGTTGGGTCAAATTGCATCCTGCCCCTAACAATACATGCTTTCATCGACTTCCATATAAACAATGCCTGTGATTATCGACTTCATTCATATAATTTTCTGCTGTCACCCAATTAACCTATTGTTAGTTAACCTAGCCAATTTGAGTCAAATTACTGTCCCCCCCCCCCCTCTCTCTCTCTCTCTCACATACACACACACTCTCTCTCTCTCACTCATTTACTTTCTCGATCTCTTCTTCCATCACCGGTCACCACATCTCCATTGTTGCCCATCGTTCATTTTCCAGCGTTGCCACCTTGACTGGCCCCTGCAACTCCATCTACTCCTCTCTCTCTCTTGAACTCTCGCACTTATTACTTTCTTTCTCTCTCGTGTCTGTCTCTCTCTCCTCCATCTAAGCCTGTGAAACAATGGCGGCTCCAGAAATTTTTATCAATAGGGTCATTTAAAATAATAAATTTCACAAAATTTTTAAAAGATTAACTGTTATCATATAGTTATAAAAATCTAATTTTTTTTTTAAATCGTAACAACTTATATTAATAAAAAATAAGCCATCAAAGATTTACAATATATAAACTTTTATAATTGTCTTTGACGAAATTTCATATATTGAAATCGTTGTATGATAATTTCATTATCAACATTATCGAATATGCATTTCTCAATGTATGTGACCAAACAATTATTCAGCTATTGATGATTTTCATTTATTAAAAAACAAATAGATTAATGTATATATGAGGTGTTTCTTTGTCTCCACCAACTTTCTAGTAAGATCACAAATTCATTTTAATTCTGAAAATCCATAATTAAATATCTGAAAACACAGTAGAATGAGGAGATGGGGAACATGACAAACAATAGTGGGCGTGTCCGTCCATCTGTCAATGATCGGCGCATCAGCCCGTTTGTGGTGATCAACGAATCCGCTGGTAAGGGGTTTCAGAGGCTGGCATTTTTTTTAATATGGTATTTTAAGGTCTCACATTTTTATTATTTCTAATAGAGCAATGGGTATACAGGTTTTAATGGATAATATTCTGGAGTCTGAGCCAATTTGTTTTTAAATTAATGGGCTGGTTTGTTTTCCTTTAAAAAAAAATGATGTATCATTGTTTCTTTCAAAAAAAAATTATAATTGATCAAACTTGAATTAAACAAGATAACTGGGCTAATTTTTTTTTTTTTTTTTTTAACTTCATGGGGTCATTTGACCCCACTGTGGAAAGGGTGGCGCGGCCCCTGCTGTGAAATCGTCAATGAATGGCTCAGATTTTGTGCAATTACATTATAAGAGACAAAAACAATGTTATATTGATAAATAACCCCATCCTGACCTCGTCTTCAATTGACCATCTGACTTATAAGAGGTGATGAAAATAATTTAATAGTGAGACACACAAGTTTAAATGTGTTGAATAATCTGAAATAATTTAATTACATGAGATAACAGAAATAATTATCCCACTTTATAATTTATATCAATTAATTCTAGAAACATATTCTCATTTATTCCAATATTTTAAATATTTATTTTATCATTATTCCATCTTATCTTTATTTATTCCACCCCAATTCAGCGATCAAACATGGACTTGAGATATAAATCACTATGATATTAGGATATAAATTTGAATGAATTGAATTAACAAGATTGCCACTATGTTCCTTGTTGCAACTTTTAATAGGGTAGTATGATCCTACATCAATTCATTAAGATATTGTTGTAGTGTGATCTCGTCAACTCCAATAGATTATCTGGTATGGATATTAGATATCTATTTTTTTTAGCCTAATTTCTAACTCATACGTTATTTTGATTTAAAGAAAAAAAATATAGTGTATCTAATGTGATACGCATTTTATAAGAAAAAATAAAATACATACTTCAGTAAATATATAAATCCATTTATAATTTTTTTTAATGAATTATATAAATAAAAAAACAAAGACACTGTACAACAAATGGTAGATGTGGTAAATTCAAAACTTATCAAACCAATAGATTCTTTAGGATGTACCATATGCCAGAATAAATAAATAAATAATTTTCTCTCTCCAAGAGCAGAGGGGCAAGCCAGCACAATGACAAGGATGGGTGGGACCCAGAGTCACAATTAGGCCACGTCATATCCCAATCTCGGACATCAAAAACATAACATATCCTAGATAGTGGCTGAAAAAGAGAGAAGAAGTTGGGGGAGTCAAGGAAAAAATAATATTAAGATGAGAAGAAAACAAAAGCATAATAATAATAATAATAATAATAATAAAGTAAAATAAACAAACCTCTGATGGGTGCTAAACCTTCCAATAAAGGAATGCAGACGATTGTACTCACAGGAGCATTTGTTTCCCCCAATTGGAAATACATGGTGCAGCAACAAGAAGACCCCCCACCACTCCCCCACCACTTCTTTATTTTGTGTGGTTGTGTGTGTTAAGATTCTCTTCCCCTGTTTGCATAAAAAAAAAAAAAAAAAAACAACCACCTCCCCTGACGATGCTTATAATCCCTCTTTTACCCCTTCTGTCCCCCTCCCACACAAGTGTCACATAACCCTTTTAAAAGACAATCACTTCAATTGTTAACTCAATTGGGGAGGATTTCCTTTTATTTTCTTTATGTTAGACAATAATATGTATCATCACTTTGTGTAAAATCACAAGTCAACAAGTCATTTGTATGTGCAAGACTGTGAGTAGTTTTAATTTTGGGTTTTTTTTTATTTTCAACTCTCCACGAACCATCGTATTTAGCGATCGATTCTTCATTTCTTCGTATTTGGGTTTTACTTCCTAATTTAAAGGATAATTCATTTTTACTCCCTGAGAGGGACCTATCTGTAAATTATTTAATTTTGTTTTTAATCCTTGAAAGGGAGTAAAAATGAATTATCCTTTAAATTTGAGGAGTAAAACCCAAACACGAAGAAGTGAGAGATCGATCGCTAAATATGATGGTTTATAAGAGTTAAAAATAAAAAACCCTTTAATTTTAATATGAACCTAACTCTAATTGACCCAAATCCAACTTATCTCGACTTTCAAATTGATTCATGTTCAGATTTGATTCAGATTAGATCAAATTGGAGTTAGGTCCAACTTTAATATTTGATATTATTGTAAGTTGCTTTAAAAATTTACGGCAATCAAAATAAAAGATAATTGATGGCTCCCCACGGTAAAGACAACAAAGATGAAATGTTGGATGATAGTGAAGAAAAAAATCAAAATATAATAGATTTTAGGGTAAAAGCACATTATATGATATAAATTTTATTTCATAGATTGAACAATCTAAATATTTAAATTGTCACTCACTCTTATCGGACTCGAAGTGAATTTAATTAATCGACCTCTCAATCCAAATTTACATGAATTTAGATTTGGTTTCATCAAATGCAAATTTGGATTGAGCCCGATCATTAAAACTTGATTCCAAACCCATCTAGAAGTTCAATTAGGTCTGATTTAACTAGTTCAAATTGTACACCTAATACTGCCTTGATAATATATATATATATTTTTTGGCTTAAGATTTCCTTCACGATTTTTTTTCTTTTTTGGTAACAAGGCCTATGAGAGGCAGACACAACAACATGCCTACTAGAGGCGAACACACCTGCAAGGGGGTTGTCAGAGTTCGAACTCATAACCTCCCCATATGAGAGGGTGCAACTCAACCACTGCGCTAGGCAAGTGGTGGTGCCCTTCCCTGTATGAGTTGAATCCAAGATATTTTCTTCTTTGACAACTGATGGCCGTCATAAATGCCATTGATTTGATTGTTTGTGGTTTGGTTTAGAGTAGTTGTTGAGTGATTTTGATAAAATTGAAATACTTAGTGTTATAGGAGCTGATTGGGTCAACTTCAACCCTAAATATATCTAGAAATATTGATAGATGGCGAGAGATGACGAAGATTTATAAAAATCAGAAATGTTCACATCTTTCACTAATTTTCTTGATGAGGAAATTTGAAAAAATGAATGAGATTTTTTTTTCAAACATTTTCTAATGGAAAAATGATATGCATGTGTGCTGTCCCATCCACAACCTTCATCGATTTTTTAAAATTTTAAAAATACATTCATCCATTGAAATACAAACTATTTAAAAAGGGAAATATAAACATTAATCAAAGTGTGAATCACATGCAAATTATATACATCAAAAAAGTAAAAAACAAACCAATTACTCTAACAAAAGAACCAACCCCGTGAAGGTTGTGGGATGATGTAGTGTCAAATTGGTTATGCCTATAAAAAATTGTAAAAAATAGAATGATAATAGAAGATTAACATCCTCCAATCTTTCCCTTTCACAATATTCAGGATACCATTTATTATTGAAAAACAGAATACCATCTATCGTTGACTCATCCACGGAGGACCTCACCGACCTCCTCCAATACTTGTTTGCACATGATAACTCAGTTTTCCATTCAAATCATATACTTCTATTTTTTTTTTTTATTAGTTATAGGTTATTTGATTAGATAAATGAAAACCCCACTTATATAACTTTGCAAATCCAGCCAACAATCCACCAACTAAACCAATGGAATGATTTGGTTATTCCATTTGCAGCATGACCAATATACTTAGTATGCCTAAATTTCCCATCAATCAAAACCATAATGACCACTACCAAATAAATTCCTATAAAGTGATGGTCTTCCAAAACCATGTTTTATTAAGCTTGTGTTGAATGACTTACCCAACTTGGCATTAATCCTAATTACATTTGCTTTTCAAACATGGTTTCAAAATTCTTTTAATGGCCTCAACATCCCCCAATTAACATCTATAAATCGTCTTCAAGAAACTTAAGTTTTCTTGCACCAATTTATGCACGTAATGTGTTCACACATCTCAAGTTGTCCTTTGCATGCACCCAAACATTGATGGATAGGTAATGGTGGAGCACCTTTTACATCTAAAAATTGAAAAGGACATGTACCCACCCCCACTAAATTGGCAAAATCGTTTTGTGCGTGGCTTCTCTTGTACCACCAAATCCTATTACCATAAATGGTGTTCGAGAGACCTAAAAGCCTTGGATTTCAACTTTACAAGTGTTTTATTTAGAATTGTTCCATAAAACAACTTTTAGTCCAAAATAACAAATATTTCATTTGCGATGATGCAAATGTAGTACTAGATTGAATAACTATGCTACCTTATGCGAAAAGTATAATATGTAAATTAGAATTTTATGTTTGTTTCTCTAGTTTTTTTTATTGACTTGGCCTTACTTCAATTTCAATAGAAAATCTTAGTACAAGCTAATACGAAAAGTATAGTGTAACCGCAAAGCGTGTGGTTGGGACACAACACAACTCACCAGAACCTTAGCACATAACGAACAAGTTTGTCCCCATTCCCTGAGTGTGCTAATTACCATTCACATGGATCCACCCCGTTTTGGAATTTCACTGCATGTGTGCGTTCACTATTCATGACCCCAATTATTGATGCATGCCTCCACCTTGTCCAATATGTTCTATATATACATCCTGCCACCTTTGGATATGATATTGTTTCGGGCTTGATCATAGATAATGATTAACAAAATATGCACCTAATCTCTTTCTAGTCATGAAGAAATAATATTCTATCTCTCATGTGTTTATCTACATTTTTTTCTTTTTCTCTGCATTATCTTTATATTTATTTTATTTTAGATTTTCAACATGACATCAAAGCATTGATCGATTTTGATCTTATAATTAAAATGACATGATCTTGAAATATATTTTTTATATGAAATTTCTTTCCTCCAATTTATTTCTTAAAGTTTATGATTTTTTCTATTTTTTCTAAATATCTCAGTCAAGGTTATTAAAAGAGATTGTGACAGATTTGATCAAGTGGGCCATGACTTTGACGGATTCAAGAAGAGCGAAATTAAAGTGAAGAAAAGTATTAAAAAATAAAGAGTTTGACTAAGTTATAATGGATAAAATTAAACCATTGAATAATTTTTTAGTAAAATTTTTTTGTTGAGATTTAGTAGGATCCATGTAATCTCTTTCTAATTATGAACAATAATATTCAAATGTAGTCTCTGTTTCTCTTCTTCTATTAATTATGTTTAGATATTTTAGTTAACCTAAATCTATTTTGACCAATGATAAGAGAACTTATCTTCATATCACTCGTGATTTAATTTAACAGTTTGAGGGTTAATTATTGTTTCATTGTTGATAGAAATTCATTTGTATAAAAAGGGACCAAAATTAATTATTAATTCTTATTATGGCCTTGAAAAATACGTTATCGTGTAAAATGTACATAAATTTTAGAGTAATTTGCACTTTTAGCCCCCCTAAAATGAATATTGGTAGAAATAGCTCCATTCATTGAATATTTGCAAAAACTAGCATCGTTAACTCGGTCAACGCTGACCTTTTTTTTTTAATTTTTGTACTGAAAATGGATTATATATAAACGGATTATACATAATCCATTCAGTACAAATTTTCAGTGCCCCTATGAAAACACTAAAGTAGAAATGCACTGGAATCTGATTATATTGTCTCTTGGGGACGGATTATACAAAAATACAAAAAAAAGGTCAGCGCTGACTGGGTCAATGGGGTTGTTTTTGCAAATATTCTATAGGCTGAGTTATTTATGCCAATATTCATTTTAGGGGGCTAAAAGTGCAAATTACCCTAAATTTTGTTAATTCATTGCCCAAAATTAAAGAACAACTTTAAAAAAATCAATAGAGAATTGTGCTCTAATAGCACATCATTTTTATAAGATATAACTTAATTAAATTAATCATTGCAATTCATGATGGCCTAAAATAAAAGATCTTATAGAATAAAATTTCATCTAATTAAAATCATGATATAGCTAGGCTTCCATCAAAAACATTATAAGAAAACACATGATGAATGCTATTATTTTGTTGGAAATATCTTCCAAGGCATATTAAATATCATTTTTAGATATTACTAGAAAAAACAAATATAACTATGTAAGAGTTTAAATAGGGGATTTCTTGAGGATCGAGATGCACTTCGATAATGGACGTTTGAGGATCGCTGTTTAATAAGGGGATCTCTCAGTGACAAGTCTGGTTAAATATCTCTAACTGACCCTCCGTTATCGAGAATTTCCTTCCTCCCTTTTGTTCTATTTATTTTTTAATTTTGCTTGTAATTTTGTTACTCTATTTTTTCGCACCTCAATGTTTTAAAATCTTCAATAAAATAGTGATAGTAATATTTATTTATTTTTAAATAAAAAAAACTATTTATTATTCTCGGATCAAATCCAACCTGATCAATCATAATTGTCCTACAGTCCAAGAAGCCCCCCTGAGTCACAAAATCTGGTCGAGTCACTTCACTTGCTAGCAACCCAAGGAAAAAACAGCAACAATAATTGATGGAATGGAGCAGACATGGAATAATATATATCATTATAATGATGATAAGTATTGTAGTCCTTCCCAGATGGGAACAACCTTTGTGATGAGAAAATCAGCGAGAGGACAAACAAAGAAGAAAAAATAAAGTAATAACAAAAGTGTTCCAAGGAATCCGAGGAGATAGCCTGTAATGTTGCATTGCTCATGTTTTTAGTTTCTTCTTTGAATTAAAAGAGTTGTTGGACACATTTTTCGGTAACAATTCTAATATCATATATCTTGTTAATTTAATGTACTTACATTAATATAATAAATATTTTATTAAAATTTTATTTTATAAATGTATCTATGTAAAAATCATTGAAATGTTCACTCTTTATTTTTTTTATAATAACATATACTTAGTTGTGAAATATGTTATATTAAAAAAATCAAAATATGTAAAATGGAATTGAGACTAAAAATGAATTATGCTTAACATTTTTCTTGAATTAATAATAAATGGATGCTGATACACCGACTCCATTTAATGACCCCTTTTTTTAGTTACCATGCCAATAATATAATGTATAAAATTGACTAATATAATATGTACAACACTATATATATATATAAAACATGTAAAAAAATTATGTATTCAATTTATACATATTTTTTATAAAAATATTGCAATAGATAAAATTAGTGTGTTGAATGAGTATGCAAACGGGACTGCATCATATTCCATAATAAATATATGAGTGTAGTTACACACAATTTTTTTTTCAGCTCCAATTATAGTCACATATTTGTCGATAGAAAGTTACCGGAGCATATACTCACATTAATGAGGTATATGTTTCCATATAAATTTTTTATATTTTTGTATAAATGTATTATATCAATGCAATTTACTTGAGTATATGCTTTTTTATAAACATGCACTTCATTAAATAAGATATATTTATTAAAAAAAATCAAAACACATGCATACTGGAATAAGAGCCGAAAAAATGACTGCACGTATCCAAATATCCCCTTGTAAATTGCCTGATATCCATAGAACCTCCTAAGTTTTCATGAAGTCCATATAACCATTGAAAACACCTATGTAAATCCAAATACACTATTAAATTAAATTTTCATTGACAAACGATAAATATTGTGTTTGGTTAACATTGGATGAAGACTTATTGGTATACAAAAGAAATCCTGTAATGTTTTAAAAATGTGAAATTTGTTTTTTTATAAATATTAAATTTTCTTCTCTAGATAATGTTTTATAATCTACTTGGAGGGGGTAAATAATTATTTAGAGATGGTTTTTCGTATTGTTAAAAAATTATAAGGGTTTTTGGTATATTGTATTTTTAGTTAAGGTTTATAAAATGAAATATTCACATAATATTTTTTATTTCTCAATAAAAACTTAATTTAAAATATTATTTGAATATACAAAGGTGTATATAAAAACTTGAGGAATAGTCTGGTGGCTATAAACTTGAGGAATAGTCTGGTGGCTAAATAGAAATTTGACAGTTGACGGGGTTTATTTGGATTTTTCTCATTTACATGTATATCTATAATAACATGTGATGAGTGGTGGGGGTTGAAACATCAGGACTTTAGGAGGATCAATAGAAAAAAGGGTGTGCGACAGGACTTGTTGTCATTGTGATGGGTATGGGTCCCATCAATCCTTGTTTTGTGCTGGCCGACAAGTCTTCGTGAGAGAACTTGAATTCTAATTACGTAAGGTTGCGTTTGGTAGGGGCGTTTGGTAGGGCCGGCATACGAGTCGAGCAGCTTAGGCTTCGCTTATACTCGATTTAGTTAAAGCTCGTTCAAGTTCATTTGTTTAGACAAACAATTCGAGTTTGAATAATTTTTAAAGCTCTGTTTGTAAATGAGTCGAGTTCGAACCGAGCCGAACCAAGCTTGAGCCTATACGAGCTCGTTTACTTAAAAGAAAAAAGTAAACGAGCCGAGCCCGAGTGGAGTCTGAGCCCAAGCTTTATGTTATTTTCATATGTATAAGGTGTTATGATTTGTAAAATGTGACTTCTCAAATGCTAAACAAGATTTTTTTAACTAAACGAGTCCGAGCCGAGCCTTGATTCGAGCTTCGATTTAGCTTGTTTAATAAACGAGTCGAGCTTCAACCGAGCTTTTCACAAGCCCAACGAGCCGAGCTTGAACACAAAATGAAACTCGGTCCCGAGCCGAGCCTGATACTAAACGATCCGAGACTGAGCAGGTCAAAGCTCGACTCGTTTACTACCCCTTGCGTTTGGTTGTGCAATTGTAAAACCGATTATGTAAGAATTTATGATTGCAAAACTGATTCTGCAGTAAGCTCACTAACTCAGCTTTTTGAGATCGCAGCTTTTGAGCACTATTTTCCTGAAATCTGTTTGCAGGAAGCTGTTACAGTAAAACTGTTTGATTGAACGATTGCAAACGCAGTTTTCTGCAATTGCAAACGCTGCGCAATCGCGCAATCAAATACACCCTAAATATACTTTTGTTTTATGAGTTTTATTAAACAAAGATAATTTAATTCAGCCAAGATTTGCACATATATATACTCATCTTACGTACACATCAAAGAGTTTCATTAATATTTTGGTTACATTAATGTAATAAAAAAAAGTTAATTATTTTTTATATATACTACCCATGTGTTAATTTTAAAATAATAAATTATAAAAGAATCAATGTATTCATTTAATCTGAAACCAATAAGGGACGAAGGTGAAGAATAATCAATATTTACATTGTGATGATGATTTACATTGTGATGATGATTAGTCTATTATAATAAATTTTAAGTTAAGGATCTTTTTGTCATTTCTTTCCACTAGTTAGGGGTGAACTGTAGTAGTACTAAGATTTGATGATGATAATTTATCAATTGATATATTTTCAACTATATAAGATTTCAATAATATATAATTAATTATGTTTATTATTTGTAGTGATATAAAAAAGAATTAGCATGTATTTTTTAAAATTTATTTTTAGTGATCCTTGGTTCACATCTCATGCCCAATATTAAAAATAAGGATCTTGATAAAAAAAAAAGGAAAAAAAAAAGGATAAAATCATAAATGAAAAAGTTTTCATTCCATAACACTTATCGTGAGTGGTCTCACTATTCTTTTTGGATAGAGACATAAGCTATTCTGGGGTTTATACCTATTTTAGGAATTGTTGACTTTATCAGTAGAATAAGTGATTTTCTGTTTGGTTGTGTTTTAAAATTATTCTCATTGGAAAACGTAATAATAAAGTGAATGTGTTTGGTTGATGAAGAATAAAATGTGAATAAAGTGTAAAAAGTTGATTTGACATGTGGGCCCCATTGATGTATAAGAGGTGTTGACAGGTGATTTGAAATGAATGATGAAAAAAAACAGTGGGACCCACTTATGATTATTGTTGGAATAGGCTAATTCCATAGAAAATGAAGGATTACTATACCCCTTTATTATTTGTTATTCCAACATCCAAATACCACCTTATTCCTCTCACACAAACACCTTTTTTTCCCTATTCCCTGCCTATTCCCACCTATTCCTTCCCTAACCCTCTACCCAAACAGCCCCTTATTGAAATAAAAATATGAGCACTAATACACGCAGTCCATTTTGTAGTCTATTTTGCAGCCCGTTATACTATGATAAAGTAGTATATCTACGTTATCATATCATATAGGTCCTATAATAATATATAACTCATTTTTTTTCATTTTTTTATTCTGACAAAAAATACACTAATGTATCTTAATATATACTTCATTTCATATAATAATATGTACTTCAAAAGATGAGTGTATGATTTTTAAAAAATCATAGACTGTAAAACAGGTTGTAATTGGGGCTATGTGTATCTTTTTCCTTAAAATATACATGTTTGGATATCAAAGCCCAAGTCTTGCATGAGTGATTTGGCCGGTTCTCTTGTAGCCAATAAAAACCAATCTCGGGTCTTTTTGGAAATTCGTTTGGTTTAGGTCCTTCAACCACTTCTATTTGGACATTCGTTTGTTAATTGTTTTTCTTATTATTTTTGAGCCCTCACTATCCTTACTTTCATATATTGAAGTTATCGAATTTTCATATACGAATATTTTTTGAATCAGATACGGGCATATCTGTATCTAATCTGAAAATTTTTAAATATAGATATAAATTTTTCAGATGTCATATAGTTTTTGAATTTTCAAATGTGGATATGAATCAGATAAAATATTGTTTTTAAATAATTGACAGACTTAACTTTATGTTCTGTTTGTGTATCCACTCCTTCCTTCCTTAAGAAAAGAAAAAAAAAAAAACACACACACACACACCGATGAACCCATCTTTCTTTTTCCTTCTTCCTGTGTGGATCAAAGAGGGCCATGTATTTGTTTTGTTTTGTTTATGAAACCTGACGTTGTAGATATTGAATTGAATGATTGATTGATTAATGTCTCCTGCCATTCATTATAATATAATATAATAAAATCTGTCTGCCCCTGCCGACTATACAAGTATACAACACCTACTTTAAAGACCTTGGGTTTGCAACTTGTCCAATTGCTATTTTTGGGTGACTCCCGTGAAATACAACCCATGCTTGAATATACTATATGTATGCGTGTGTAGCTTCTACTTTTATTTTATATATATATTTTTAATATCAGATAAGCGGTGGTACAATATTAAATTAAATTAAATGTTATCTGTCTCTGTTTGTTTGGGTGAACATGAAAAGTGTGTTGAAATGGAATTTAATGAATCCCACCAAACCCTATGTGGGAGAATTGGGTGGTAGAGAGAAAAAAAAACCCAATGTGGAGATCTACAACCAATCAAAAGAAACCTCTTCTACTATTAAAGTACAACATCCCATGAAAGACATATTCTTGTTTTATCCCCATGTGGTGGGGGTATTGAGTATGATAGAATTTATCCACCTCATTGATTTGTTTGATTGATTATTGTTTTTTTTTTTTTTTTGTTTCAGTGACTTGTTCTAGCTTTAATTAATCAAATAGATTTTCTTTGGGAAGAAATCTCTTCTACCTCTTGTCCCTTTCCCTATTTTTAATTATAAGGTTAAAATATTAATGTTTTTGGATTTAATCACCAAAATTTTATATGATTAGACAACCAAATTTTCATTTTAATTACTAAAATATTAATTTTTTTAAGCCAGTGAATAGAAAGAGCTAACCTCAATGATAAAATTCAATCACAAGTCACGACAGCTGTTTGTATGTGTTATACATGAAAGTGATACAACAAGAACACAGATAAAGTGAAACAACTCCATGTCAACCTATTGTATCATTTCGGGTAAGTGTTACCCTCTCAAGTGGCGACCACAATTGATTTGTTGCATCACCTTGCATGGGTAGTTCTTAGCATATATATAATCCAAGCCCTACTAAATTAATTATATGTTAGGGTTGGGGAGGGGGGGACTAGTTATCCCACATAAATATTGTTCAGCTATTATTGGACTTCCTTGCACTTGTAGCCTCTATTATTGCTGTTATATATATTTTCTTCTGCCAATATCTTATTTTATCAACTAATGCAATCACATGATTGTAATATGGTCCCCCCTCATTTTGTCAGGTGAGAGGGAGAGACAGAGCATCTCCAACCTTTCATCCTGAAAAAGAAAATAAAATATAAGGTTGGATCCATATGATATTTTCAGTTAGTTCTGGCACGTGCATGGCGTGTTTGAATTATTTGAATCCTATGAAGGGTTGATTGAATAACAACCATAGGTGGAGATCTGTGGCTTTGCTGAATATCAGAGGAAAGGCATCTAGCTTGTATGGTTGTAATGATTATATGTAATGAATAAAAGAGTGAATAAAAAAAATATATATTTCTTTGTGGGGATAGATTAAGGTTTAATTAAACAATTTTAAGAACTTAATTTATAATTTGAGGAAGTCACTTGATAGATGGATTAAATTATACTAGGGGCTACTAAACAATTTCTTAGCCCCCCGTTTGTGGTGTGATATTGAGTTATTCGCTCTTGATAGATACTATGATAGATAACAATTCAGACTGAATAAACAATTTTTTGTTTTGTTGCATTTTCTGTTATTCTCATTGGAAAACGTAAAAATGATTTTTTTTTGTTTGGTTCATCTTGGATAAAATAATGATAAATGGTTGATAAGAGATGAATAATAGTTTAACTTTTTAAATGACAACTATACCCCTGGGAATAATGTGAAAAATGCACGATTGATTTGATATATGTGACAGTTTTTGAAATCTGTGTGAGACTGTTAGGTGAGATAATTTTTTTTAAATGACAGAGAAATGTATTTTTATCCATTGGCATAGATAAGGTCTGATAAGTAATTCTAACATTTTCTCAGAATAGTTATCAGGCTTTAATTTAGTTTATCCAAACATAACTATCGAGGTTTATTCTGATAAAACAAACAACTTTTTTTTTATCATTCTCCTGTATTCTTCCTTATTCTGAGCTTATTTCTCACGCCATACGGGGGGTAGCTGTCTGGCAAAGGTATGTTGAAGGGTCCTGGTTTTGATTTTTACTCTTGCTAATATGATAATAATTAACTACAAAATAATATATATATATAAGTGATTGGGTGCGGCGGAACGGCGGTGCGGCCACGACGTGGGCCGTTCGATCGCGGGTCCATCGCATCCAACGGTCGATGTGAATCGCACCTGACCGTCCGATGCGATGGACCCGTGATCGCTTCCCGCATTCCCGCACTGAATCACTTCCCTATATATATATATATATATATATATATATATATATATATATATATATATATATATATATATATGAGTGATTCGGTGTGGTCGTGCGGCGTTGACCACGGGCCGTCGATCACGGATCCATCGCATCAGATGGTCGGGGACGATTCACATCGACCGTTGGATGCGATGGACCCGCGATCGGACGACGCACGTCGGATCCGTACGACCGCACCAACCGCACGCTATCACTCGACTATATATATATATAGATAGAGAGAGAGAGAGCCTATAACCCATAATATATTATCACATCACATGTCTCAGTACCAAAACATGGGACTTATGTATTATATTTATTAAAATAGAAAAATATATATACATATCACATAAATTTTTATTACATTTTGTATAATATATCATTCATAGTACCACAATTATTTTAGTATATACCATATCCCATTATGTATATATGTCTTATGTGAAGATGCTTTTATATGATTTTTTCCCGTAGAATATTCAAAAGCATAAACAACACACTCCTGGATTTCCCGTGATCGAGGATTGAATATTGTTCATACATACAAGACAATTGAATTTGGGAATGTTGTAAGAAAATCTAATCAGTGTTGGATTTCATCAGTTTGTGTCAGACTTGAACGAGTAACTAACACGTGTCATGTGAGTTTCTGTTGACTTTTGAACATTAGGGATTGAAAAAACCAATAGAGGCACTGATTTTTTTTTTGTTTGTGAGAAGTTAATTTTTCCAACAGCAGCTCTAATTAGTGAGAATCAAAACTGGTTTAATTAGTTCCACACAAGCCTTACATTTAAATGATATGTTTCATTTTAGTCCCTGGGAGGGACCTATTCTTAAATTATTTAGTTTTTTTAGTCCCTGGGAGGGACCTATTCTTAAATTATCATTTAAATGTAGGGATTAAAATCTAAATATGAAGAAGTGAGGGATTGATCGCTAAATCTTATAGTTTACGGGAACTTAAAACTAAAAATCCCATATATATATATTATAAAATTTGCTTGAATTGATAGTATAACAAGGGAACATGTTTCATACACAACATAAAATAATCATCTTATGTTACATAGGACTTTCTATGCATTAGACGAATTTATTTATTGCTAGATGATCATGCTTAAGCTCAATGGCCACTTAATTGACTTTCATGCCTTTTTACGTCAAAATTTTTTTTGTGCCTATGTTCTATAGTCATTGAACAAAATCTCATGGTCATATTAAAAGCAGAGAGTTAGAAGTTGGGTAAACATGAGTTTTTTTTATTTAAAAAAAGGTAGATCTTGCTACCGGCACTTTCATAGATCATTAAAAGTGGGTTACAAGTCTGAAACTGGGTAAACATGAGGTAACTTTCACTTAGCTTTCCCTTCTCCCATCTTGGGACATTTATCTATATACTTTTATTTTAACCTTGTGATAATTTAGGTCCATCCAAAACTCTGAAACAACAAAAATAAATATTTATGTCAGCCCCATATCACCAATGATGTATATGTTTTATTTAATAAAACATGTAATTTTATATTTTTCAATAAGCGAGTCAATGCAATTCATTAGAGTAATTATTTTTATTTTTATGAAAGTGCATCCTTTATTTTTATAAAATCAAAATATGTCAAAACTACACATGCGATTGCACTAGATACTATCCTAGACATTATCCACTTAAGTGCGAATATACTCAATTAGCCATTACCACAGTTCTAATTGAATATATATAATAGGTTAGGTGAGTATATACTCGTTTTGAAAAAATAAATGAAGACATGTTTTCAATTCATTCGAATATAGGCCTATTTTTTTTTGTGAAGGTATGAACTTTATTATACAAGCATATATACACCGTTACAAAAAAAAATTCAAACCATATTTGAAACTGCAAAATGACCCCAACATTTTTCAAACCTTACAAAGAAAAATCCATACAACCCCCCCTATGAACCGCCTAAAATCCATACAACCCCCAGACTTTTCTTAAAATCCATAGAACCCAATGAAAACACATATGTAAATCCAAATAGCTCACTGAGTTAAACTTTCGTTGACAGATTAAGGTTATTATGTGAATATTTTGACTAGTTAATTTTGGTTGAAAATATAGCATACCAAAAATCATCTATAATATGTTTAAAATGCAAAAAATCATTTGTAAATGATAATTTTAATCTTCTGGATAGGGTTTTATAATTTCATCAAAGGAGTAAAATCATCATTTATAAAATGTTTTCTGCATTTTCAACAAATTGTAGGGTTTTTTTTTTGTATGATGTATTTTCAATCAGGGTTAATCAAATGAAATATTCACATAATATTCATCATTTGTTAACAAAATTTTAAACTAAAGAGTTATTTGGATTTACATATGTGTTTTCAATATGTTATATAGATTTAAAAAAAAGCCAATGGATTACATGGATTATAGGCAATTTACAAGGGGGTTATCTGGATTTTTCCCTTTTTTTATATATAATATAATTGTGTTCATTCTGATCCATGATCCGGCCCACACCCGACCTGTTTCAATCACCAACTCACACACTTTCACGTTTGAGAGAGACCCCAAAATCATGAGTGGCTATCACTCATTCTAAAAGGAGGGTTTGGTGCTGTTATCTTGGGAAATTAAAGTATAAGATGGGGACCATAATATGGTGCTCTTGGTCATCAATAAAAATAAAATAAAAACATTAAAAAAAAACACAAATTGATTAGGGTGGATATGCGTTGGGCACACAGATCAGAGATATCATTTCATATTTGTTCAAATTCTTATATATTCTCAAGGGATCAAGTCATGCATGGTGTCCATTTCTCTCCTTTTCCAGGGCTGTCATGTTGCACACCTTGCATGATGTTGTCTTTTTATTAATGTAATGTAATGTAATATAGACGTGGGTGTAGAAGAGTGGTCCTATTTTAATATACATTGAGACAAATCAATGCCAAACAGTGACTATATAGTAGATTATAAAAGGATAAACAGCATTAAAAACGATTGGGGTATTTGAACCCACGAAATCTCTGAGGATGGTGACTTTCCCAGATTTCATGCTGCCCCAATCATAGAGGTTGCCATGGGCCGGGCCTCCTGGGCCTAGTCGGGTTTGATCCGGGTTGGTCCTCTCCGGGCTTATCTCGGGCTTCGAAGGGACCGGGCCGAGTCTCCTATTATAGATACACACAGTTCTAGAAATGTTGATTCAGTCACATTCATTAATCAAAACTTAGGTCTCACATGTTTTCATTTTTTTTAAAATATTAAACATCATTTAATGAGATATATGCTATAATAAAAATTGTTTATGACTCTATTTTGAATTAAATAAATCCAGTTTTAGTAAATGTAAAAAAATATTTAATGTGATATATACAACATCTAATGAGGTATATGTTTCACTGGATTTCTAACGTGGTATACAGGAGTGTGTTTTGGACTGAGAAAAAATTAAGTGTAACGGCACTCATTTTTTAAAGGTGTCTATTGTATACTTCATTTTTATCAAAGTATATACTTTCATACAAAGAGTTGTGCTCAACTATTTTTGCAATCAATTTTTGCAAATTGCATATGTTTTGATATTTTATTTATTTAACTGACTAATGAAGTATATTCTTTTATAAAAGTATGAAATACATATTTACATAAATTGAATGCATATTTTTTATGTTTTTCGTAATAGAGTTAATAAAAACTAGGAGCTATAGTAAGAAAGTGAAAAATTCGATTATTTATTTAATGAGGCATATATCTGGTGGACATATGTGAACGAGTGTAAATGAGACTGTGTTTAGTAGCATCCAGTGTTCTTCACAAAAGCATCTTAATGCGACCTGATTTTTCAAAAAAACATTATTATTAGTTTAGTTGTTTTACTGATTTTTAACTCATAAAAATTGAATCTAACTGAAATTCAAAACATTTGGAATTGATTTTCTCAAAACCTGATCTTTTAAAAATCATAACACTGTATCAGTCAAACAAAAGGAGAGATTTTTTCTCAATCCCCTTTTTGTTTTGTCAAAAAAAGTGGTAGAATTTTTTTTTCTCCTTAGTGAACGTGAAAAAGATTTTTTTGTGTTGTAATAGTGGTAAATTTTTCTTTACCTCCTTACAGTGAACATTGATAAGATTATTTTCACTCACTTTTCATCAGACAGAAACCAAAAGCCTGATTAAAAAATGATTTCATTTCAACACTTTCAAATGCAAAGTCAGATGTAATCATATTATTAGACGGATGGAGGGATAGACTTAATTTTGTACCTTCTTTCACTACCAACTTCACAGTCAATGAATGATAAATTTCTACACAATCAAAGTATCTACCCTGAACAATCAGAAAGCTTACAAGCTCTCTAGGTTTTTAGAATAAGAAATATCAAAAAATGGTTCTTTGGCTAAACTGGTTTGGCCTACCAGAACAGACTTGAATAACCATTCAGATTGTTGAAGGATGCAATTCTAGGGGCCTATAGAACAGATCCTATTCAATTTAAGATCCTGAATAACCATTCAGTTTAAAAGGGTTGATTTAGTTTTCTTGTTAGACACCAAGATAATCAAGAATAATTCTTCATTTATTTGGAATAAAATCAATGCCAATCAAACATAATAGTGAATAACAATTATATCACCTCAGAACTCAAATCACAGACACAGAATGGCAAAACATCTAAATCTCCAATGAGCCATAACTAAGATCATAATGCAGTGTTAAGTTTTAGTTTAGAGGAGCAAATAATTCATGATTCAGAGAAGTAGTAACTGATTTTTCCAAGTACATATAACATATGATTCATTTCCATATATTTAAAGAACCCATAAAAAGGATCACATACATGCCTCAAATGAATTATTCATTCAATAAAATATGTGAAAAATGGAATACATATAATAATTCTGACTACTAACAAAAATCTCCTCAATTGGAGCTAGGCACATCTCTAAAAGATTAACATTGCTAAGGCTTTCTTCATGAACAGATCTGCCAATACTATTTATCTTCACTGAGTTAAGTTAGCCTAGAGTAAATTCCAAAAGGAAAAACACTTCTGTTCTGTGCCTAGTTTTCACTAGCACGCTTTATCTGAAGCGCTGCTCTAACCATGTTCCCCCTTGTGATAATTCCAACCTTCAAAAAAATATATAAAGTCAGATCGATAGAAGGAATAGAAATCATTCAAAGAAAATATATTCATATATCTTACCAATTTACCAGCTCCATCTACTACTGGAAGACGGCGGAACTTTGTCTCCAGTAGTAACCTGTCATTACAAGAAGATCTCAGCATAAGCTGTTGTTACTGTGTTAATACATTTCTATAGTCTGCCATGTTTCATAGTCATACAGACCTTACTGCATCTTCGAGGTTTGTATTTTCATGAACAACAAGAGGAGAGGGCGTCATCACATCGTCAACGACTTTACCATTGGTCTTACTGAGCAAACGCTGGATCTCATTAAATGTCTGCGGAAAATGTTATGACATCAGTTGCATGAACACTTGGAAATTCATAAGAAATTCTCAGCGTTTAAATGTCTCATGGGGCTAGTATGATGCATAAAATGAGGTTGTGTCAGCAACATCCTTGTTTGGTCTTAAAAAAAACATATGTAGAAAATGAGGAAAATGCGGAGGGCCATATGTTTTGATTGACACGTGAAGAGAGGATCTGCAACAATAGAATACTTTATGAATAATGGAGTGTGTCATGTCAAGCGATCTAGTCTAGAACATATAATTAATGGGATTATTTCGTAAATGAAGCAAGGGAATTTGAATGGAAAGCTAAGAATCAAAAGCTAGCTGAGAGGAGAAAAATGTTATGAATACAAGTTTAAAATATGAAGACACTGGATATGAAGACACTGGATACACTGGATATGAAGACACTGGATACATGTGATGAAGATGGGGACATTGTAAAAGATGTTCCTAATTGGACTGCTGATAATTAGATAAGGTCAAACAGCGTCATAATTGGGCAAGGAGAAATTTGTTGCAAGACAGCAATTAGGTCAGTCGTGCACCACAAGTCAGCCTCTGCACAAATATCTTGGTACTTATCATCAACTGACTCTATTTACTAAAGCCTATGCATGTGTCAACGTGTCATCCATGTGTATAGTGAAGTGATAAATATGTTTTGGTCAACCATGCTACACATGTATTACTATAGTTATTCCTGAATCCTTACTCTCATCTTCCCCCCACTCTCAAGAACCCTATATAATCCTCTCTGGAAATCTTAAAATAATTGGCAAAGAAGAAGCACAAGAAAAACGAAAAAATAAAGTAAAATAGAATGAACAATTCCCAAACGTTTGCTGAACACTGCATGCCACTTTAGCTTTTTTTCCCATCCCGTATAAACCAGTATCTGAACTTGTGACCTTGCTTAAAGACTTTGATGAAGGTGGTCACAAGGTATTGAACAAAGTAGATTCACAATGGGATACATTTGACCATTTTATATTATTACTGTGTCTATCGACCTGGCCTCTAAATTCTAGAGACAAGCTATATTTGAGTTTTAAATACTAATTCAAGGTATTCTATTCTTATTAACAGATTGCGAATTTACAAAATAAAATATGAAGCACTTGGAAACACTTGTTGAGATGAATTACAGGGTTCTCTTTCATACCTTCCAAGTACGATCAACTTCAGGAAACAAGCTTGTATCAACCCATCTGCTACCTACTCACCAAAAAGAGGTATTAAAATTTGAGATTTAATTTTTCTAAAAGTGATAAATCTTAAAACCACAGGACATTAAGATATTCATCCACCAACTAACCTCTGGAAAGACCTTCAAGACAAACAGAAGAAAAACCAAATGTACCAAGACATTATACATACAAATTTGTTCCCCAGTAGAGTCCTCTTCTACTAGGGACATATTCGGTGATGTATTCCTCTATTTTTTATCATCTGTATTGGGCTTTCCCTTTATTCTAATACAATGAAGGCAATTGCCTACTGTCTTTTTCAAAAAAAAAAAAAGGGTTTTTTGACAGCACAAATAAGTTGGACACGAGTAAATCCATGCAAGACAAACACAATGGCAGATAAAAATGCGAAGAATTAAATTGTAATAATTAACGAAACCCATATTTGAGAATGTAAACAAGATCTTTTGGAAAGGACCAAAAAATGAGTTCGCCCAAAGAAACAAAGGTGAACAGCTCCTTTAGGATAAAAGAAGATTGAAAGTCAATTCAGGTAGCTTGAGTAACAAAAACAAGCACTGTGGTGCTGAACTTTCTAGGTGGTTAGAGGGGGTACTAAAAAGCAGAGAGTAGCCCCAAAAAATATTATTTTAATATTTACTATCAGACGATGAACACAACAATTCAGCATTTAATGAAGATGATCAGTTGTCACCAATGGTGACACACAGCTAGTACCAGCCTATTATTGTAGATGCAAATTTACTTCATTACATCCATGATTTCAACTCTTAAGTTTTTTCATAAATATATGTCTTCATCATCATATTAACTTATTTGATTCATTACATCATGAGAACACATTAACTCCTTTATTATCCTGTACATTGTGCATGTCATAAACTACCACATATCAATGCGGAAGAACTTAACATTAGATGATAGCTTCCCCACAAAATATGGCTAAAGGAAAGAAATATTTTCAACATGATAGAATACTAAGCACAAAACTTGGAAGATGTGCTTAGAAATTCAATCCGTATGAAACATGTTCTCAATAAAGTTTCCAACAATCAAATAAATTGGCAGAGGAAAAATACGATAGCAAAAGTACAAAATTTACATTTTAGTAGTTATCATGACAAAAAAAATAACCTGAGATAGAATCCAATGCTAATAAATCATAGTCTGAAACTACACCAACCTGCAAAGAGGAAAACAATCACAGTTCAGTGCATTGAATTGACGCAAGCTTATAGAATTAAAAGTCAAACTAAACTGATTCCACAAGATGAATGGACAATCCAACATACAAACTGCACGATTTAATGTGATAGAGTTGATCATAACATGACAATCAACAAGTAAATGGAAAAACATCTGAGGTACTTGAGGGGATCCTATCCAGCTCATAATAATGAAGATACATTAGCCTGAATATCTGATGTTCACCCACTTCCACTAAGAAATAGAATTATGGAATTCAAAATTCAAAAGAAGTGAAGGTAATTCAATTTGAGAACCTAAGGATAATAAAGAAATATCTCACAGCCAGCCCACATTTGGGAAATTCTATAATTCTACTTCAAATTTTCTAGTGTTTTCAGGAGGAGTGTTCTCATTCAACAATTCAAGAGTCATTAAGCAGCATTTGGGGAATTGTGGGATCCTTAACTCTGTTGACTAATCTTTCTATCAGGTTGGTCCCAACTAGAAATCCAGATGATTCCTTCCAAGAGATTAATTCCTATCAGGAGGTTTAATTGTAAACATGGGATTTAATCACTCACTGATCCTCATGGTAATGGCAAGTACTGTTATAAAATAAATGAATCCAATAAATTTTCCTAGTGTTGACACTGATCAGGTAGTAAATAATCATTGGTCCTTCAAGTGGTGTGGTTATAATATTCTCCCTAAATAATTTGAGCTGATGATAAATCCAAGCAAAATTCCAGGGATGAAATGGGGATCTCTAGATATTTCACCAATATTTGAGAAAGAAAGATGTTGTCACATACCACCATTGCAAAATACATAGAAAACTATAAGCATGTCTGAAGGCGTGACTTTGATGAGAATGATTTCTATCTAGGGAGACTGAAAAAGAGTTGCCCCAACCAATCGTTATTATCTGAAAACAAATTTGTAGATAACGATTTCTCACTGAGAATGGCAAAAGGGACAGAATTAAGTATATAGGCAATGACAAATGTATTTGACGAATGTCAAAAACATTTCTCTTTCCCCCCTTTTTTTTAGGGAGTGGGGGGGGAGGGGATGTTGGGGTGTTTATGTTTTAAGGGGTTGGCTAGTTTCAATGTCTAACCACATTTCCCGAAATGTCACCCATATATCAGTCCAAGGGGATCAACACAGAATGGTTAAATTCAGTTTACTGATTTTTCCCCTTTCGGACCAACAATTCATCATGGCAGAAAATAAAATTGATATTTTCAGTGGCATTATATATTTTTCCACATGTCAACTACATGTTGATCAGGCATGTCTTCCAAAAATGGAATTGAAAACCTTGGTTAGTACAAGTAACCAATGGCTGACAACAGGAACACATGTCATGTATGCAACTTGATAGAGGTGGTGGTTCATAAAGACTTGATCGCAGGGGTAACAAAGTTATATTTCAATTGTCCCTAGAGGGATCAGAGACCTTTAGGAAACTGCTAATCTTAATTAATGGCAGAATGAAAATGACCCAAGAGAAAGTTGGGTTCTGTTTGGTTAAGGGTGGTTATGTGTGGAACACATAAATGTGCATTATATCATTTTTTCTTCTTTTTTTAGTTGGTAAGTATTTTTTCCTGATTAAATCTTACCCAATTAACAAGCACCAAGATTTGGACATAAATTCTCTCACTAAGGAAGAAGTACCTCTACCATCCTATGAAGAGAATTTTAGGATTACATGCAAACAATATAAGTCAACCTCTACATTTTCCTAACCACTAAAATTTCATTAATTATATAGCTTGTTAAAGTGGCAATGAAGTCACATTACATCAAAAAGTAAGGTTTAACAAATATGAAAAGCCAGAATTTTTTTCCTGAAAATAAAATACAAAGGTAGATTAAAAGGCCAAAATGGGTATTGTCGGCCCATGAATCCTTGTCATATGATGTGCAATTTTAGACACTTTCTCATCTCTTCTTTAGGTTTTGTTATAATGCTAAATCTGTGCCCCTATGGCAGTGTAAGTTGATAACACCTGGAATTCAGCCATGTGTGTACACTGTACACAAAAGAAAATTTTACTTGATCCAACTTCAGTAACCTGAGTACAAAACATATAATTTACAATAGGAGCCAATCTACATCTCCCTCCCCTCAGCACTCCACCCACTGTATATGCTTGGCTAGGGACTCAACATAAATACCATTGCCTTCTGATTATGCTGTGATTGTGAAACTTGGATTGTTGTGCTTCTAAATATATTAGATTGTTCATGAAACAAATAAAATAGCATTTTTTATTGTTTGTCGACATCATCTTTTATCCTACACACACGGCATGATGCAGAATGATTTATGTTAAAAAGATTATTAAAGTTTAAGGAAATAATAATTTAAAATATACTCAGGAAGAACGCACCAATTTACAGTCATCGTTGATTACAGGAAACCCAGTTATTCTGTTTTCAACAAGAATCTGCAAAGCTGTATTTAAAAAGAAAGAGGAAGATAAATAACAATAAATATATATATATATAAAAACTGGATATTAAATGTATTCAAATGTACCATCGAGGATCACAATACCTTCATCAATAGTGGTGCTTGGCTTTACAGCATATAAATCCTCCTTTTTGGTCATAAAATCACCTACTTTATATAGGCTATTGCTTGGCTGCAAAATCAATATGCCATAAGGAACAGGGAGGCCATGCATTGATAAAATTCTATTAGGACAAAGAATTGAATACTGATAGTATATGGCCCGCTATGCCTTGTAAGTTGTAAATATGCAAGATATCAAGCTGATTAAATTGGCCCCAATTTAAAATGCAGCCATTTATAAAATGCACCCAATTTAAAATGAACCTGCCATAAGGAACTTGGGTCCAGACAAGGAACTTGGGTGCATTTTAAATTGGGTCCAGACACTAGTCAACATCGGCGGCTTAAACTCTTTGTTTCTGAAGATCCCACACTTCAAAATCAGCCACGCATCACCTCCTTTGTGGTGATTCACATACCATACTGAATTATTAAAGGTAGGGATCCGCTCATCATCCCAAAGATCACTGTGTGGATGGACTGACTCAAATCTCATTGTAGCATTTTGAAAAGGGTTTGAAAAGGAGCTTTCCATTTAAAGCTTCGGAAACCCGTTTGAAAAGTATGATTTTATATAAAATAACTTAATAAAACCCGATTCATAGCTCACTTTCTTTGTTTTTTTTTTAAACATACCTTTTGTACTGTAAAAACTGAAACAAACTTTTTAATTAGACATATTTTTTTGTAACAGTACGAAAACATGTTTAATTTTTTTTATTTATGTAAAAGCAAAAGCAAGTCCAAACGGGTTTCGAAACAACCAGACTCATAGGAAGCATACTTTTCTCATATAATAATTGAAAAGATACCTTTTTTTCTAATTTATTATAACCAAAAAGCTTTTTTTTTCTTTCTTTCCAAGTATTAATCATCCAAACAAGTTTCCAAATGCTACACGATAGAGATTCCACAAAGAAAGTAAGGGCTAATAAACACCAAATAAATAAATAAATAAATAAATGAATAAATCAACGGGAAATTAGCAAAAAGAGCATTGTTTAAACCAATATTAGCAAAAATAGCACCGGATTGGGAATATTTGTAAAAACTAGGTTGTATATATAGGGCACCTCCTTTGTTTTTTTTTGTTAAAATCACTACTTCTTCTCATTTGATTAAATATTAATGCTATCATTCTTTTATCAACTATTTAATTAAATTTTAATGGCTGACATTTCTTTGTTATGAGAGAAAATCATGGAAAATTAAATTTGAGTGGCTAAAATAATAATTTCTTTTCATATATTTCTGAGCCATTAAGTTTAATCAAATAAATAAATCTTCCACGATTATCTATATCAACTAGATATATTTTAAACAAAATAACTCGGTCTATAAATTTCCATGATTTTCTCTTTTCGCAACCGAATATATGTTAAAAAAAAATATCAGTCATTAATATTTAATTAAAGGAGAAGAAATAGTGATCTTAACAAATCACAGCAATATAAATGATGCTATTTTTGTTAATTAACCAAAATCAAACCCCCAAAAAAGAAAAAGAAATTCGGGAATGGAGTATGCTCACCAGCACGGAATCGGAACCGTTCATCAAACCACCGCTTCTGGTCGCGGGGGACGGCTTTCGTGCTCCGAAGATCAAGCACTCGATCCTCCGCCGGACGGGCGAGGCACGCCTTCCTCGGATCGCGACAAGGAGATTAATCGGTCCGGAGGCCGAGGAATGGAAAAGGGAGACGCGGCCGAGGGGGGTAGAGAGTGCAAGTGAGTCCATCGTCTTCCAAACACCCTCAACAACAAAACACAAACGAAAGTGGTGACCTTTGATTGATATTTATAGATGGGGTTTCGTTAGACTGGTCAGATACGATTCGTTGAGATTCCGAGTTTTTGGGTGGGTCGGTTTTGATTTGGGTGGATTGGGACGGGAACGGAAGGGGAGACCTCTGTTTTGGATCGGTTGCGGGAAGGCATTGCGAAAACGTTTTATTTAGTGGGAAAGACGAGGGTTTCGGCATAATAGGGAGAACGCGTGATTTTGAAGAGACTATATATATGAAAGGAACCCGTTTGAAGCGGTGGCTTCTTTGATTCTTCGGGGTTTCAATTTGGGGGGTTACGTCTTCAAACGATCTTGCCTACGTGGCGTTTTCTAGATGCAGAACCTCCGCGCCAACCCCGCAAATATTAATATTATATTAATATATTAATATTAATTTTAAATTCAGTTATATTTTTAGCGAGTCCATAGCATGACACGTGGCATCTGTTAGTGGCCTTCATTCTAACCTTGGTAGTCGATTAAGACCTACAGCGAGACTGGAGAATTGAATCTCCGTGAATCTAGATTTTAAACTCGTCTTTTTAGTTTTTATAAATCATAATTTTTTGTTATTATTTATCTGAAATGTGATAATAGGAAGTTATTAAAATAGAGCTGTTTAGTTGTATAATTGCAAAAACAATTTCATGTAAACACAAAAACTATTTACTCATACTATCTAACACTGTCTTAGACAGACTTATGCAAACATTTTTAAAGTGATATTTTATTTTCACAAATAGATTTCTATTGACTTTCATGACTTGATTTAAGATTTTTTAAAATAACATATGTAAACACAATTTTATCCAACTTAACCTATTAAACAATGTAAGAATCATATATATAAATATAATGTCTATTTTATGTATGTCTAAACATTATAAAAGCAAATAATATAAGAACTTATATTGTGCAGAATTAGAAATATTCTAGTGTGTTGAAAATATAATTTAAAAAGAAGTTTTTAGCTGTTCACAATTTTTGAGATGATGATAGCTGCTTCATGAAACACAGATTTTGAGACACGACTTTTTGATGAAATATATTAATGATAATGTATGTAAGCTGACTTGTTTCGTAACAACTTTTATCTTTTAAAGAAGCTAAAAGTCTTGTTGTGAGATGGGGCTTAGGCAAATTCAAGTTAAAAGTTGTGCATGTTTGTTAAAACTTATAAGATGCAGATTATAATTTTTACCTTAAAATAAATAGTTATTGCATGTTTGGTAACTTTATTGAAACTTATTTAAGTTAAAAACAATTTTAAAAACTTATTTAGGGTCCGTTTGGAAAGTTGGGTTAGGGGTACTTTTCGGATTATAACTTATGGATTATTTTTTTAAAAGAATATGTTGGACATTACTATTATTCATTTTAAATATTTTTATCTTCTCTAAATATTTCTTTCATCTTCCAAAATTTGAGATAACACATGTAAGATTAAGACATTAGATTGTAATTTTTTTTTCTTGGATAAAATTAATTTTAGCTAGAATATTTTAGTTGTGTTTTTTATTAATAGATATCAAGTTCTATATTTTTTTCTTTCAAGTCCTTTTTTTTAATTATTGTGAAATTTAAGATTTCAGTAATTTTTTTTACATATTATTTAATGTTAATGGAGAATGAGTGATTATTATAATTTTATAAGTAAAATCACATTATCTTATTAAAGAGAAATTAAATTTAACTTTGACTTTTAAAAATGGTATTTTTGAAAATTACATAAAAAAATGTTATTTTACAGTTTATTCTAACAAATATCAATAACTGTTTATTCTCTGTTTTTCAAGAGCTAAAATAAACATGTCAACTGCTTATTAGAAAATTTATAATATATAATCTATGAGTCATAATTTATAATTTGTAAATTTAAACTGCAACAAACATGACCTTTATAAAATTATTGCACTTATAATCAAATAAATAATAAATGAAATAATGAAATATATATCTTTGAAAATAATGATGGGTCTTGGCATATATTATATAATAAATAATAATGAAAATAATTGATTGCAACACAAACAAATTCATCATTTTTAGATATTCATTAGACATATGAGGTGATATTAATATTTTATACATATGTATATTCATAAAAATAAAGAAAAGATATTATAAATCGAGAAATGATAAAATACTAGACAAATATGAAATACATGTGATAATCAACATCCATAAAACAGCCATAAAAATAAATAAAAAAAGTAGAAGAAGTAAAGAGTTTTCCGACGAAAAGTTCCTTGCAAAGACTATCACTACAATGAATAAGACTTTTCTTGAGGACAAAGTTTCTTGTAAAATGTAATATTTATGAAAAAAAGTCCATGAAAATCGGGGGATTTTGAAATGACGTTTTTTTTTATATTGCTTTCTTTAAAATTTACAATAATTTATCATTTTTGAAAGAAAGTCTTCACAAATTCTATTATAATTGAATAACGTTTGACTTTTTGTCTATGAACTAATGTTTTAATTGAATAACACATGATATATAAATCTATGGACATGAATTTTTTGTCCATGAAAATCATAATTGACTTCCTCATACAATTTAACATTTATAATAAGTCTTGATCACGCAACAAAAAATTTAACTATCACTTTTTAATAAAGATGATATGACTTTTGTGATGGGTCATCAACTTTGTTATAAAATTGATTAAAATTTTCTTGTTAGTAGATCATTTACTTTTGAGTGTTATTATACTCACTATTTTTTTTAAATAAAAAATGCAGTCTTATATACCTCGTTAGAAATCCAACGAAACATATACCTCATAGACGTTGTATATATTTCATTAAAAAATTTCTTACACTTACTTAAAAAAGATACATTCAATTCAAAATGGAGAGATATACAATTTTTATCAAATCATATATTTCATTAGATGATGTTTACTATTTAAAAAAAATATGTTTGATCTGAGTTTTAATTGATAAACAAACTGAGTCTAACATTTTCCTATACTTTTATAATTCAGGTTTTGTTCAGTTTTAAACTAAACATAAAAAATCATACAAATGTTATTCTATGTTTACTCCACTCTGTATTCCAAAACCAAACAGAGCCCTTGAACATCCCTTTGTTTGGATGCCGGATAAATCACGGATAACCTTGATAACCCCGGATAAAATTTGGATGCCGTTTGAAAAGCCCGGATAAACCCAGATAAAATGTGTCAAAATAAACTGATATAAAGTGGTATATGGATTTCAATCAACTCCTAGAGTAAAATTTATCTTAGGTTATTCCATCCAAAGAATAAGTGGGCCCACTGTTAAATCAACTGTCACCACCTTTATAAATCACATGTCAAATCAACTATCATTACTTTTTTACCTTTTATAAATCTTTATCCATATTTTATTCACATTTTACCCAAACAACAAAACATTTATTCTTACGATTCCCAATGAGAATAATTCAAAACACAACCAAACACAAAATTATTTTATCCTTATTTATACTCACTTATGCTCGGATAAATAAATATTTAATAATAAATCTTATTCTGCATCCAAATGGGAGCCAAGATCAAATGGGAGCCAAGATCCCCATTCACCCCTCAGATAGTATAGTGTGTGTGTGTGTGTTTTGGTACAATTCAGATGGTGCTCTTCAATACCCGCATAATCTCCATATATTCCAGAGATATGCCATTACCCTTTCCTGTGAACCTCCTACATACATCCATTTTTAGCCTCACAATTTCACACTTCAGTGAGGTAACTAAAGAAAAATCTCATCAGATATAATCAATTCCCACTTCAATCCAAAAAAAACAAAAAAATGAATCTCCTCTGCAAACCAGTGACCCCCTCTCACCTCCCCAATCCCCACCATCCTCTCCCCATCCAATCCTTCTCCCAACCCAAACCCACCCTCCATTTCTCCTCCCCAAACCCCCCAATCCATCCCCTCCGATGGACTCTCCGCCCCACCCCCGCCTCCGCCTCCTCCGCCGCACCCGAAGACGTCGACATGGTCCGCGGCGCCGACGGCGTCTACTCGGCCAAACCCAAGAAGGTGGTCGTCCTCTGGGACCTCGACAACAAGCCCCCCCGCGGCCCCCCCTACGACGCCGCCCTCTCCCTCCACCGCCTCGCCTCCTCCTTCGGCGAGGTCCTCTCCATCTCCGCCTACGCCAATCGCCACGCCTTCGTCCACCTCCCCCAGTGGGTCATCGACTCCCGCCGCGACCGCCGCGCCCTCGACGTCCTCGAACGGAAGGGCGCCGTCTCCCCTCCCCCCGGCGCCTACGCCTGCGGCGTCTGCGGCCGCAAGTGCCGCACCCACCTCGAGCTCAAGCGCCACTTCAAGCAGCTCCACGAGCGCGAGCGGCTCAAGAAGCTCGGGCGGATGCGGTCGCTCAAGGGGAAGAAGAGGCGGAAGTACAAGGAGAGGTTTGTGTCGGGGAACACCAAGTACGAGGAGGCGGCGCGGGAGATACTCACGCCGAAGGTCGGGTATGGCTTGGCGTCCGAGCTGAGGCGGGCGGGGGTCTTCGTGAAGACGGTGGAGGACAAGCCGCAGGCGGCGGACTCCGCGCTCAAGAGGCAGGTGAGACATTCGGTCGCGCAGGGCGTGGATTGGTTGTTCCTCGTGTCAGACGATTCGGATTTTTCGGAGACGCTGAGGAGGGTGAGGGAGTTTCGAATGCGGACGGTGGTGGTCGGGGACGGGCGCGGGGCGCTTGGGAAGTGCGCGGACTTGTGGGTGCCTTGGGAAGGGGTGGAGAGTGGGGAGATTGGTGGGGAGGTGTTGATGGAGGTTGAGAGGGGTGGGACTGGTTTTGGTGCAGAGGAGGCTCTGTTTTCGGGGGCGGAGTTTGACGAATGCGGAGGGCGCGAATTGGATCGCGTTGTCGATGAGATTGTGATGAAGAGTGTGGGTTGTGTGGGGGGTGTTGGGGTTTCGGCGTTCTCGGAGGAGGAGGGGTTGGGAGAGAGAGGTGGTGGTGGTGGTTATGCAATGCCGGGGTCGTTCATGCTTAGCGAGGATTTGTTCTGGGAGAGCGACGAGGAGGATGATTATGATTACGGTGATGATGATGATGTACTTTGATTGGTAAGAGATTCTTGTCTTGATTGAAAATTGGGGTATTTCTATTGTTGTTCATATGTCGCATCGGTTCTGTTTTTTTATTGTGCTTATGTGTCTTTTGTGGGCTTTTATTCTATCTTGATTTGGTGGGATTGACAAAAGTCTAGCTCCAATTCAGGTTTGCAGCATTCATTATATACAAAGTCTTATATTTATCCAAAAAAATGTATGCATGTACGGTCTTAGGTAGCATTTGGAAATACGTTTGGATGATTCTACTTTTGTGGTAATCACAACCAAATTGTGGTTTTAGATATCACATATGGTCAAGCTTTTGAAGAAAGAAAAAAAAAACGCTTTCAGTTATAAACAAAGAAAAGAGTGCTTCCAGGGAATCTAATTTCGAAAGCTACTTAAGTGGAAAAACTCATTTTCAAACGGTTTTCCAAACATTTAGAATAGTAAATGGTGATTACACTGTGCATCTTTGTGTGTGTTATATAATGTAATATAAGATGAACTATCAAATCCTACTTCAACTGCATTTGTCCTGCTGGCTTCTGCTTGTTTCCTGTCAAACACAGTTCCACAAAAGAAACTGTCTCAGCCACTAATGCTGTTTCGGTCTGTGTTCTTGAATGCATTGAACCAAACACATCTACCAAGTAAACTGTATGTGCTTCAATGGATGAGAATTCAATCTTGGCAAGAAGTGACCATCAACATTTGCAGTGCTGTGTGAGGGAGGAGAAAATTCAAAATGTAAATATCAATTGAACAACCTTGTATTTATGCATAACATTATTGTTCTATTGTGATTGTCTGATTGCTGGCTTTGGCCCACTGCATGTTGGAATCAGTACCGGCTCTCTTGTCAGGAAAAGATGACAGAATGTGCTTTTACACGCATCATGATATGTTCATCTTCAATGCCTGTTTTCCTCACAGTAGAATTTGTAGTTATAGATCTGTCCATTCAATTGTGCAATCACATTTGGTGCAGGACATTTAAAATGATTTCTCACAGTACCACATATCACAGTGGATCCAACATTATTGAAAGAAGGAAAAAAATCTGCTCACTAGTGAGCTTGTTTGGTGACTGACCTCTTTCAGGAATTCAGGATATAGATAAACTAATGAGTTTAGCTCTTCTTAAATCACTTTGATTGGTTGAATTCCTTATACCTTGATTTTGAAAGTGTATTGGTTAATTTATAACTTTAAACCTGGTGGACACATGAAAATGATTATAAATATAAAGATGAGGTTTATTTGGAGAACTAGTATTATCAAATTGAAGGTCTCTGAAGAAAACCATCATCTAACATTGGTCTGTGATGCTAACCCTATAATTGTACAGGCATCTTAAATCATGAAAAAATTATGCCAAGGTGGTTCTTGTTTATAGCTATGAATTAACAGATAAGATTGTCAAAATAACCAATAAATTTTCATTTTTACAAAACAAGAGGTGTTTCTGTTGGCTGTAAGTGCCTACTGAGCTGATATAGGAAAATTTTCCATTTTCACAATCATGCATGTGTGAAGACTGTATTTGGCTTTGATTAATTAAAAAGAACGAGAATTGTATGGTCTGTTATTCTCACTATAAGTAAATTTAATTGGACCATTTAACTTGGGTATCAAAAAAAAAAAGCTCACTAAGGTGGGTATTTTAATAAGATGGAAAAATAATATTTGCAAACATATAATTAGAATTTGTTATAATAGAATTTTCTAAGGGGTATTTTAGATTGTAGTGCCACTTAAATTTAAGAATGAAATAAATCATATATTCTTTTATTTAAAAAAAATCACTCATCTTAGGTGTGGATGAAAAAAATATCAAAGTCTGACATTGTCTAGAAAATGGATAATGTTATTTACAACATTTTTTTTCAATTTAATTATAGTCTACATGTGTTTTGAATTTTAAAAAAATAATAAATCTAATATAATGAGGTATATGTTATAAAAAATAAAATATATACTCCCATTAATTGCAATAATGTATTCATGAAAATGTAATTTTTTTTATCAAAGTATATACTTCATTAATGTAAGTATGTTCATGTGATTTTTTATAGACACATATGAGATTAGAATTCAAACTGGAAAAAAAAATTGTGTAACAACACTCTTAGAAAATGGGATAAATCCTAATAAAGAAATTAAGATATGAGGTGCGAGCCCGAACCTGATCCCTGCTTATCTGAGCTATTATAAGGTCATGGTAAGAAGAAACACTTTGAACTCTCCAAACAAACGCATGAGATAGAGTCTCATGGATATGAGATTAGATCAAACTCTCCCATGTTTGGAATTTGGGGGTGGAAGAAATGAGGATAAAATGAAATAATGATAAAATAGGTGTTTGAATAGATGAAATAAATAAGAATCTGCATGTTAAAATTAACTGGTATAAAATGATATAATTATTCCTGCTATCCTCTGGAATTAAGTTATTTCAGGTTATTAAATTCATTTAAATATATGGGTTTCATTGTCAAATCAACTGTCATCACCTCTTATAAAATAAAAGGCCCACAAATCAAATCATTTTTTTATCTTTTTTAATTCTTATCAACACATTATTCACATTTTATTCATAATTTATTCCTGATCAACCAAATAACAAAAACTTTATTAAAGCGAGTGATGCAAGGATCTGCAAAAGTATGCATCAAGACCAATTCTATGTGAGAATGTATGTGCCAGATACACGTGTTAGCTATGTAGTGTAAAATTGAGGCCAGTAGCCAGTAGGGGACATTTAGGGACAACTGTATCTTTGAGCAAGTTCAAAAAGTGGCCAACTGATGTTTCATGTGGGTTACACCCCACACATGAGTTTCACATAAGGGCTAACATGACGGTTTAGCACAATTGAGATTTTGCTGGAATCAGATATGCACATTTGAGATTCTATAAACAATCAATGACCCAAATTTGATTAAAAAAAATTTGGAAGACAAACTAATAAGAGAAAGAAAACTAATCCACCCAAAATAGATAAGCACTTTCCAAAAGTGATGAATGGTATGTCATTCATTAGTTTAAAAAAAAAACGTGGTAAAAAAATGGGATATGAGGGAAAAATCCTTTGTAAACTGTGGAATTCATATAACCCCATGGTTTTTCCTAACACCTCGATAACACTTATGTAAATCTAAATAATCTCTTGAATTAAATTTTGTTGAGAAATAATAAATATTCTTTTTGGTTAACCTTAATTGAAAAACATAGTATACCCAAAACCCATAATATAATGTGTTAAAATGTGAAAAATCATACATAAATAACGATTTTACCCTCCACATAGGATTTTATAATCTATTTATATGTACATAATCATAATTTATAAATGTTTTTTTACATTTTTAACACATTATAGAGGGTTTTTAGCATACTGTGTTTTCAATTAAAGTTAATTAAACTTAATATTATCATAATATTCTTCAATTGTTAGCGAAATTTTAACTCAAAGAGCTATTTGGATGTATATAAGTGTTTTTATTAGGTTATATGAATTTTAAAAAATGTTATGGAGTTATATGAATTTCAGACAGGGTTTATTTGAATTTTACCTTTACATGAAAAGATACACAATTTTTTTTTTAATGTGAATTCTCATTTAATTCTTATGTTTTTTTTCGTTAATTTGAAAAAGATGACACAATTTTTTATGCGAATTTTTCTTTCACTGAATCAATTTCTAAATTGATTTTCAAAATCATTGAAGCAAACACCTTCAACTAATATGCAATACGGATTATCACTCAAAAAAAAAAAGTTTTATTTTTAAGTTCTCATAAATCATCATAGTTATTTTTGTATTTAGTTTTAGTCTCAAAATTTAAAAGATAATTCATTTTTAATTCTTATTAAAGATTAAAAAAATTAAATAATTTACAGATAATTACTAAAAAAAATTATCCTCTGATGTGAAGCTTAAAAAAAAATCTGCAGTACGGATAACTAATCTGACCATCACAAATTTTTAGCCATTACGTTAATAAATATTAATTATTAAAGTACAATACCTGACTTAAATAAGCGCAACTGACAAAATCTGTCATAATATATTTTTTTGGTTATATTGTCAGATCAATGAACATGATGATTGTACCTGAGGGACCAAGGACTATTGGGGGCCTATGGATATTTTCAAGAGGCTAGTTGTGGGGGTCTATGCTCAACGCCTCAACATATACTCCACTCCACAACAATATTGTTAAACAATCTTTTTATTGGTAAGCATTGGAGTGTTAGGTACTCACTTACATGAATGAAATATACATATCATTATAAAAAAAATTCATCTTCTTAAATAGATTAATATAATTTATTAAAATATATACCTTAAATGGGGGCATACTATTTTTTATAAAAATAACATAAATTAGGGCTGAAAAAATGAGGGACGTCGTAGCTATACAATCTTTTTTTCCCAATTGAATATGATCATTTTGTTGATTTTTTCCACCATTAATTGTAATCACACTTTTATAATATTAGTTGGATGTAGCACACCTGCATGTAATCTATACTCAGTGTGAATTGAATTATATAAGCTACTTTATATTAAAATTAGAAGATAAACAAGAATTCATATTATTATAAATAATTCTTTTAAAACAAAAACAATGTTTGATAATTTGGGTTCTATTATATATATTTTATATTTTTGAGATAAAAAATATACATAACGGTGCAATGTTTTCTAGTTAAAAAAAATTAAAACATGTGATAACTGCATTTGGGGTTGTATTTGGGAATGCACCTAACATTAAGTGAAGATTCATTCAAAGTTATATAAAAAATAAAACAAAAAAACATTTATTCCTTCTTTTTCAGGGACATTAATTTTTGAAATTTTTTATACTTAATCATTTTTACCAATCAAAATTAAGACCACAAAAAAGACACCATTATATTCTATGAGAATATGCACAATTAACCACATAATTTAATTTTCGATTACTACCCCTTAAAAGCTGACATAATTTAATTTAATTACCGAGCCCCTTAAAACAATCTAATCAATAAAAAAAAATTCATATAGATCCAAAATCAATAATAAAAAAAGAAATAGAACAAAATTTAAATTAAAAGCAAAACATCCATCAATAATTTTATTGGATCAAATGAGTACGATTCTATTTGTAATTTTTGTAATTATTAATGTAACTAAAATATTTATGTTTTACAATTTTATGGTTATCTTAAAGTTCCGAAAAATTATTAAATGAAATTTAAAGTCCAAGGAGTCATGTTTTGAATATTAGGGATTGTTTATAAATCTTGAAATCTAAATTAAGGATCTATTTATAAATATTGAAATTTAAATCAGGGACCTGTTTGTGACACAAATAGGGTCTAGTTGTGAAACTGGTAGAACCTGGTTGTGGATCTGTAGAAAACCTAGGAAAAGACAAAATTAGCCGTTTTTGTCAGGGATGTGGTTATAAATATTAGGGACTTGTTTATAACATATATAGGGTTTGTTTTGTGAAACGTATAGAACTGGGGGCCTATCTGTAAAATGCCTATTTGACGCCCATATTTGTCGGGATCTGTCGCTTGCCACTTCATAGATTTACGAAAATGCCACCGGTTAAATTTCAAAACCCTCCGGTACACCTATTCCGTTTGATTGATGAATTGAGTTATTATATATATATATATACTATACTAGTATAGATAATAATTGTACATGAATAAAAGATTTTATGTTTAATTGTATTTTTGTATTCTCATTGGAAAACGTAAGAATAAATATTGAGTTGTTTGTTTGATAAAGAATAAAATATAAATAAGATGTAAAAAATTGATTTGACATGTGAGTCCCATTGATGTATATGAGGTGTTGATAGGTGATATGATGTGATAAAGTGTAAAAAATTAATTCACATGTGGATCCATGTGAATAGATAAAGTGAGTATAGTTTATCCTAGGGGTTACTTAGAATTGTTATACTATCTTATACTCGTTTAAACTGGCTTAGTAATACTAAGTTATACTCTGTAGACAAAAAGTCATTTTCCATATTCATTCTTATACCACTCTTATACCATCTTTATTCTGCCTTAATTCGTTACCCAAACGGGGGCTTAACGCTTTGTAGAAGAGAAATGATAAAGCGTTTTGTCTGAAATTTCCTTAAAAAAAAATGTAATCACACTAAAGATATTTTTCATTTCATCCGTTGGATAAGCCATGAAATAAGACTGAGTTGAAAAAAAATTTTAATTTTCTCTTTTCAGTAACTTCTCTGCAACCAATACTATTTTTAGTAACTTCTCTTTTCGTTATATGTACACAAATTTATATGCAATAAATTCATATGAACATACATTTCATTTTTTTTAAAAGAATAAATTTTATCTTGTATGCTTAAAAAAAAAATATTAAAAAAACAAGTGCCGACTACAAATAGATACTCTACTCTTAAAATCTAACCAAAGATTGATGGATGTGATCGTCTCCTCAGCTGGAAAAGAGGACATTTGGATTTCTAATGTCTTGTTCCATTTTCTGATTGAAGAGACCCTAATGTTCTACTCATTGTTGGATCTACGTGATCAGTTTTAACTCCGTTTGAAACGATGATAGAATTTATGACATGGTATATATTTATACAAGCATAAGTGACTATAAATAAGGATAAAATGATTTTGTGTTTGATTGTGTTTTGAATTATTCTCATTAGTAAACATAAGAATAAATGTTTTGTTATTTAGATAAAATATGAATAAATTATGGATAATAATTTAAAAAGGTAAAAAAATAATGATAGTTGATTTGACATGTGATTTATAAGAAGTGATGACAGTTGATTTGACAGTGAACCCACATATTCTTTGAGTAGAATAACCTATGATTACTTTAATTTCAAGGGTTGATTGGAATCCATATATCACTTTATACCAGTTTATTCTGACATACTTTATCAGGGGTTATTCGGGACAAACAAACACACAAAAATTCTTAACCGGGGTTATTCATGGACTTATACCCAGTCCAAACGGGGGCTTAAGCTTTTCATTTGACAGAATGACAAATTATACTTACTGCAGTATTATGGTGTGTGTACTTAGGCCTGTCAACGGGTCGCGGGTCGACCCGGATCCGACCCGGACCCGACCCGATAGAAGGCATAAATACCCGACCCGAAGGACTCGACAATGAAAACGGGTCGGGTCTGGGTCCACCCCGACCCGATCCTATGGACCCGATGGATCCGATTGACCTAACCCAAATACTTTGTGATTTTTTTTATTTATGATCCAACCCAACATTTATGATCCAACCAAACATTTATAACTAAATATTGAATACTCATTTAAAATTTTAAGCATTTGAAATATTTTTACAATCTTTTGACTTCACGTAAAAGCGTAATAATCTAAACCGTATTCCAAATGTCATCTTATTAAACATTAAAAAATCAAAATAGTGAAAAACTATTTATAATATATTACATTCTATTGAAAAGAAATAAAAATGAAGCCATTGTAGGACTTTAAGAAGTTTATCAATCTCTCTTTGTCTGACCTATTTTTGTTAATGGGTCGACCCGACCCGAGACCCGATGTGGACCCGACCCGAAGGACCCGACAATCAAACGGGTCGGGTCCGGATTCACCCCGACCCGACCCGGACCCGACCCGTTGACAGGCCTATGTGTACTCCAATCCTATAATCATTGCTTTATTAATCTTCCTTAAAACACATCACATTATCATCCATATATATATATATATATATATATATATATATATATATATATATAGGTCGATGATAATATGCGAGACGTGCGGTCGTGCGGGAACGACGTCGTTCGTCCGATCGCGGGTCCGTCGCATCCAACGGTCGAGATGAATCGCCCCCGACCGTCCGATGCGATGGACCCGCGATGGACCCGTGATCGACGGCCCGTGGTCGTTCGCGCACGACTGCACGTCCCGCACCGTATCATTTCCCTCTATATATATATATATATATATATATATATACACACACATGTTCAGAGAATATTCAATCTAATGACTATAGCAAACTTTTAAATTTTTAAAAATTTATTTTATCATTAAATTTTAATTATTTCCTCATTTAATTAAATTCAATTGTAAATCCGAAAGTAATTGATTAATATCATAAGCTCTATAACCATCAGGTTATTATATATAAGAAGCCTGAATCACTGAGTTATTACAACCTATTAGGCAGCTGATCAGTCTGTGATAACAGTAACTCTTGAAGGACAAAAAGATACATAAGAAATGATACATGAAACATAAATCATGCAAGTGGACGCAGAATAAGGAGTAAATTCCACTCAAGACATCTAGATAGAGATGGGACTCCCATGATAAGAGGTGACAGTCAGTACAACAACACAAGTACTCAGAACCATCAAATGAAATAACAAAACAACATATCGATAAACAAGCGACAACAACATCTCAAATATGGTCAGAGCAAATTAAACCCCGGCATTCACGTAATAAGATGTTAATACGCTCAATTTATTTTATAATTTTATTTACAGTCACCAATTTTATACAAAATCATCTGCAATAGTATAAATTCCGTAATTTTAATATATACTCCACTACAAAAAAAAAGTTTTAAAAAAATATATATTCAATTTGTATGGGTATATATATTCATATAAGTATTTGCATCATTCTATGATGTATTTCAATTAAGTATATACTCACAAAAAAAGAGGTAGGAGCAACAAACGGTATAGAATGTATTGTTCTCCATATAATAAACATATGTAAATTCAATCCTTGTCTAAATATGAATTTTCATAAATAAAACATGTACTTCAATCAATTGTGTACATACCCAATGTTTCATCTAACTATACATGGTTACTGAAATGAGACTCCATCCCATAACAAAATCAAAAAGTGCAGATAGAAGCAATACCCTAAAAAATCAACCAACGACATCACCGAACCTCTAATTCACGACATGTAGACTGTAGAGGCATCCATGAAACCAAACTAAATGAAATCCAATAAACTAACAAGTAACAACACAAACAAAATTCATTATATTTAAATTCATTCTATCCATCTAAACTGTTCCAATATATATATATAATAATAATGATAATAATAACATATACACAAATAAATAAATAAAAGTCCTGGATATGTACACCCATCACATGACATGTATATATCCCTAATTTTGAACGCCTCCTTCGCCGTCGGTTGGTTGGTCGGTCGGCAGTACTCTCTTTGAATTCCATCAAAGATAATGAAAAAAACAACTCGAATAAAAAAAGAAAAAAATAACTAAAAAAAAAGTAACCTCTCGTCACTGAGAACGACGTCCCCCATCTCTTCCTCTATCCACAAGTACGTCAATCTATGGCCAGCCCAAGTTAGGCCAACCACACTGTTCAATCCAATCACCACAGTAATTCTACAACAAAACAACAACAACCAAAAAATAATTCAAGAATTCAATTTTACCCAGACCCAAATCAAGGATCCCCGTCGTCGTCGTCGTCATCGGAGCTGGGGGTCTCGTTCAGGTCGGGCTTCTTCGAACGCCTCCCGCCGTTGTTGTTGTTGTTGGTGGTGGTGGTCGTGTTGTTGGTTGTGGTGGTGGGGTTAACCATGACGAGCCCGGCCTCCTGCGCGTCGACGCGCGCGCCGACCTCCGTGGCCTTCTTCCTGATGGAAGCCGCCGACATCTCGTGGAACCCTCCTTCGGAGGCGGCGGCGGCGGCGACGAGGTCGGGGAAGTTGAGGCGCGCTGTGGGTCCCCGTAGGTAGAAGACGGCGGTGTCGTAGGCGCGCGCGGCGGCGATGGGGGTGGAGTAGGAGCCCAACCAGAGGCGGGAGCGCTTGTTGGGCTCCCTTATCTCGGCGACCCACTTCCCCCACTTCCTCATGCGGATCCCCTTGTATTGCTTCTCCGACGTGTGGGTTTGGGTCTTCTTCTTCTTCGTCGTCGTCGTCGAATCGCTGCTGCTGCTGTTGCTGCTCTTCGTCGATGAAGATTCCATGGTGGTGGTGGTGGGGGGGAGAGACTTATTGAAAGGGGCTTTTGCGCGCGCGCGCTGGGGTTGAAGCGTTATATAAGTGGTGCGCGCGCGCCGCCAGAGACCCCGACATATTGATTCCACGTGTCGGTAAGTCGGCGCGCGAGGGGCGCCGACGTGGACAGTTGCGCCTCTCTCACGGAAGCTCTCTTTTGGGGGTTTGGGGCTTGGCCGTGTTTGGACGTTGATGTTAGAAGAGGTGATGAGAGAGAAAATATAGAGAGAGAGGAAAACAGAGGTGTTGTTGAAGTGGATGAGGTGTCGTTGACAAAAGGAGGGGGAGGTCGGTGGAGATGGTTTTGAGTGGGAGAGAATATGAGAGAGAGAGAGCACATGTGGCTTCCGCTTCACGCAATAAAGTTTGGCGTGCTTTGGTTTTGTTTTTGTTTAATTTAAATTTTTTTCGATGGACGATGATATCGTTACGCCAAAATCACAGGGGAATAACGCACTCTTCTTGTCGTTTTCTTATTGTATTTCGTTTCTGTCGCCCAAGAAAGATTGTCTTAATTTTAATTGAATTTTAAAATCTAACAAAAACATATCCGAAAGTTAAAAGGGAATCCATTAGGTGCGGTGAACGGTGGGTGCGACAGTGATTATGGGTCATCGATCACGGGTCCATCGCATCGGACGGTCAGGTGCGATTCACATTGACCGTTGGATGCGATAGACCCATGATCGAACGACTCACGTTGCGGCCGCACCCGTCGTTCGCCGCACCTAGTCGCAAGTGTTATTATAAATACCCGTGTCCATATAAAATTGAGAAAATATTATATATATAATAGCATTTACACACAAGTAAAATAGTTATATATGTATGTAAAATTTGGAGTAATATTGACAATTAATAAAAAATTTACAATAATGAAAATATGATCAAATATCACCATGTGCAAAAAATATAAGTAAATAGTAAGTTAATAAAATATGGAATTAATACATTCACTAATACATTTTGATGATTATTGACATGTAATGATCATGTCATGTTCATGTGATATTATCATCATATAAATGTAAACATCTATAAATCAATTTTGAATCGATTTTTGAATAATTCTATAAAATGGTCTTCTCTATTTAAAATTGAATTTGAGAAAAATGAAAATAAAATGATGTTTTACTAATTAAAAAAATCCAATACTGTATTGCATTAGTTGGAAATCTGATTGGATAAAATCAGAATTGTACAGCTAAACAATAAGGTTCACGTGGACTTTTGAATTTTTATGGTTGAATGAGGAAATGGAGTTGGAAAAGCGGTTTATTCGAGTGATTGACGTTTGAAGTGATGCAAAAATTATATAATATTTAGACGAAAAATTAATGGTATTGACATTATAAAAGTCAGATATTTATATTAATGAATGTGCATGCAGTAAAATCTTAGATAAAGCCAGTAATACAGAATTAAAATAACTTTTGACAAGTATTATACATGTTGTAAAGTCCATAGATAAATAAATCGTTTTTCATGGATATATATTCAGACAATTAATATGAAGAATCCAAATAATAACTTTTATATCGACTGTGAAAACTGTGGTCAGCATTGATTTTTGAAAATCATAAAAAAAAATTATTTTTAGCTTTTAGCTGTTTTATACATAATGATGAGGGTTGTATTATGAAACTCATATTTCAAGACACGGTGATTTGACAAAATTCACATGTTACATTTCACATATGCTGAGACGTTTGGTAATGCATATTCGGATGCCGTTTGACAAATTGTTTTTGAGGATTTTATCTTTTTAAAAAACTAAAAGTTGTTACCAAACATGTCAGCTTGCATGCATCATTATCATTAGATTTTGTCAAAACACTTTGTTTCATATAAAGCACTCATTATCATTACATCCTCAAAAACTGCATATATAAAAAAAAGTTAATAAGCACTTCCCACTTTTATGGAGAGGTTAAGAGATAAAATTTTAAGGACCATCATCTTCAATAATAATAAAAATAATAACCGTGTATATAACGGCTAAAAGGTACTTTTTAAACTATGTTTCCAAACACGCTGAAATCATTTAAATTCAACGATGTATCAACTGCTTCACATACTGAATTTCTATGTGAATCAATCAAGACGTGCCACATAAGCAGTACAAAGAATGTTATAAGTTGTGCACATGTGAATATGTAATATTATGAAATAGTAAAAACGATTTCACTAAAGTTCTTATGAAGGAAATGAGATAATTTTTTCACCTTTGACTACTATTATTTAGCGTTTTTATCAAATAAAAGGAAAAACCTTCAATTGTTTTCTTTTATCTATTTTGTTTTATTAAAAATAAAAAAATCTCCTCTTTCTATCATGATAGTCATTTACAAACAATATAAAAATTAATTAAAAAATGATTTATTTTCTATCACTTTTTTTTAACCTAAGGTCATATTTGTATACATCCCAGAATACTAAAAAAATGCTAAATCAACATGTTGGGTCGGTGATAATTCAAGAAAGAAATGTGGATCTCACTCATTCAATATTCAAAATGAAAAAACTGGATGGAATCAAAATCCCAGCAAATTGGTGCAATTTTGAGAATCTCAGTGGATTACTCAAGCTGAATACTAGTCTGGTCCATCCCCAAAACCAGACGAAAAAATAGTAAAATTCAATCGACCTGCAATTAAACAGATGGTTTTTGAGAACTGTTACGGGTTGATTAAACCAAGTGATTTTTTTATTCATTAATATTGTGATTAATTATTTGTTAAAATATAAGTTTATTAAAAAATTAGAGAACATCTATGGTTGAAGCAATGATATTTAGCCCATTCATTTTTCTGGTTGTGTGAACATTTCAATTGTAAAAATTAAATAATATGATTTTAAATAATTATAACTCATATTCCTAATTAAACAAGATAAACCCCATCTCTTTTCTCTCTCATCAACTTCTATATTTATATAATATGTAACATGCAATTATATGTGACTTTTTTTTATTTAATCTACTTTTTTACAATTGTTATATAGATTAAAATATATGTTTTTAATATATATCACCTGGTAAAGGATTTTTTTAACTTAAAATAAATGCCTTATAATTTTTATGCATGAAACAAATATTAGTAAATTGATAGAGAAATATTTGACTATGAAAAACGCTTACTAATAATAATACAAAAAAACCCAGAGAGATCGATTCCATATAACCCCTTGATTTTAAGGTGAAAAAAAGAGAGAGAGGAGGAGTTCATTGAAAAAACAAACTGTCTAATAAATTTGGATTCATATAAAATGATTTAACAAGGTAATGATGGTAAAAAGCTTCTTTGCATAAGAATGACGCACTAACACACATTAATTCCCGTGTCTTGGGCGAGGAATACTTGTGATCATAATCACAATCATTCTTAAGAATAATTAAAAGGTATCCAGTCTGAATCAAATGATTTACCAAAAATTATTATTGGTGCCTAATTTTCAACCACTGTGGCTTAGGCCTCGACAGCTGTATTTTTTTCTTATATATATATAATATAAGTTGCTTGGTTAGGTTAAGGGAGTAATTATGGATGAAAGCTGTGATTTTTATTTATGGGATGCAAACAAAAACAAGAACAGAATATACACGCATTAAACAAATGGGATGTTTTTTTTTCTTCGCCGACTCTGCCGGCTTTTTGAATCATTTTTATTGCAAGTACAACTGTTGTTGTTGTACACTGTTTCCTGTCGTGGCCTGGATGATTTTATGGATTGCCCCCTGTGACTTGCCAAAACTATATATGAAAGTTCAGGACGGCTTTGCACGGGCCGTTCTAAATTCTTATAGATTCCTCGTAAAAATAGTTATAAAAAAAAAAAAACGTTGGACCAGACTGGCACTGACACGCGTGCGCTCCTTGGGCGTACCATTCACATTACCGGGAGGTGGGACTAATAAATTCTATGAACCGGAACCGCAATCATATTGGATTCGTGACATAATAATAATATATAATAAATATATTAATGATTAATATTGATAAAAAAATATAAAATATTTTAAAAAATATTTATATAAAATTTTTATTTAATTTCATAACATGATTTTAATACATAAAATCTATTTTTTTTATATGTTATCAAATATTTAACCAACATTTATATGAATAATCAATTCATACCGATCCATACAACCATCAGTTTAAATAATAAGCTGATTGAATTTTATCAATTTTTTATATCATTAAATTTTAGAGGTAAATCGAACATTAATTTAAAGCAAATGAATGTTTAACCGATTCAACAGCCCGGGTCGGATTGGGTTCAAAACACTCCCTGAAAGACCAACGATTTTTTTGTCTCCGGAAATTCAATAACCGAGGGGTGGGTTAATGATTTTTTCTGCTACGTGAAAGAACAACTTTTTTTATTTTCTGTATTTCTTTTTGTCTTTGGAAAATGTTACATGTGATCCAATGTTATATATGAATCCCTGTACAGTCAGTCCGCTGTACGGATAGATTATTTTGATATATTTTGATTTTTTAAATAATATTTTTATTAAAATTTAAATTATAAATCATTTATTGAATAAAAAAAATGATTAAAGATCATTGATTCAAGGGTGCCTCTGTTTGCACCTTAACATTTTCTATGTGCACCCAACATAAATAGATTTTAACGTCGAAGGCAGCGAGGATGTCGGCACGAAGCAACCGCCCCGGTCGTTGAAGATGGAGGCGCGGCGGAAGGGGAAGATGGCGGCGGTGGAGAGGGTGTGGGTTCCGTGGCTGTCGAAGTCGCAGGCCACGGACCCATAGCCATTGCTTAAGAACCACGCGCCGATGAGTTTCCTGTGTTTTTTGCATGAATGGATGGATTTCAATAAACTATGGTGGGTTTGTATCAGCTTCTACGGCCCGAAGACCGCCGCCAAGCTCCAGGGCTCCACCCTGACTCCGCCCCCAGCTCCACCTTGACTCCACCCCCTCCCACCCCTTCTCCTCCTCTTAGCATAACCTGATCCATTTATTTAGGGGTGCGCAAAAAATGTTATTTATATGGTTGGGTGTATATATAAAATGGGTGTGCTAAGAAAATAAAGGGGTGCAAAGAGAGACACCCCACCCCTGATTCAAATGTTGGATTGATCGGAGTTGAAATGAGACATTACATTGTAACTCTCTTTTGGTAACTCTTTTACAGTAATAAAATGTCAAACTTTGCTAATAAATAAATAAATATTATTATTAAGTGTAAAATTTACTAAAAAATAAGAAATAATTTGAAAAGCTATACATAATTATGAACTCTTAGATCTTAATATTTTTTAAGTTTTTACTTATATTCATAGCATGATTTTATTATATAAAATATGAAATTGAGATTAGATTTAATATTCTAACAAGTAATTGATTGTACTTAATTTCTATAATAAAGAATCGGTTTAAATCTTAAACCATAGTCGGTTTTACAAACTATCGATTCAACTGGTGCGTTGATTGATTTTACTAATATTTATGCCATTGAGTTTTGAGTATAAAACAAATTGAAATTCAAAAATCAGTGAAGATTTATTCGGTTCCACCAGCTAGGTTGGGTCAGGGTTAAAATACATAACAAATTGTATGAATATTAATAAAAATTGTAAATTTTTTTCTAATAAGGTAATGATATATATATCATCTAAAGAAATATATACCTTGTTAGACAATAATCAAGATATATGAGAATGCATGTGGAACTCTTTATATCATTTTCTGGCTGGGTCTAAAGTACTCTTAATTTTTATTACAGTAAATGGTGGAAAATGTATGTACAATCCTTTTTTATCGTTAAATAATTCATTAATTTCTTTTTCTGGTTTATTTATATTACGCGCATTCACGCGTGAGTTAATAAAATGTATTTCTAATATGATAAATGAAGTTTGTATATTTTTTAGACTTCAAAGTATATGACGATATCAAAATGTGAAAGACATAAAAAATGATGTTATTTCTTACACAAATGACTAAATTGTGGAGAACATCTTAATTCATAAGCTAATTAAGAAAATGTATGCATATATATTATCTTGGGCTCATAGGTAAGAAAAATAGAATTTTTACCAAGTAACATTATAAGTGATTTTGTAAAATTCATTTCTCCAAGTATAACATAGATAAAAAAAAAAGAATGCAGTTCAAAGACTTAACTAAAGAAGGTGTAATAAAAAAATTAAAAAGAAATCGACATTTTAATATCCAAAATTAAGGTCCCAGTTATCAAAGAATTTGACTCTGGTACATATAATATTATGCATATTTTTAAAAGGGCCGTCTAGTCCCACCCATTGTTTTTCTTACCTCACCAATCGATTAAAAAAAATCGGTGTTTTGCTATCCCCACCGATCCGGCCAGTTCGACCGGATTTGATCATCATTTCAGGTTTTGGACGATCGGATTTGGTCGTCATTTCATGTTTTGGACGACTGTATTTGGTCGTCATTTCAGGTTTTGGGTGACCGAACCTGGTCGAACAAGATTTGTAATAAAGTTTATAATTTTTTTCTTGAAAACATAATCCCACGACGTATATCCTCCTTGAATCATTCATATCACTCCAAGTCTGAGTTGTAATATAGGGAGAATAAATCATTATTCTTAACGTAGAATATAAGAATAATTTTTTTTACATAAGTTACAGACAAATTTCAAAACCCAAATATAAAATGTGTTTGGATCAACTGGTAGGTTTTTTTTATTTTCAAACAAAGAATAATCTTAACTATGAATTCAAACGAAGCTTAAAAATGATATATATTTGTCTAATAAGACATTTTTCTATAAAAATTTGAATTAATCGAAAGTATACATACTTACATTTTTTTCAGTCCCTTAATTGTTATTTGGATAAAAGAATAAATGTAGAATATGATGGATAAACCTAAAAATTTATTTGTTTACAAAGAATAAGTAGATATAGTTCTGAACCCTATTTGACCAATTTCGGTCGCCAAAAACCTGAAATGACGACCAATTACAGTCGCCCAGAACCTGAAATGACGACGAAATCCGGTTGCCTAAAACGTGAAATGACGACCGATTTCGATCGAATTGGATTGGATGCAACAGCAAAACACTAGTTTTTTTTTTATTGGTGGGATAAGAAATTATCTTGGTGGGGATAGACACGCCCTTTTTTCAATTAATTCCATCACATTACATGTGACTTTGCCCTTGCTACTACTTGGCCACTTGGACCTAGAGAGACTTTTTCGTCTTTTTTTTTTTTTTTTTTTGCTTGTCATCTTTGTATGTTTTGGACATTTTATTTTATTTTTTTTTGCAATAAAATTATGGCTACATGCCTATCATATATATTTTTTTGAAATGTTAAACAAAAAGATTTTGTTCAAGATGACAATACCTTAGTAATCCTGTATTTGATTATATATGTATGTATGTAAAACTGACGTCAAAAAAACCATGTATATGCAAATAAGGAATGCTTGTGTGTCACGTGTGACGTGTCTATGGTTAAATTTTTTAAATAATTTCATTTTTCTTATGTACAATATTAGAAGAATTATCTTATAACTATACTTTTGTCACGATGGCGACAAATTTTACAAGTAATTTTCAGATAGACCCCCAGATTCTATAAGTTTCACAAAACGACCATAATATTTATAAACAGATCCTTAAAAAAACAGCTAATTTTGTCTTTTCCTGAGCTTTCTGCAGATCTACCCCCATGTTCTATCAGTTTCACAACTAGACCCTATCCGGGTTACAAGCAGATCCCTGATCCAGATTTTAAAATTTATAAATAGATCCTTAATCTCAAGACATGACTTCGATACTTCAAATTTCATGAAACTTTATTTAATGATTTTTCAGACCATTAAAATATCCATAAAATTATAAAATATAAATATTTTAGTAATATTAATAAATACAAAAATTTCAAATGGAATCGGATCCAGTTGAACCCATAAAATTATTGATAAATGTCTTGCTTTTAAATTTAAAATTTGTTTTGTTTTTTTTTTTTTCTGGATTGATTTTGGATTTATATGTATTTTTTAGATGTGAAATAAATATTTTTTTAGTTTTTTTTAGGGCATTTTTTTATTGATTAGATTTGTTTTAGAGGGTCGGTAATCGATTTTTTAATAGGTAGTGGTAGAAAATTGGATTATGTAGTCGATTGTGCATAATCTCGTTAAAGGTAATGGTGGATTTTTTTTATGATTTTAGTTTTGATTGATAAAAATAATTGAGTTTAAAACTTTTTAAAAATTAATGTCTCTCAAAGAGGTAAATGTTTTTTTGTTTTATTTTTAATATAACATTGAGTGGTCATTTAATGTTAGGTACATTCCGAAATACAACTCCAAATGTAATTATCATATGTTTTAATTTTTTTTTAATAGTAAAAATTGCACCATTTTGAATTTAATGTGCTCGTTTTTAGTAAACGTTAAAAAAAATTAACAAGATATATATTTCACCTACAAAAGTACATATATCATTAGATGGCTATTAAATGACTAAAGAGGTATATAAGGATGTATTTTGAGTTGTAAATGGAAGTGTTATACGAGAAAATAACTATATGCTGAAATACAATAATATATTTCTTATTTCAAAAATATAAAATATACATAATAGAACCTCAACAATCAAACATTGTTTTTGTTTTAAAAGAATTGCTTATAATAATATGGACTCTTGTTTATCATTCAATTACAATATAAAGTAGTTTATATAATTCAATTCATACATAGTATAGATTACGCACAGTACACGTACATCCAACTAGTTTCTCTAACATAAAACTAAAGCATTTAAAAAAATCAAATAAATAGAGGGAAAATAAATTCCAACGAATTTTTTTTAATATCTTATTTTTTAGTCCATTCTTTTCTTGTGTATGCTTTTTCCTTACTACGTACACTGTGAATTATTATTTTGTACATTGTTATTCACTTAGTGTTAATTGTTAATTAATTTGTACACTATTATCATACATTGTTATTCACTCAGTGTTAATTGTTAATTAATTTGTACACTATTTTCACCCACCCCTTTTACATTGTTACATCAATATGTATATTTTTATTTAGGGATTTTTAGTTTTAAATCCATCTAAACTTGTATATTTAGAAATCGATCAATCACTTCTTATTAAATTCAATCGCATATTTCTCTTTTAATCCCTCCGCCAAACAGCCTATCCATACACTACTGTAAGTTTGTGAAATGTGATTTTTATTTTTAAGTCTTTGTAAACTATGTTCTTTTTTAAGACCAGTCCCTCCTTTATTTATATTTTATTTTAAGTTCAAAACTTTAAATTTTTTTCTTGTTAGTCCCTCGACAGCATGTTTGTATGATTTTATAAGTATTTTGATATTTGAAACTTGTATACAAAATGTTTGGTGAAATATCTAAATGGATAAATATTTTGATATTAATTTTCTGGTTCAGCATATTTTCAACTTCTATCATTTGATATTTCAAATCAATGATGGTGTGTAGTGGCGTAACAAAGATTCTATAAAAGTGGGAAAAAATCTTGGATCCTTCATGAATGAGATTATAAATATAAATAAATTAAAAAAACAAAAATAATAGTAGCTTAAAGCCTTAAATGTTAAATAAATAAATATATAATATAAATATGTTAAATTCATAAAAAATCACTAATATCTAAATAAATAAAAGTTCTGAACATAAAAATAAATTTTTCATTGACTGCATACAAATTTTTTAATAGTATTTAAATTTTTAATTTTGAAATTTCTAAACACACTCAAAATATCTAATTTAATATTTTACAATTTCAACCAATAAAAAATCATTTAAATCGAAATTCAATAATGAAAAATCCCCAAAATTTGCTTTTGTAATAATTCTTCTTCTAGACTACTAAGAAAAAATGGTTTGAAGTTGGAGACTTAAAATAAAATATGAAGAAGAGAGATACTGATAATTAAATAACATAGTTTACAGGGATTTAAGAATAAGTATCACATTTAACAAATTAAAGGTGTATGAACGGAAATTTGACGGTGGGATTAAAAACTAAATAGGTGGTTAAATTTGGGGACTTAAAAGGAAATATAAAGAAGAAAGAAAGGAGGATTGATCCCTAAATTGACATGTTTATATAGACTTAAAATTAAAAACCCTTTTATTTCTACCCCTTACATTCCTTTTATGTGTACCCCTTACATTGGTATGTCAATATGTATATTTTTATTTATGTCCCTTACATTGTTATTCATCTCATGTATATTATAATGGTATTTGAATGACAAATTTAAAGGTGTTTTTATAAGCTTAAAAACATTGAGAAACCTAAAAAATATCATATCAAAAGATACTTGGAATTAAGTTTCCCATAAATAATAAGATCATGGGTCAACAAAATATAAATTACTTTTACAGTTGAGAGCCTTTAGAGCATCTCCAATCATGTTCCACCAATGACTTCTTCATTTAGTGGAGCATGACACATTTATCTAGGTAAGAAGCTAAAATCACACATTCTACTCCAACCATACTCTTTGAATGACTCATACAATAATATTTTATTATTATTTTTTTAAATAATTGTATTTAAATTTTAAAATGCATTACCACAAGGATCCATATGCACAAAAACAATTAAAATAAATTAATAAAAATAATACTTAAAAAAATAAAATGATAACAAATGAGAAATTCAGATTAAATGTAAAATTTAGAGAGAAGAAAACCTTAATTTTGGAACAACAAAACTTGTAGATTGAGAATATAAAAATTTTATAAATGAGGATAAGATTAAATAGATGAGTTATTATATCCGTTGAGATATAGCTATTACAAATATACAATCATAACAATTTTTTTAAAATTTTATGTGGAACCCATCAAAATTTAAATGCAAAAAGTATTATTTTTAATTTTTTATTGTGGGGGTCACGTCTAGGAGCTCCTCGTGGCCTCCCAATTTTTTTGAGTGGGTTCGCTCGTCCATCCGAATTGTTGAGTGACGAGGAGTCCGTTGGAGTCGATTTTCTTCGCGCGCTCGTCAAGTCGGTGGAAGGAGTTGAATTAATTTCGACTCTTGGAGATGCTCTTATACACCGTCCCCATTACAGCTTTATTAAGAATATATATTATATCTCTCGATAGATGTCAAACAATGTATGTATCGTTAGATGATATTTATACTCTATCTAAAATTTTACACACTTTTAAAATAAATCAATACACTTTCTCGGAACACACACACATATATAAACCAACATTGAGTTCTTCCTTTTGTTAATCCTTCTTGACATGCACAGGCGCACTCTCTCTCTTGTGTTGCATCAGTGTGTGACTGTGACATAGTCTCATGAATTAAAAAAAATCTTGATTTCCAATGATAATAATTAACCTCATAACCACTATCATATTGCTTCAAAAGAAAGGAAATCACTTTCCGGGCAGTTGCTTTGTTGATTAAAACACAAGGAGAACGCACAAGTCAGAGAGGTTGTCAACAACACACAAGAGACCCCATTTGTCACTCTCATTTCATGATTTTGTCTTATGGTAGTTGCAGATCATCATCCCAGCTACAGTTCAAAGAAAACATTTACACCTCTCTTTCAGAGGTCCAGTGTGATTTTTTCCAGCACACCATGAAAGACTGAGTACTGTCAAGTTCTTCATTATTTAATTCTTAACACATCAAATTAGACTTTTCCAGGCCTACCAAAAGATGGATATTTTATTTCATCCATCCCAATCAAAGCCCTCTGGTGACCAATCAAATTTTGGACTGACTAATTGGATGTTAATCCATATTTCATGGTGTGTGGTCAAGTTGCAAAACTGTGTGCTTTTTTTGCTAGTTTTGGAACGGTGGGTTCTCAGTGACTGCTGTACAAACTGATTTTGTTAGACGACGGTTAAGGTGGCCACAACTTGCAGTTTGGAATGTTTTGTTTCTGTCATCATTGATACTGTCAGTGTGTCACAGTTATCTTCACAAATTAGTTATTTATATACAAAGCACATGTTTGCTAAAACATATAAAATATATATTATAACTTATAATTTAAAATAAACAGTTGTCATCAATGTTATTTAAGTTAAAGACAACTTTAAAAGTTAGAATGTCAAAGTTGAACAAATGATATTTATGAGATTATAACTTATATAGTGCTTTAAACAATATTTATTTTAGACAGTAATGCTCTTAACTTTTTTTTAATGACGTTATTTCATCTCCTCTCAAACTCTCTCTCCACCAGTTTAATTAAAAGTGTAATTGAGGCGATTACACTACAAAAAACTGTTTTATAGCTTAATCTAACGAACATTCATTGTTGCTTCTTCCTTGTTTTTAACAAGTACAACCATGTCCACTGATTATAATCTGTAATTTGTCGACTAATTGATGCAACAAACATGACCAAACTAATCTTGTGGTCCTGTAGTGGACTGTGGAGGACCACTGGTCTGGTCAGGTGGCCACAAATGGCAAATTGGAATGTTTGCTTGTATCAGCTCGAGTCCCGTGACTGTGAATCAAAATTTGGAGCCGATTTAATTTGTCTGTTATCATAGTTTAATTTTCATTTGATTAGTTTTAGTTTCAACTTATATATTACATTATTTTATTATTTGGGGTCTTTGACTTGGGTGTCCAGGTAGATCTAAGTCAATGGGATGCACAGTCTCCCATGCAAATCTTATGGTATCATGTGATGTTCATCTTGAATTTTCCTTCACCGTACCATCTTCGTGTGAACAGCCACCTTTTATTCTACTGTTTGTTTTCAATGGAGGAATATTAATTTGTTAGGCCGACCTGCATAATGAATCAATTTGATGACCCCCAATCATGTAAATAGTGGTGGCTTTTGCATAACTTTTCGTTTTCAAAATGTTCAGAGAAGTATTTTGACTGCCGGATGATTTCACATGTTCTTTACGATTGTCCGGTCCCAGTGTCATAGCACAACAATTAATGGTGTTACTGATATGTTCTGGGTTCGAGTCTTGACGCTGATTTACTCACCTGTTTGTTGGCGATTATTTGAAAGAATTTTTTATGGGATTTGGACAAACATGGGGAGGTAGCTTTCCCAGCTCGACCGTAAAGTCAGCTACGGGGAGTCCTCGGATATCAAAAAAAAAAAAAAGTTAAATTCTAATCGCGGCAGCCGTTGTATTCACATATAATTTTTTTGAGTCTTGACACATGCTTTATTATGTAGGCTTCATTCACAATCCCATGAGATATCAGTATTTTATTGATTGCGTGTTTAACTTTTAAAAATGTTAAAAAAGCAAATACAATATTACCTTCATTTAAAACCCACGATTTTCTCCCTCATTAAATCCATCTCTACCTTTTTCAAAAAACATATTAACATAGTCAATTCATTTTAAGAAACCTATTTTTTAAAAACCGATAAAAAAAAGAAACCATTAATTACATTTATGAAAACATAACCGAAATTCAAATCCTTTAGAATTTCTTAAAAAAAGAAACTGAAGAACGAAATCATTCAAAAAAACTCATTTCATCAAAAACACAAAAAAAGACTAAATTTTTGTTTGTGGCTTCTCATTCATCCAGAAAAGATGGCGATTCTAATCATGGCAAAACACTGTTGTTAATCTGTAATTTTTCGATTCTAGTTATCAAAAAAAGTATTTGTGATTGATGCAATTTTTATTCAATAAATGCATAAATGAAATACAAATCACTGTATAAAATTAGAGTTCAGAATAAAATTCAGTTACATTTATAATATGTAACTTAATTTTAACAATAAATTGCATTAGAAGTCAGTTACATCTGCATATAATTAAAAGTTAGTTACATTCTACAATGTAACTAACTTCAAGATATAATTATTAAATAATTTAAAGATCAAATGCCCCAGATTTAAGGCTACCAGATTTAACATCTAGCAACAAATTCAATAAAAAAAATTTGTAACAAATGCCAGATTATGAAAATGCCAGAATTATCATAAAAAATAGAATATTGAAACAAAGAAAAAAAATTGCATATACAAACAACAACAAACGCTGCACCTGAATCAACCTCCATCGAAAAGAAAACCACAATGTTTAGTTTGTTTTTTTCGATCAGATTAATTGATGAAAAAGTCCTCGGGATATGAATTCAATTTCAAGATTTGATCAAACATCAAATCCGATTAGTTAAATTGTTATTCGAAAGAATTGCCCCGTGAAAAAATTTTCATTATGAAATTTGAACGACATATCCAAAGTGGAAAATTTCCAAAATGAATGCAGAGAATAATTCGCTAATCCTAACTGTCTATTGATTACGGTGGAGGTTACCTAAAATCAAATCGGGGATATTAAGGGTAATGTTATTAATGCCAGCTCATGGGCTTACATGGGCCTATGAATCATTTTTCAAATTTTTTAATTCGTTTTTTATACTAATGACATAAAACATCTAAATTTTTTTAATATGTTTATTGTGTTTATCTCTTATTATTTATGAATGTACATGTAATGTGTCGAATAGAACATATTGATATTGAATAAAATCAATACATATCTTTTTGCAAAAAGAAAAAAAATTATATAGTAAGATAAACCGAATATATTAGGTTAGGAAAAACCTCATGCATTTTTTGCAATACAGCTAGCTTTAGAAGAATCTGTTTCATATTTTACATGTGAAGAACATAAACTGTTTTATTTTATATTAGTATAAAATGGTTTTCGGGAATATATTTTTCAACACGTTATTTTATCAATATAAATTGTAATTAAAGTTGATTATTCTGAATCGCACATCACATGCCTGTTAAGATTGTCATTTGACAACTATACTATTACTTAGAATATTATAATATCATGAACATAAATATTTTAGACACTTTTTAAATATCAAAATTTTCCTTAAAACGAAATATGTGGTACTTTGAAAAACATGGGGCCCGGATATTCCCAACTCTTTTTTTTTTTGGCACCACCTTTTTATTCCCACTTCGTAACATTTTATCTATTATCAAACTCACCACCTTATTAAAACCACTTCACTGAAACACCAAATGCACCACCCGACTCGTCATTCTCTCTCCTTGTTTTTTTGTTCTCTTTCATTCACTCCTTGTTTTCTCTTGTCGTCACTATTGAAGCACAATTGCCACACGATCGCCACCGCACCCCTACCGCTATCACTTCTTTGCTGCTGCGATGTCACACGATCATCACCGCACCGTCGCTCGTCTACCAACGTCGCTCCTTTGCTGTCGTGCCGTCCACAATCGCCACCATCCTCCTCCCGCGACAACCCTTGTGCACCTCCCCTCCCGGGGCACCACCTCCCTCTCACCCGTCCTCGTCACCCCTCCCAGTTCCTCCCATGTTTCTCCAATGTTTCTCCAATGCTTTTTTTCATGTATATGTGCGTATCAAGGTTGAATGAATGCTGCCATTGTGAATATGTGTTTTTGGATAATTTATGCACATGATAATATTATGATTTGATTATATATGTTTAATAAAACTTCATAATTTTTTAAGGGTGAATATGTAAATTAATGTGAATGTGTTTTGGGAATGTGAATGTTTTATTGAATATGATTGTTGAATGTGTTTGTAAAGATTTTATTGGATAAGTAACGCCCCACATTCTTACCGTTTATCAGACGGTATGAGTCGCTGACCAAAATGACAGCTTTTTTTTTTCCCAATTTTTATCATCAATGCAGAGTTTTTGCATGAGGAGCCATCTAAACTTAAATAGTCAGTTGCTACCTTTTCTGAAAGACGTGCAAACTGAATCGAATACCTGACACAGCCCAACGAATATGTGAGTGATAATAGTGATAAGTCATGACAAATTACCTACTGACGACACACGACGTGGCCTACATCAGATAAATCTATTTCGTTAAAAAAAACAAATTAAATTTATGAGCTTAATAGAATATATTCAATCACGTGGCCCATAGTAAGAAATCATGCGTCCGGGTAGGGTTCTCATTTCCCCAAAACAGGTGTGCCAAGCCCCAAGCGACTAATCGCTCAAAAAGAGGAGACGTCGGACTAGAAGACGTCGCCGCTGCCAGTCAACTCCATACACACCCCTCACCGATTTCGGATGTTCGAGTCCTAGACTCCTCCCCATTCCAAGGTCATGATATGCATCTACCTAGGACTAGGTTTTCCAATAGTCCTGTTCCCAAATTATTTCGAAAACAGAGAAACATGAATGCATCTGCTAGACAAGACGAATAATAATCATGCAACTTTATTCAGTAGAAATGCAATTTCCCCATGCAAAATGTCACATAATATCTACAAATAAAATGAACACGTAAAATCAACGATGTACCTACAATAGGCCTAGAATGGACCCTAGGTTTCAAAAATTCCAACCTAGATCAAATCCCCAAATTCAGACCCAAGACTATTGGCATCCCAATGAATATGAAAAATCTATTTACCATTATAAATAGAAAAGACAAAACCCAAAACAGAAAAGACAAAAATCCAGAAAATCAAAATAATAATAAAATAACGAAAATCTAATTATAAAAATACATTTTTTTTCCAATAAAAATAAACTATTAGCCAATAAAAATTGGAAGGTATAGAACATAACTATGAGTTAATTTTAAAATAAATAATAAATCTAAGTTTATGAATGTTAACATAATAAATAATATATCAAAACCCTAGTTTTTATAAAACTTAGGAAAACTCTATTGTCTAATTAATAATAAGAAAATCAAAAGATAAAAAAAAGATAATACTAACCAAAACACCGCCGCACACCCCTATTATATATATATATATATATATATATATATGCGACACCCCGGATATTTTATATTTATAAATAGTGCGAATAATTAGATCCCTAGAGTTTTACAAAATCACAAATTCAAAACTGGGTCCCTCAAAATCAATAACAATGAATTTCAAAACTTAATTTTTGAGCTTCAACACTTTACCTTCATTATTTAAAAAATATAATTTAAAATTGAAAATTGAAATGAACCCATAAAGATGAACTAAATTAGCCAAAACTTAATGTAAAATTCACAGGTGTTACAATAAGTAACAATACCTTCATGAGGAAATTAAACTTGGCAGGAATCGGTCTAAGACACACGAACTAGAGGATAGGTCGACACTCCAAATTTATAACTGAACCTACAGTTTTTTTTCTGGAGGAAATTATTATGTAGACACCTCACGTAACTTGTACGAATTGACAGGGCTTGTCTAGGAAATATAATTATATAGACACCCATGTGTCTAATGTATGAGTATTGGCACTAGGAAAACAGTGTCGTAAACGTAGTACCAATTACTCCGCCCCGTTTAACGAAAACAGTGTCGCGAGAATATCCGCCCCGAAAAAGATGAGAGTGATTGATGTAATTTTTTTTTAATTAATGCTTCACGTAAGGATATTATATTTTATGTGTGTCGGTGAAAGAAAAAAATAAAAACAAATCTTAATCCATCTCTTAGATGGATTAGCTAATTAAAATATTATTTAAGGATAAAAACTAACATTATAATAACAGTGATATGATTGACAATTTTTGTTGGGAGATGACATTTGAATATCATTTCAGCTTTATGTAATGATTATATCAGGCAATATATCACTGTCGAAGAGACAGTAAAAATTAATTATCCGGTAAAAAAATATTTTACCTCGACACATACAAAGGGACACGTTTCTTGATGGAATTTGTTCGACTCCCATTGAGTCCGCAGTCTTATTGTCTGTTCTGGAGTCAAAGATGATTTAAGTCATTTATAATCCTATAGTAGTGATTATACTACAGTATATTAGAACTTTATAAACCAATTAGGATTATTATAAAAAAAAAAACAAAAAAACTTTACATTTAAACTTCAATTAGCCCGATTATTTGAAAACGGGTTTGAAAAATTTTTTAGGTTTATATGCAGTGGTGGCTTCAGGAATTTTTATATATGAGGTTATTAAAAAAAAATTTAATTTTTTTTTAAAAATCTACTTTTACCATATATGACAAAAATAAATTTAGCCCTCGATCCGAAAGAAAATTGTTCACATTAACAGAACTTTGCTTAGCACCATAATTTTCTTCGGTAGAAGAAAAAACTTATTCTGCAGTTGATTTTCTTCTTAAAAATTTATCTATTGAACAAATGGCACAATTTGTAAAATAATTTTTTTATAAATATAAATACATAAAAAATTAAACAATTTATCAATGGAAGAAGACTCACCCCACCTTCCTATAACTCTCCAGATGCCCCCCCCCCCTCCATGCATATATTAAATTATATTTGGATACATAGATGGGTGTGGGTTTTTGATACGTGAATGAAAGATGGGTGTAATATTGAGGGATTTTATTCATTATTCATACACGATTATATAATGATGGGAGAGATTCATATTAACATAAAAAAATGGTGTAGGAAAAAAAAATCAAAACTAAATCCATGATTAGATACTTGTAACAAAGTAGGAAGAGGAGATCGGCAATGTGATGAACAACTATTGACACTCCATCCGTCTGTCAGTGTGCGGCGCATCTGTCCATGTGTAGGTGATCAGCGAGTCCGCTAAGGGGTCCCCGTTGTCCCATGATTCTTTTCTTAGATAGGATAGTGTTTTAGGGTTTTATTTTATTATTTTATTGTTCTACTATGTAGGTGTAAGGTTTTTAATTGAAAAAACTACTAATATGTTATGATTTTTATAGGTCCCACCTAATTTGATATGGTGTCATTAATTCTTAGTGCTGTTTTACTTCTTATTTTTTTAATATGCTGTTTTTTTTTAATATTTGATGGGGTCAATTGACCTCATCCCTCTGTTTATAAGAAGCTGTTTTTTTCTAAATTAGTTTTCAAACAGAAAAATTAATTAAAAACTGCAGACACATTTCTGGAAAAAAAAATGCCTAAAAGCTAAGTTTTTTAGAATATGTAGAGAGACAGCTTCCTGCAAACTCAGTTTTAAACTCAGCTTTTGAGAAAAAAACTGAATTCTTAAACTCGTTTCCAAACAGAGCTTTACTGTTTCTTTCCTTTTAGGGATGCCACCAAGGTTGAATTCAAACCAAAATCTAGGTTAGAGTTTAGTTTGATAGATCTAGGCTGTTGCAAGCAAACCAGCCAAACCTGAATCCCCAGCATTAACAAAAAAAATTGATTAAATTTAGAGGGTTATGACTTGTTTAAATTTTGTATTATGATCCCATCTTTATATCATGTATGTTTAATACTGTTTTGATTGTCATAAAAAAAGCGTTTGACTAGACAGGCTAAGCCGATCAAACCATTACACAACCCAAACCCATAATAAAAATTCGGGTTTTTCAGGTTGTGAGTTCATGTCGCGGTTTGTGTTCATCGGGTTAAAGATCGGATTTGGATTGGTCGAGTTGGATACTTTCAACCTTGGTTTGGACTTAGGTTGAAGCCAATTCGAGCCCAACCCACCAGAGTTAAAGCCCATTTCCTTTTTTAACACTAGATTTACTCTCTCTCAATTTTTTGAACAAAAAATCGAGCAAATGCGCTTGCGCCCCCCCCCCCCCAGCCTGCTTGGTGGTGGCGGCGTCACATAGAAGAACAGACCACTCTAATTGGCCCCATTTGGTTCGAGAATGAATCCAGAATAAGTGAGAATTAATCAGAATAACCTCAAAATTGATGTTTGGATGACTAGAATAAATAAAAATTTGTATGCTAGAATTAATTGATATAAAATGATATATAGATTTCAGCTAACCCCTGGAATTAAATTATTTAAGATTATTTAACTTAAAAGAATATGTGTATCCACTATCAAATCAAATATCATTATCTCTTATAAATCAACTGTAATTTTTTCATCTTTTATAAATCTTTATCCACATCTTCTTCCCATTTTATCCAAATAACAAAAATCTTATTATTACGCTTTCCAACCAAAATAATTCAAAATACAACCAAACAAAAAATCATTTATCTTTATTTATATTAGGATAGTCATAAACCTCAAAATAACTTAAATTCTCAAACCAAATGAGGGCTAAGGGTTGAATACAACACACCCATAATGGGTGAATGAATGCATTGGATGTGATGCATATTATGCAATCACTTCTTAAGAGTGATGTGTCCGTCCCACCATGCATAGAAAAATCTCCTTTTTGCATGCCACAAACAACCCGAATCAAAGGCGGAGTCGGATCGTTTTGCGATCATGTGAAAAAGGTCATTCACTGGAAAACAACAAACAAACAAACAAGCAAAAAGATTCCACAGCAAACACATTTAATCTGGTTAACTTATTTGAGCAATACAAGCAAGAGGAAAGGCAGTAGAGAAACGGCTCACTCTTGCGGCAGGAGAAGAACGTTTTACAACTCTCTTTGGTGATTTTCTTTTTGTTCAAATCACAATCAAATCAGCATAGAAAAACCAAGATTTTTTTTCTTCTGAAGTCTAAATTATCAAGAAAAAAACTAACTGGATTTAAATATTTCAGGCCTTACCATCTAGGTCAAAATAGAACTATTTACATGCAAGTAATTCCCATTGTAGAGATGCTAACAACTTCATTTAAAAGATGCAACCAAAACAGAGGCCACTAATATAAAAATGTTATCAATGAAAAAAATACGAACAAAAAAACCTTTAGATAATATATGTAAGCAATAGCATCACAACGTAATAAGGAAGTTTAGTAAGACGGTTATCAGAAACACCGGCATTTGAAGAAGATCCTTTGAATTGTATGGTCCCAGAATAGCTATTTCCACCACCTGCAGAGGTCTGTTCTGAATGCCGGAATCCTTGCAAGTTCCAACTGGTCCTCCCGCCTGCAAAGACTAGTCAAGTTGCTTGAGTTTAAAAGAAAAATATGGAAAGCTAGAATGAACACGATCAGTAATTCAAATGCAGTGACGGACCTGACAAGCACTGATAGTACTACATCCACACAATGGTCCATTCATTCTGTCTGTGATATCAAAAACACCCCCTCCATCGCTCCTCTGCACTTTGAACTGAAGTTAGCATGTTGTAGATTTGGTTGTGCTCAATTTTTCTGTATCAAGTAATGATTTGTTACCATGTAAAAATTTACAGCAAGAAAGTTGGGCATTATATTCCCAGCTGCTTTGTAACAGGTATTAACCATCTCGGCGAGGCCCACAGAATGCTCCTTGCATGCATCATCTTGAACAGGAATTGTAGGGAAGTAGTTCTGTAGGAAAAGTGAAGCTTTTCTTGAATTTAAGGGTTGAGATTCCTTTCTGTTGGGACAGGAGCCTGATACAAGACCTGGATCTCCAGCTGCCAGCATTTCAAAATTATAGAGAAATATTAACCAAAGTGAAATAATTTTAAATGCTGAGGACAATCAAGTTCTATGCCGAACAATCAAGTTATATGCATAACTTCAACTTGGAAACATTGATATATGTGTAGTAAGTAGTAACTTGAGAAGTTCAGGGAGATGACAGGGATATTGGCATGTAAATTGATAACTAATAGCTGGATTAACAGAGGATAAACAATGTGAGACGTATTTTGCTTTTACAATTTCACTATCAATGACCAAAATTCAACAGTCCACAGATACATTCACCTGTTAACTGACAAATCTAGAATACATCCCGCATAATGCATAAGCCTCATACCCTTTGGACTACATTTAGGAATAGCGACAAAATCTATCTGGATCAAATTGACTGTATTAACTAATTTCTCTACACCATCTATTCGTTTCTACTGTGGGATCCTTATTTACTCTTATAAAAGAAAGATGCACAGTAATGTTTAGAATTCTTCGTGAAGCATAGTATATGTGAGAACAAATGGCCACTAATTGTCTAGTTGCGTATCTTTAATAAATGATGAATAATTACATTCTTTTCACCATCATACATTATGGTGATAATCAAGGTGTTGTTCATATCTCACGATGCTCAACTGTAACTCAACTCATCCCTTTTAGGCAATGAATTACTTTTGTCATTATGAAATTAACTCCTCTATACTTTCCTATTAGAGGTCACTTGCATGACAAGTTTTCTGGTACCATTTGGTGGCAACTGTTATATTAGGTAAAACACCAAAGTGAAGATAGAAATTTACAATAATCCATCAGGGCTTAGCCAGAATATATACCGCAAAAAAGAAGAAATACTGATCTAATCATGTACAGTATATGTATAATACATCTAAAAGCAACATATATTTAAAAGACAAAGGTTGAAATTTTTCCATCATGTTGCTCTGTGATATTTATTGCAGACTTGTAGTTTTGTCACAGCTGAAAACAAAGCTAATATCATTTCCATTTCACATACTAATAATCAAATGCCGCTTTTGAATTCCAACATGCTGGTTTCTCCACTGACACATTTTACAAGCCGTTCCAATATTCATGTTGAATATTCCATGGCACGTATCCTCTGGCAATGACATCCCAAGGAGGGGAAATAGATGTTCTACTTTATTTGTTTCTATCAATCTTATTCATTTTCATACACAAAAGTGGCATCACATTAAGTGGATTCATTTGATTGATTTTGTTCTTTGCACCATCAAAATACATGCGGCAGAGGCAACCAATCAGACCACAAAGTTATTGATGTTACCCAGTGGTTCAAGCTCTCCTAGAAAATAATGCAAACATATGTTACAAGATCTTATTAATACGAGGGCTCCAGCCTATCATTTCACTTCAAAATAAATAAAAAATGTTCCAACATCTTATGCTAGGAATCCTTTATGGTTCGAGGGCAAAAATATAAGAAAACGATGAAAGGATGATAGCAAAAATCTTTTATATGTCTCCTGTGGCTTAATGCTATTGGAGGCTCGTAGATGAAAATAAACATCACCAACCATTACAAGGGTTTTTTTCATCTCTCTATTATACTGTGTGTGGTTCTCAGGTTTCTTAGTGGATCTAGTTTTGGCAAATTTATCCATGATTCAGTTGAGGATACCATTTGGATAACCTTGTGATTTTCTCCCAGGTGGCTGTGCATAAAGCATATGTGAGTGAGATCAAATAATGGTTTGCTTCTAGGAACAGTGTTCTATGAGATGATATATAGTCTCAGGGAGGCATCTTTTTCTGGTGGTGATCGTTGTGAGCAATTTCCCCACCAAGACAGGATTCAGTTGCAACTCAGCGAAGGAAAATTTCAGTTTCATAAGTTAGGGAATTGAAAAAAAAAAAAAAAACAAAGCAAAATTGGAATCAAAACTGCAGAGTTGTCAAATTTAATGGTCAAATTGAAAAAAATTGGATTGTTTTGGCAGAAAATTTAACAAATTTATGAATAATACATGATACAATCAAGAGGATCACAGAAAACCAAGTAACCACAACTCTCACAAGGTTTAGGGGAGACAACCTTTTTTTCAGGTCTAAAAGTTAATAATAGATGTAATCTATTTACAAGAAAGACCGGGTTCGTTACATAGTGAAGTGTCCTTGTCTTGACACTGATTTACAGAATAAAGTTCTTATGATTGCTTCAGTAGTTCAATTTTAGTGAATAAGAAGTTATAGAATGCGAAGAAATAAGCACACACAAGTTCCAAAGAAGTACACATTAGTTTCATAAGTATACTAAAGTGTATTTGCAGTGGCATAGATCCTAGGAAACAAGTATTTAACAGCATTACAATGTAAGTTCCTCTTATAATTGAAGAATTCAATCCTGGGAAGAAGTAGGAATCATAAAGGAAGAGAAGGCAGGCAGATATCATTTCTACAATAAGAATTCCTATACCAGCTAGAAATATAAATACCAAGATTACTTTGACTTACACTCATTCTCCACCATATACCTCCACTGGTAGGCAATTCCTTCATCTTGTTCCTTCGAAGCAACGGAAGTGAAGACCAGCAATCTGCGGTTCTTCGCCACCATATCTGTCACCGTCGGCCAGTCAGCACCATTGGCTGGCATCTCGGAGACCGGGAACCAATACTTGATCAGGCCAGCCTCGGTGAACACCTTAGTCAACCCCTTTGGGGCATGGACGTAATCCTCAATTATGATGGTCACAATCTCCATTGGGTTGTTGCTTAAGAATGCCTCCACCTCCTTCAACGTGTTAATAGCAGGTTCCTGATAACAGAGTCCATGTCTAACCATCATCCTCACCAACACCGATAACATAAGGAAAATGTTATACACAATCATTCCTACATATACATTTGCAGTCCCTAACATGTTTTCATTTTATTTTTGAAAGTATATACTTGTCTAATGAAGTACACAATTTTACAGAAACATATATTCGAATGAATTGGGTGCTTATCTTGTTGCATTTTCCTAATCTATTATATATTGCAAGAATTACTAAGTGTATCAACACCCATAATAAGAAATCAAAACATTTCCTAAAACTTACAAATGCAGTGAAGTTGTAGCATTGCCCCTGAAAAGAATGGCACAGCCAAACGTCGTTGTCAAAGTCGTACATGTCCAGCATTAGACCTCGCACGCCATTCTACAAAAGAAAGAAAAAGATCACCAAAACAGAATTTGACCCAAGTTTCCAGAACAATTCAAACATCAATAACCTAGAACGAAAAGCGCAATTGCTCACCAACAACTGATTGGTGACAGAATCATCCTGGTTGTAGAAAGTGACCCTCTGGACGCCGGTGAGCGACGGCTCGTTCACAATGGAAAACGAATTATGCGTCACAAGCCAAGTGTACTTGTTGAAAGGCAATCCTTTCACCTAAAAAAGCAAGAAAAACAAAAAATTTGGCACACCCAACATAAAAAATATCAGACTAAGTAAAAGAGGAAAGCTGTTTTTACAATGGATGTGGGGAGGGTGGCTTGGCCTCGGGTGCAGGTGGGCTGGTTCTTGCCCATGGAGGGGCAGGTTCCGCAGAAGAGACCAGGCGCGCAGTCATCGATTGCTGAGCAGGGATCAAGAAGCTGTGAAATTCATGAGTCAGAAGTAGAGAGAGAAAGATAAGTTTACATGGAGAGGGGGGGAGGAGGGTTGAGAAGGAGACCTGGCAGTTGTGGTTGGAGCAGGCAGTGGAGCAGGTGATTGTTAGGGATGAGAGGAGGAGGAGGAGGAGAGCATGAGAGGGCATGGTGGGTACTGGTTGGTTGCCTGGTTTGGCTTGAATTGGGAAAGATTTTTGGGAGTGTTGGATTTGGGAGGTTGGGTGCATGAGATAGGAAAGCAGGGGGAAAAAGGGAGGGAGACAGGACCTGAGAAAAAAAAGGTGGTTAGCCAGGTTAGGTGACAAGAGAGGAGAGTGATTGGTGGAGATGTAAAATAGGAAGGGGAATTTCGCATGTAACTTATTTATATATATCTTGGAGTGTATAATGTGACAACATAGTAAATATGACACTGACGTAGTATATGATAATTTAAATATTAATTTATTTAAATATGTTGTTTTTCAATTTTTATAACATGTATTTTTAATGGACAATAATGCAATTTCAAAACATGGTTGGACATATCATTTTTTGTTTACTTTGTTTTGAGTATCTGCTGGAATCCCCTATGATTTTGTTATATTTGTGTTTAGACCATTCGTTAAAAAAAAAAATTTATTAGGATCATCAATAAAATACAAAAAGAATATGTACCAATCTCTATAATCAACTGTTATTATTTAATGTCATCAAATTGATCAAGCTTTTTTTGTTACTAGATCAATTTTTAATGTTTTTATATGAAATGATATTGAAATACTTTCATACTATGCTTTTCAGTAGTAGTGCAATGTGAACTTAACACTATGTCTTGTGTATTTCCTTGATACTCTTTTGTATATGGTAACGCTTTGTGATTTCAATGGGTTGTGTGCATTTTTTTTTTTATCAATGAAAGCAATTTTTTGGTTGGATTGTGAGTTTTGTTTTGGTTGGGGGGTTTTTTTTTTATTGTTTTCTCCTTCGCCATTTTCTTTCTTGAGTGTTTGATCAGTTTTTTCCACATAGTTTTGCTAATATTGTCATCTCTGTCTTTCTTGAGTGTTTGATCAGTATTTTTCACATAGTTTTGTTAATATCGTCATCTCTGATCAATTTAATTGTGAATGTTAACTTTTGACATATTTGCAACATTCCTTAGTTGCATAGGAATGAATGTCTTTAAAAATATGATCAGTAGAAAAATGATAAAAAAACAAAATGGATTCTGATCATATGGTTGGTTACAAAAAAGACACTTGAAATGGAAGAAGAAAAAAAATGAGAATGAGTTTATTCAAAATTGATAAATTTTTTTGATAATTTGAGCTATGATATATTCGAGCACCGGCAATTAGTCTGAGATTTTGTTTTTAAATCAAAATACTTTTGTTGAAACATATAAGCTTAATTATGCATGAGTGGCATGAGGATCACAACTTCTTAGACATGACAGTTGTTTCTAAAGATCATGTTTGAATTGCGTGATTTTTGTTTGAGTAATTTGCTTGAAAGTGGTGAACTTCCCATAGTCCCATTTTGTTTATGTGGATTTTGGATTATTCTTTTGGATCATTTAGCTTTAATCTCACACCACCTATCTAATTGAATTTATAATAGGAAAACTGTTCTTCTCTTTGATCTTTGTTTTAGAGATGTGCCTCCTAATAGGCTGCCCAGAGCTTTTATTTATGTTTGGAGTGGTCCTTCCAAATCAATTCTAGACATTTTTTTGTCCTCTTATTTTTTATGCTGTGATTTCTTTTCACAGGTTTGAAGAATCCTTCTTGGTCATCTGCTCATGCATTCACTTGTGATTTGTGTTTATTGATGCCATGATAATTTGATCTCTTTTTTGTGAGTGTATTTGGCCTGGTGAGTTCCTATTCTAACAATACATAAAACCAAGTTATTGACTCTCTATACACCCAAATAAAATAAACACATGATGAAGCTTTAAAATCTATAAACTTGATAGAAACCCTGAATACAAAACCCCCCATTGTCATTGAAAGAGTGATATCCATCTATATGTTTATTTGCTAAACGTATATATGTTTGTGTGATCTATTTTTTTCTGTGAAAGCAATACAATATTATATATGTTTGTGTGATCTATTTTTTTCTGTGAAAGCAATACAATATCAGTTACTGTAAAAAAAACAAGTTGTGAAACCATCACACATTGAATCCCCTCTTTAGACTCTGATAAGAGCAGCATCCTTCATCTCCAGCAGTGCATCATTAAAACACTTTGCAAGGAATTCTGGATCATGGATGATGTCTTTAGCTACAAGAACTTGCATGTCAGCATTTCCCATGTAGCTGAGCATATGAATTGTGATGGCCTTCAAAAAAAAGCATTTGTTCACATTAGTTATTTGAGATCAAAAAACAAATTAAATGATTGTGCTAATTAGGATGAAATGATTTTTATGATCTCACATGAGCTAAACTTGTTGATGTGACACGAAGGTATGTTATTGGATTCCAAGCGAACATGATCTTCTCACGAGGACCAACCACATTTGATATTGTGAAAGGTTGTGTTGCAGATGATTCTGTAATTGAGCATGGTTGCCACCTGCAATGCACAAATGAGAATAAAAAGTGGGGTGAGGAAAGGCAAAGTTCAATTGTTCTGACTGAGATAATGGCAAGGATTTATTCTGTATTCCACTTGGAATAAATCTAATGTTAATTAATCAGATATATAACCAGAGTAACTTGAAAGCTGAGTAGTAATTCTGTTTTATTTTATTTTATTCTTCTACCCATGTTTGATTCAAGAATAACTTATTCAAGTATAAAACATGAATTCAGGGATAGAGTACAAATAGATGGTTATTTAGCTTTCAAGCATATTATATTTTTTGGGTTCTGAAACTTTACCTTTGGCCCTAACAATGACATAACTAGGGCACCTATTCTGTATGAGAAGGGGGCCTCCAATGAAAGCTTTTTCTTGTCAACCATGGCTTTGGTCCTCCTTACATGTTCAAGTGGGTCATTTTCCATTTTGAGATACATGGGGAGGAGTATGTACCCAAATTGATTTCCCCATCTTGTTTTTGTCTTGTTCTTCATCAAACTTGCAAGATCCTGTAAATATATAGCTCATATTAGTGGCAGTGATATAAACTATATAAAAAGTTGTATTAAAGCAGTTTTGGGGAATGAAGAATAATATCAAAATTGATTGTATAAGTAGTCCTTTACAGATGGAATAAAATTTCGATTGTTTTTTTTTTCTAAGATAGAAAACAATATGTTTGGTGTTTAAAAATATGTTAGTTTTATTAAAAGAAGGGCATTGAAAAGTGCTGAAAAATTGGAGATGCTTATAATGAGATCTGTAGAAGTTAGTTCATCTTTCTTTTTCTCTCTCACGGATTTTATGTATTCAAGCATCTCCAATCTTATAGTCAAATTTTTACTCAAATTTAACTTTGAGTAAAAATCACTCAAAACCCTCTCTAACCATTTATCCATACTCATACCAAATCAAGTTTTTACTCAAATATTTACTCAAATAAAGGGAGACTCAAATTTTTACTTAAATTTTTAACATTTTTTTTTCCTTTTATCTCCACATTTTCTTCCAATGTGACATTTTTTTCTCTTCAATTCCACCTTTAATTTAATTATATTAGATGTTTTCCCACCCCCCAAAATTTTCACCATCTATTGAAATCTAAAAAAAAAGTAGTCTTCTTCCTTAAGTCTTCATCTTTGTTTTTTAATTTCTTATTTTTACTCGAGTAAAAAAATATTACTTTTACCTTTTTTAAAAAAAATTGGATGATAATAATTTTTAATAGTAAAAATGTTTGGGGAAAATGCTTTGAAAATGTTTATAGGAAATAATTAGAAGAAGATGTGAAATTTTTAAAAGATTTGAGTAAAACACAAAGTGATGGTTGGAGACATATCATATCAAATCAAGCTTTTACTCAAATTTTAAGTAAAATTTAGATATAGATATGAGTAAGGGTCGGAGATGGCCTAAATATTATAGGATGTATAATTGAATTGTTTGTCTTATGATGAGGAACTCCATTGGAAAAACTCCATATGCACATAATCATTCACAATCCCTATGTATTATTTTTATTTTTATTTTTTCTTAAAATGTCTTGATGTAATTATACGATATGTGTTTATGCCTTTATTGTATAAATCTTTCCATTCGTAACTATTAATTCTGCTAATGTATCAAATGCATCCTATAGGTTTGACACTTGAAACCATTAATCATTAAAACCTCCCCACTAGTAAACTTTTATTTTAACATCACCTTTTATACTTACCTCTCAATCCCTTCTTTTTTTAAAAAAAAAGAAAATGAATACTGTATACATAACAGATGTGTACCACTACCTTTTAGAGCAGAAACTATAACTATTTTACAGCAAAATAAAATAAACAAACATGAAATAAAATAAAATGAAATATGATCATAGTAAAACCTGAATCCCAGGTTGTTCTCTGGTATTGACCATTGCCAACCCAGTGACTCTAATTTGCTCTCTAAGTTCTGAAATAGTGATGGACAATCGCATTAATTAGTTTAACAATTATGAAGAAAACAATATCTCAATGAAATTCAATATTGGCAATAAAAAGAAGTACATTTTACCTTCTGAGGGTTGTTGTTGTTGCAAATATTTTGAAAGCCCACATGATATTATCCCCATAAATACATCATTAATGGTCTGTTAGACATCAACAATTATTTAAAGATTAGTATATAAGATTAATTGAATAATTTTGAATGAACAATAAACCCATCAACATTTCTTCTCCTAACAAAATATACTTCATCTTTTTATAAAAAAAAATTCACAAAAAAGACTGAGCACCACATTTTCCTTAAAAAAAAACTCTATCATCATAATAAAAAAAGGAAAAAGTCTATAGAACTCCTTATAAACTTATGAAAATCTAAAAATATCTTTTTAAAATTAGTAAATCCTCTCAAATCCTTAATTTTAATTCTTAAGTTAACATTATGTCAATGCAAGAAGCATATTCTAAAAATATTTGTTTAATTAATGGAATCTCTGAAAATAATATAATATTCAAATAAATATTTGAAAAACTAATAAAATCTAACAGTTCTTTTTTTTAACTGAAATACCGACCCCTCATACACAGAAATACCGAGAACATCTTTATCAGCTCATCTGAGAAGCCTCTTACCGTTCAAAAAAAAAAGCTTAGGCGTAACTAAGCCACTTAAAAAAAAAAAACTAAGCCACTTAAAAATCCACTTGAAAGGTCAAAAACACATTAATGTAATTTATTTATCATTATGTATAAAATATTCTAACAATTTATAACCATCAAAATCAGTACTGTTCAATCAATTAAGCTGGTCAATGTTCCACCAAAAAAAAATATGGGTTTTTTATTTTTAAGTTTCCATAAACCATATGATTTAGCAATCGAGCACTCACTTCTTGGTATTTTTCTTTTAGTCTTCATATTCATAGGATGTGTTCCTTTTTAGTCTTTCAGAGGGACTTATCCCTAAATTATTGTATTTCTTTTTAGTTCCTGGGAGGGACTAAAAAAAAACACATCCTATGAATCTGAGGACTAAAAGCAAAATATCAAAAAGTGAGAGATCGATCGCTAAATCCTATGGTTAATGGAGACTTAAAAATAAAAAACTTAAAAAATATATATTATATAACATAAGCTGGTCAATGATCCTCAAGTAGGTCCCACATATAAACGATGGTCCGTGCACGCTTCCCACACGACTGTCACTGTAGCTTAGCTGATAAATTTATACTTTCAAAAATACACTTCAATGAGACTCATCATTTTAAAGAATTTATCATTTTGAGATCTCACCAACTTTAATAGTGTATTTTTAAATTTGATTGTGTGGATTTTAAAATAACTATTTTAAATTTTAAAACACTCATTCCACCCTGTATCACAGTTCAAAATTTAAAATTTTAAAATTAATTATTATTATTAAAACTATTAGTTGATATAAAATCACGTCTATTATTCTCTATCACTCAAATTAATCAGATATTTGGATAGTACAATGAAAATAAACATATTATGGTCGCGTGTCAATTAATCCACCACTCAAAATGGGACAAATGTCATGGAAGATATGGTATTAGGTTCATTGGTGTTCTTGAAATGGCACTTCAATTCATCTACTTAATTATTCAATGATTGAATGTGTATACTGATGAATTAGTACTATCTACTAATTCAATAACCGGGATAATATATTGAGGCCGGATAAATTATCACTAATAAAAGTTTATTTTGAAGGAATAATGAGACTTCTATCCGTTTGGATAGAAACATAAGCTATTATGAGATTTATACCTATTTCAGTAATTGTTAATTTTATCACTAGAATAAGAGATTTTGTGTTTGATTGCGTTTTCAATTATTCTCACTGGGAAACGTAATAATGAATGTTGAAGTGTTTGGTTGATGAAGAATAATATGTGAATAAGGTATAAAAAATTGATTTGACATGTAGGCCTCATTGATGTATAAGAGGTGATGACAGGTGATTTGAAATAAAAAAAAAAAAACATAGGACCCACTTATGATTGTTGTTGGAATAAACTAATTCCATGTGAAAGGAGGGATTATTATACCCCTTAATTCTTGGTTATTCCGACTTACAGATTCCCCCTTATTTCTCTCATCCAAACGCCTTTTTTTTACCTATTCCATATCTATTCTTCTTTAAACCCCCCCCCCCCCCCCCCCCCCCCCTCTCTATTCCTATAGCCAATGGGGCCTAGATCTAGAGTCAATTAATAAGTGACCACATATTGGCTGTCTGACATTCTTGTCCTCGTCAATCTTTGTGAGACAAGGACTCAATCTAACAATACCTAGATATCAATGGTCTTGTTTATTACACATGTATCCTAAATCATCTAAAAGAACTTTCCTCTTTTAATTCAAACTCTGCTTTCAATCGTCTTTCATGATATAAAATATTGTTTTCAATAAGCCTAATTAGGATTGATTTAAAGGCAAAGGGATATATGGATTCTGAAGGTCTGAAGGTAATAAATGCGGGCAGTTCAACAAACAGAAGTAGAAACTTACCCCATTAACAGCCCTCCCAACAAATTTCATATCCTCCAACCGGAACCTCACCGTGACAAGCCTCCTCGGCCAGAACTCGACGCCGGAGCCGCCGCTGATCGGACTCTCCTCATCGCGCACCCAAAGCGAGCGCAACACGAACTCCGCCGCGTAAATCAACGTGAACCAAACAACCAAAACCAACTTCCTGAGCAACACCCACAACCGCATCTTTGTCGGCCTTGCCGCCGCCGCCTTGGGCACTGAAGGCAGAAGCTGCGGCTTGTCATCGCATCTACAGCAGGCAAGGAAGAGCGACATGAGGGAGATGCCGTCGCCCAAGGCGTGGTGGATCCTCATGACGATGCACCGGTGTCGGGCCAGCACGTGCACCTTCAAATCAAAATTCCCCAATTTAGTTTTATTTTTATCTATTTATATTAATTCATGAACCAAAGAATCTTATCGTGAAATAAAACTCAGACTGCATTTGAATGTGTGATTGAAACCCTGATATATTTTAAATTTTAAATTTTTTAGAAACAGAATCTATCTCAACAGAGCGTAAGAGTCACACACCTCCCAAAGCGGCTTGTCCGGGCTGAGTGGGCACGAGATGGAGGCGAGGTCCGCGACGTAGTCGTTGACGGAGGAGGAGGCGATGTCGTCGTCTTCGATGGACATGACGTGCTTGTCGAGGTCGATGTCGGTTTGGGTCCATCTGTCGCGGACGAGGACGCTTGAGAAGCGGGGGTGGTGCTTGAGGAGGGTGTGCTTGATCTCGGACTTGACGGCATCGACGTCGATGGGGTTCTCGAAGCCGATGATGAGGTTGATCACCTGTTGCACGTCGGGTTGGAGGAAGAACCTCCCCGCCGGCGTCAGTGGCTCGCCTTCTTCACTCGGTTTCATTCTCTCTCTCTCTGTTGACTCTCTCTCTCTCTCTCTCTAATTAAAACAGTTGGGAATGCACATCACGTAACAGTACGTGTCTATATAATATGATGTTTTCTTTTCCTTTTTTCGAGGAAAAGGAATATTTTGAAATAATGATATGTTTTGTTAAAAAGTTTACTTTTTACTTTTTTTTTTTTTTTCTTAAATTTTTAACAAATACGTTAACTCTATATATTTCACACCAAATAAAAAAAATGTTTCAAGTCTATATTAGAAAAAAAAATTAACCTCACTTCTTGAATTGAGTGTTGTTGATTCAGTCATTTTATAATTTTACTTTCTTAGAATATAGTTAAAATTATAAAATATATAAAATATCTATTTAATCATTTGAGTGTGTAATTAAAATGATTGTAGAATTGATTTTCTATAAATAAAAAAATTCTAGAATTATACCTTGATTCATTTTCATTATATCAAAAATATATTTTCGTACCATTTAAATCATTGTTAAACAAAATTAATATAAATATTTTTAATAGAATGGTACAAATATTATTTTAAAAAATGGGGATTTATGAGTGGGACTTGGGAGGTCGACATGAAAAATTGTGGTTAAAATGGTGGTTGGCGGTTGTCTACTTCGATTGTCCTAACCAAAAAAAAAAAAAGCATTTGAAGTGTGTATCAATTTGTAGGGCCCCATCATTTGATTTTTGAAGTTTCCATGTGATGGGAATTTTGAGGTTAAAAAAAGCTAGAAGAGAAAGGAAAAGAAGAGGAGGATGTGTTCTATTATAGACCAGTTAGGGTCACCGACAATATGAAAATAAAAAATAAGAGAAACTTTTAATGGTTCGGTGGTTAATATAGATACACTTATTTTCGGTCTTTTATTTTTAGGGTTGACATTTGTCAAACAATGCATGTGATAGACTTTTCATTTCATTCAAACAAGCAATTTTAAATGTTTTAAAAATCAAATCATTTATTAAAATTTAAAAGAAATCATCGGATATTGGGGTCACCTATTAATTAAATAATGACAACATCATTGCATTATACACGTGTTAATTATTATTAATGATTAAAAACTTAGAGAAGAAATATACGAAATATTTAAAACATTCAAAAATTTTCAAGCCTTATATTTTAATATTTCTTAAATATTTATGTAACATCTTAATAATATGTTACTATTATGATAGAATGATTTTATTATACAAAACTTAAATTTTTATTGAATTCAATATTTTAACTAATAATTAATTATAATCTTATGAATAAAATCGTATTGTGAATCTATTGCGCTTTGTTTTTCTGAGTTGCTTGAAAGTGAAATGAAAGTACAAAAAGCCGAATGTTAGTGTAATTAATGAACCCAAAAGTGAAATAATTCATTATGTTTTGTAATTTATATTATATTATTTCTATACACTATGATAACATAATATATTATGTACTATTATAGTTTATTAGGTTCTATCGTAGTTGTATCAAGTAAAAAATTTATTTTTCAAAAATAAATTGTATCTCAGTATATTTCATTTCATTAAAAAATATATATAATTGTTTTATAAAAAAAAGGGTGTAAATTGCAAATAGGGCTGCACAGGATTGATATATCATTTTTTTTAAAAAAAATATTGCTTTTAAAAAAAATATTGTTACACACAATGCTTTATAAAAGTATATATCTTACTGGATGAAGAATTTAAGACTCTAAAATTGATTGTACATAACATTTTTATTTTAAAAATATTCGTTTTCTTTTCTAGTCTTGGTATGCTAAAATTGAAAAATATAATCCATAATGGTTTGAATTTTTTATCAGATGAGTCCAAAGTCCAAACAGAACATCAACCAAAAAAAATAAAGAAGAATAATAGTGTCGTGTGGATTGGGGCATATTTGTTCAATAATTGAGGCCACAAAGCAGCCATAGTTTGAAATTTCATAAAATTCATTACAGAACACCCCAACAGTCCATTCTCTAACAAACATTGAAGCCCTCGGACTCGGATTTAAAATATTATCAAATATAATGCTCATATACATCAGTTTCATAAGGGCTACGAAGGTGTGTGTATATGCATTGATGAGTAATAATTAATATATTGCTTATGCATTGGTGCATAATGAACTTTTACGGGTAAGAGTTGAATGAAAATAGGACCATCCGATTACGAAATTTGTATGATCATACGATTCATAAGCGATGCAACACAGTGCTCCCTGTCCGTACGGTTAGTGACAGAGTCAAGATTTTTGTAAGAGATGACTAATGTGACTTATGTAAATATTTTTTAAATTTATTTCATTATATTTTTTAATTTCAATAAGATAGATAGAAAATATATACGTATAAAATGAAATAAATACATTCATATAAAACATATTACTGAAGATGGCACACGTGGGCGATGGATTCATCCACCTCATGGCAGGTTTATTTTTTATTTTTTTACTTTTTTTAATTTTCTTTTTACTTGTGGTTGGGCAGTCTGTTGCTGTTATTTTTTTTTTTTTGCATGTTGTTACACCCAATTTTTATTTCAGCCCCAATTCCAATCACATACACGTCTATAGAAAATTATCAGAACATATACTCATCTTAACGACATAAATGCTTCGATAAATTTTTTTATATTTTTCATAAATAAATTCATGCGATTCATGAGAGTATATGCTTTATTTTTTTATTATATAAAAACATGTATTTTATTATATAAGATATATTATTTTTAAAAATTCAAAACAATTGTAGACTGGATTTAGAGCTGAAAAATGGATTATTTGTTTTGTAATACATGTGTAAAAATAGGGCATATATAGTTGTGTGACACAAATATTTAGTGAGGGTTTCATTCATTACAATAAGTGTACATGGGTAAATGATACATATATGATAGGTTTTATAAATGTACACAAATAATTAATCCATTTATTTATATGTATTTTTATCTTTTAACATACGCAATGATAACTATTAGGATAAATTTTTTAAGTCCATAAAATATGTTAAATAAGGTTTACCTATTCTGGATTAATTGTGATGTGTCATGTGTCATTTTACTGATCGCAATAGTCAATCATCATCCAATAGACCGGCGTTCAGATGGGTCCATCAAATACTATCCTAATAATCTAAAAGATACGTAACATCTATCAAAATTTCATGCCATGACAATAACAATGGTGGAAGAAAAGGAACAAAAACATTCAAATCACATGATCGGGTTAGATTCGACATGCGTTTGACAATTTGATTTTTCATCACGATCGTGATCATCCGATCTTATCACTTTGAGATATACAATTTAATTGAATCATAAAAAAATGTTAGAATTTAATTGAACTTGATTTTAATTTTAAAATATAACAGAATATCTTAATCATAATGACTCAATAAGATCAGACAATCACATTCGTGTTCGACCATCAAATTATCAAACACGTGTTGGACAATATCTGAATCGCAATGTATAAATATCTTAAACATTTGCAAAAGAGATATAATCTTTCTGTTTTAGTTTCAATCAATTTCATTATGAAAATCATCTGATTTGAATGTTAGAGTATCTAGAAACACACGTCAGAGTATCTAGAAACACCCAAATTTTTTACATATTCAGAAGGCCATTCGAAAGACGTCATCATATAAGATCACTGGACTCTCAAAGTTGTAATGCACTCATTAAAGTTTGTGAGCCCACCAATCAGTGGATTAGAAGAAGATTCCTTCTCATCAAAATAGCACAAGAATAAGGATTGGACCCACAAGGCCACAACTTAATTGTTGACCTAAAAAAAAATCACAATGGTTAGGTCATATTAAATCTCAATCACACATTAAAAAAAAATGCATGGTGCTTCTCTAAATTTGATCATTTGACCTTTTTCAAGGAAGTTAGAGGTGTTTCTCAACTTAATTAAAAAAAACTTTGTTACACAAAGTCTTTTACAGTTTTAAATACAGTTCTATATGTCTTATTAGTCATCTGGTGAAATGTATACCTCCTTACGTGACACTTTGTTAAAAAAAATACATTTGTTTAAACTGACCATATTCAATTCAAAACAGAATGATGTATATTTATCATCAAAATATATACATCATTAGACAATATTTATTATTTAAAAAAACTAAAATATGTAAAAACTATATTTGAAGTTGTATCTATCATTATCCAAAGATACTTTCAATAGAGTCGCTATCCAACTTGCTGTTCTTTTGCAATTTAGTAAATGTGGAAAGCTTTGAAGGCTCCATGCTTTTTAATTTATTTTCTTTTCTTTTCTTTTTCCCAATATAATCCAAATGACATTCATTCTCATATTTTAATCTCATGGACTTAATAAATTGGTAGTTGTTCTCGGCCGCCTCTTTGAAAATGTAACTCTCCGTTGTATATATTGTACTTTATCTCCCACATGACATACAATGATAAGACTAATAATATTAAATTAACAAGACTAATAATCTTAAATTAACAACACATAATATCATAATCTGTTTTCCTTAATCTTTTACCACGTTTGCTAGGGTTGAACTTAGATGGTTAAATTCGACCCAACCTGAGTCAACCTTACTCGTGGAGAAGTTTGGGTTGAGGTTTTCCCTGGTTCGATTCAACCAGGCCAATCCGAGACCTCGGGTTCGGGTGGGGTTGAATATGGATAAATTAAAAGTAGTTGAGTATTTTTAGAATTGAATTTTTAAAATTTATTCTTTTTTCAAGAGGATATTATCCTTTTTCAATATGCATTTTTAAATTTTCTTTTGTTTTCATGCATAATTTTAATTTATATCTTCGATTTTTTTTAATTGTAATTTGGTTTAATTATTTTTATATTTGGATTTTTTACTTATTTTATTTTAAAAAATCATCCATTTATTTATTTTTATCTTTTTTTCAGTTTTTCATAACTCATTTAAAATTTTAAATTATATAGGAATTTAGTTTTATATTTAAATTTACAAGGAATGTAATCTTTTCATTAACAAATCCTACATATCAAGGAGTTTGTTTTTGTCTTTTTTTATTTTTAGTTAAAAATGATAACTTAAATAATAATTCTTTATAGTGTGATTTTTGTGTTGTTTTTTTTTTTAAGATTAATTGTGTTATTTTTTATACATATACTTTAGGGCATTTCATAAATTCGATCCATTCTAGTTTGATGAATATCAGGGCCGGCCCTGTCCGCCGCATCTCAACACGGATGGTCCGACCATCCGGTGGTGGCGGCGAAGAGCAACATCTGACGACACCATGAGATCTGAGGATGCTGACCTTTGGGTACATCCAAAAGGGACTCCTCTTCACTTCTCCATCCCAACAACAACAACAACAACAACTGGTGTCCAGTCTCCGATCCTCCCTGTCGCGCGTACTAGACCACTATCCCCCACTCGCGGGCCGCCTCTCCACCGCGAAACACGACGACGGTTCCGTCTCAATCTCCATCGACTGCAATGACCAAGGCGCGGAACTCACCCACTTCACCGCGCACGGCGTGTTCGTCTCCGACGTCTTCTCCCCATTCTACGCGCCCGAGTTCATCCGGTCCTTCTTCCCGCTCAGCGGCGCCATCAACCACGACGGTCACTCGGCTCTGTTGAAGAAAATTGTAATATGTGAAGTAAATGCTTGGTGAATAGCCCCATATCGTAAAATTGGAAGAGAAATTTTCAATTCATAAGTGAACCCACATCTAGAAGGGTGCCTTGAAAAAGACAAAGGGGGACCACACATGCTACACATGCTACATGTGTACGTGCGTAAGCGCGTGTAGGCGTATTTTGATGCATTATTATGCGCACTTAGCACTTCCCCAATACCTGCATCCCTTCAACTATTCACAACAGTTATCTATAGGTGATAACTGAAATAGCTTGAAGAGATACAAAGACACCATTTTGTCTTGTAATAGAATTTTGAAAGGTTGCAAAGGTAACTTTTCAAATTTTATTTAAGTCTGTTAATTGTACAGATTAGAAAATCAGTTTTTAGTCCTAGAGTGTTGTGAGAGAGTTCCTCAGAGTTGCTATCTGCAGAACTCTGAGTTTGTTGTATTCTGAAAATGAATTGCTTAAGAACCCAGTAGCAAACTCTTAACGAGTGGGGACAATTATCACTTTAAGGATAGCGATCATTCTTTACACCTCAAACTCAATTATCTATCACTGTCCACCAAATTTAATTTACAGGCTCCTCTCCTAGCCGTCCAGTTCACCGAGCTGCGCGACGGGTTCTTCATAGGGTGCGCTATGAACCACTCCGTCTGCGACGGCACCTCCTTCTGACACTTCCTCAACCAGTCCTCGACCGCTGGTTCCTTTTTCAAATCCAAATGACATTCAATTGCATATTTTAATCTTATGAAAATTTAATAATTCGGTAGTTGTTCTCGGCCACCTCATTAAAAAAGCAACTCTCTGTTCTATATTATTACTTTTATCTCCCACATGAGTACATGACATGCATACAGTGATAAAGACTAATAATATTAAATTAACAAAGACAGAATATCATAATATCTTTTCCTTAATCCATTAAAGAACTTACATTTCCATTCATCTTGATCTTTTCGGCCTTCTTCAAAGCATATTAATGTCAAATGTTTTCTCATTTCATCCCACGAAGTAGAACAATTCCGTGGATTAGCTAGCTTACAACATTTCTATTAATTCAAACAGTGTTTACATGCTTGTTGGAAGGAGAAAGTGTAACCGTCACGAATTTAGGACGGGTTTTTGTTAACAAGTTTGGGTTCCACCAAACCCATCCCATTGTCATCCCTGATTTTACAGCCCCACCCATCCCATTGACAGTGTAGTGTATATTGCGCTATCGTAGTGTATATTGCGCTATTATAGTGTATGTGATTTTATTCTAATGTATAGAGTAAAAAAAATTATATTTTTAGAAAAAATAAACACATTATTATAAATCAGTATATAATTAATTTAATATAATAACTTATATTCCAATAGAAAAGTGTATGATTTTACAGAGAACAAAAAGGTGTGGAGCATGCAAATGGGACTGCCCGTGGATGAGTTAGACATCATTTTTCAAAAAGAATTTACAAAAGATGTGAAATATACATAGGTTAACGTTGAGGCAACAATGTTGCTATGGTCAAACTCATCCAAGAAATGTATTACAATTAAAAGTTGGTGGTCAAGGTCAAGTTAGCATTGACATTTTAAAATATGGAAACAAAATACTGACTTTGATTATGGGGTTGTTACATAATAATAATTAAAATCAAATGGTTGTAAATACATCAAATTATGAATGCATGACATCATATGTGTGATGAATGAATCTATTCATTTGATGAATTTAAGATTGTCTGATAAATCAAAGCACAAATAGTTTGAGTTGTATGGCTTTTTTTTCTGTTTCTTATGCGTTTCTCTCTATCCCCTTTCTCACCCCTCCCCCATAGCCCGTTCAGAGTTTATAATTCGATATTCATCTAATAAAAATCGGGTAGCAATATATACCATACTTCAAAAAAAAAAATCAAAGGACAAAATAAGTAGAGAAAAAAAAAACAGATGATCCATTCACTACCAAAAAGAATTGATAGTGCTCAGACGTTTGAAATGTTTCGCCCGCCAAATTAAACGCAAGGGTGACAATTCCCTATTCAATTATTTAGGACTTGGTCATGAACCAAATGACATATATTCTGCATGGTGCAAGGGTAATGGGATTGATGCTAGTAGGATATAGCTTCCAAGAACTCCATGTCGTCCATCAAAGCCGACATGGTCTCATGCAGCAGCGAAATCTCCAAATCCATGCTCCCCTCCACGCCACCCTCGTAAACACTGACGCATCCATCCCCCTTATTCGACGCGCCGCTCCTCAACGCGACGGGCCTCCCCCACCCGAAGTCGTTCTCGTACATGTCGAACCTCGGCGAGCCCCCGATCACCAGGTCGCACGCCCCGAAAGTCCCGCCCGAAATGAACACGGGGTCACCCACCCACGACTCCAGCCACTCCCGGACCGCCGCATCCGTCGTCGACGCCACCGCCCGGTTCAGCAGCCACGCCGCCCGTCCCAGCCCGTCCTCCATTGCCAACAGCTCCCCCGCGGAAGCACGGCGGGGACGCCCGCGATGCAGTTTCCGAAGTAGCGCGGCGGGAGAGGCGGGCTGAGCCTCGACCGGTGACCGGTCACCACGACGCACCTCGTTTGCCGGACCGGGGAGAGGCGGCGCGCGCGGGTCACGGCCCGCCACAGGTGGGCGAGGACCGCCTGAAAGGAGGAGATCGCGTTGGTGGTGGTGGTGCGCATTTCTTGGTTGGCAGTGGTTTTGAGTTTGGCAATGGATTCGCGCGAGAAGTGGAGGGTGGTTTCTTGGAGTGGCGGAGCGGTGATGAAGCGGTTCGAATCGGTGAAATGGAGGCGGATGCGCGGGTCAATGGATTCGGGGAACCAACGGTCGAGGACTGGTTCGGAGTGGGTGGTGGCGGCAGCGGAGGCGGAAATTTTGGACCATGCGTTGAGGAAGTGCCAGAAGGAGGTGCCGTCGCAGAGGGAATGGTTCATGGCGCACCCTATGAAGATGCCGTCGCTCAGCTCCGTGACCTGTGTTAAAAAAAATAAAGAAAAAAAGTACAGAAGCTTATATTATATTGAAATCTGGATTAAGGGTTTTTTTAATCTGTGTTAAAACATCATATGCGAATTCAAATGGTTTTCTGTTAGTGTTGTACATTCAACGTTTTGAGCTTTTTCTGATAAATGTCTTATTGTAAAAGTTGTTAAAACAATACCTGTATATACCTTTTTTTTTCTATAGGCCAAAACGAACCCCACTATATTAATCGAAAGACTTTAGGCCAAATGAGATAGAACTAGTTGAAGAACGAAATTAACAAAGAGATGATGCAAAAGTAAAACTCTAGAGATTAATGAGGTAGAAGAGGATTCTATTATGTCAATAGGGGTATGCCTTTTGAGGCACACAAATTTCTAACACCATAATTAGTATGCTGAGATGGCGTTGTTAAACCGGTTAAAACAAATAATTCTCACCAAAGAAATCTTGTCTAGTGTTTTTGAAATGAACCACCATACCTGCACCGCTAGAAGAGGAGCCGAGTGACCGTCATGGTTGATAGCGCCCGTAAGCGGGAAGAAGGACCGGATGATGTCAGGCACGTAGAGTGGGGAGTGGATGTCGGAGACGGACACGCCGTGCGCGGCGGAGTGGGTGAGTTCCGCGCCTTGGCCATTGCAGTGGATGGAGATCGAGACAGAACCGTCGTCGTGTTTCGCGGTGGAGAGGCGGCCGGCGAGTGGGGGATAGTGGTCTAGTGCGCGAGACAGGGAGGATCGGAGACCGGACACCAGTTGTTGTTTTTGTTGCTGTTGTTGAGGTGGAGAAGCGAAGAGGAGACCCTTTTGGATATACCCAAAGGTGAGCATCGTCAGATCCCATGGTGTCATATGTTGCCGTCGACCGTCGCCGCCTCCACCGCCGTCACGGGATGATCGGACCGTCCATGTTGAGATGCGGCGGACCTCTCCATTGGTTGTGGCCGCGGCGGTGCAACCCATTCTAGCCGGTCCAAAACGCAAACAACTACAAATTTTTAAGTTCTGGGCCATTTTATTAAGTATATTTGATGCAAATATATAACATTCTATTTTAAATTAAATGAACTAATTTTTTTAATGAATATCATTTTATTTTAAATTAAACTAACAAATGTAAAAAAAACTCATGTTTTATTTTGTTATGTATGTTTTATGTTTTTTTTATTTTTTATTATTGAATGATGTTCACAGAATTTAATCATTTTAAATTTATCTCTTTCAAATATATGTGAGATGCTTGTCGACTTAACCAAATCTTAGTTTGCGTGTATGTTTTATGTTTTAATTAAGACAGCCTTAAATTCATTTATCACATATGTTTTTATTCATAATTTAATATATATTTACAACCGCTTGATTTTTATTTTTATTATAATAACATGACAATCACCATGAAAATCAAACAATTATCAAATATAACAAAAAAAAAAAACAAAACAAAACAAAACCGATGATCGAAACACATTTAAATGATAAAAATTGATATAGATATCTATTATATTCAAATATCCGTATAATAATCATTAAAAAGTGGTACAGTATGGACGAAGACACGAAAAGTGTGAGGTGACACACCTGCTCAATGCACGTGCCAATTCGTAGGAGACTTAAAAACAAGTGGCCCTGGTTCACGTGTTCAGGTTGACACAAGTTGATGTGGCAGCCTAATATCACCATATGTTTACAAAAAGGTATCATTCATTAGGACATCGTTGTAATCACATGAGACCTCGTTGATATCACATACATCTTCTTGTACGAAGAAGAGAGTTTGACGAGGATCCTCAATAAATAAAACATACCTAGTCATGTGCACACGCAGCCACGCGTGTTATTTATTATACCAATTTTTTATTAAAAACTATGAATATCAAACAATCTGATGTACGAGTGACATCTTTGATTAAATCCCCAAGCAACTTATATGTTTGTGAAAGAAGTTAAAGAATTAAATCATCCAGAATATCATTCTTTAAAATAAATAAAATAAAATTTTAAAAGACTAACCCCCCGTTTGGTAAACGGATTAAGTGAGTATATAGGTAGTATAAGGGTGATATAAGAATGGATAAGGAAGATGGTTGTTTGTTTGCAGGGTATAACTTGATATTACTAAGCCAGTTTAAATAAGTATAAGAGAGTATAACAATTCTAAGTAACCCTAAGATAAGTTATACTCAGTTTATCTATTCACATGTACCCACATGTCAAATCAATTTTTTATACTTTATCATATCAAATCACATATCAACACCTCTTATACATCAAAGGACCTACATGTCAAATCAACTTTTTTACACTTTATTTATATTTTTTTCTTTATCAACCAAACAACTCAACATTTATTCTTATGTTTTTAAATGAGAATAAAAAAACACAACCAAACATAAAATCTCATATTCATGTAGATTTTCTTATCTATACCGGCATAGTTATTTATCCAGAATAACTCAATTCTGTTATCTAAACGGGGATAAAATAAAAATAAATGTATGGATACACAACTTATTTCATATAATGAATAAAGTTTAAAGTCCAAAATAAAATGGGTCATACTCGATATAAAAAGAGCCACTAAAAAACAAATTAAATAATCTCTTAACAAATTAGTGGATGTATTCCACTTCATCAAGAGGTCTTAGGTTTAAATTTTGACCCTCTTAGTAAAAGAAAATTTGAATATGAAAAAGTAAGAAAAAATTAGAAGATGACGACCACCGTTGGTTCTCCGAATTTATTGACCATTGACCCGCGCATCTGCCTCCCTTTCACCGACTTGAGCGACCTCAATCACCGCGCGTCCGCTTCCGCCACCACTCCAAGAAACTATCCTCCACTTCACGCGCGAATCCATCGCGAAACTCAAAAGCACTGCCAACCAAGAAACGCGCACCACCACAACCACCCACGATCTCCTCCTTGCAGGTGGTGCTCGCCCACCTGTGGCGAGCGGTGACCCGCGCGCGCCGCCTCCCCCCAGACCAGCAAACAAGGTGCGTCGTGGCAAGCGGCGCTACTTTGGGAACTGCGTCACGGGCTCCCTGCCATCACTTCCGCGGGAGAGCTGCTGGTGGAGGACGGGCTCGGACGGGTGGCGTGGCTGCTGAACCGGGCGGTGGCGTCCAGGACGGATGCAGCCATCCGGGAGTGGCTGGAGTCGTGGGTCAGTGAACCTGTGTTCATGTCGGGCAGGTATGTCGGGGCGTGCGACCTGATGATCGGGAGCTCGCCGAGGTTCAACATGTACGGGAACGACTTTGGGTGGGGAAGGCCCGTCGCGGTGAGGAGCGGCGCATCGAATAAGATGGATGGGTGCGTCAGTGTTTACGAGGGGGGCGTGGAGAGGAGCATGGATTTGGAGATTTCACTGGTGCCTGGGACGATGTCGGTGTTAATGGACGACATCGAGTTCATGTAGGGATGGCAATGAGACGAGTTTGGTGAAACCTAAACCCGCTAATAAAATCATATTCCAAACCCGTCTCAAACCCATGCCGGGTTTTACTTTCCGTCCCAAACCTATCCCAACAAACACGTTAAAAATCTGAATCCGCCCCGCCCCATCCCATTTAGGTCGGGTTGGGTTAGACTAGAAAGGGTTTGAAAAAAATATGAAAACATATTTTAATATAACATTTAACTTATAAAATAAGAAATAAAAAATATAAGTATTCATTCACTAAAAAAGCAACATGACATAAGCTCTCTTCATATCTTTTTAAATATAAATTACATCTCAAATAAAATTATTTTCTGTCTACTAAAAAGAACAACATTTCAAGAATCGCCGAGGGTTGATGGTCAGTGGTGAGGGAATAAATCAATGAAGGGTGAAAAATGTGAAACAGTGGGAGGGGGAGGGCCTTGGTTTTGCCATCTTGGGCTCTTGAAGGGTTAATAGGTAGGTTTAGGTTAGTGATTACACATTATTTATTCCTTTATTTTATTTTATTTTTTCCTTTTATGAAAAACCAAACGTTGTTCATTATTATTCATTATGCAAATTCAAATTTCAAAAAAGTTTTATCACCCAAGTGAATAAGTAAATGTTTTTTTATTTTAGTTTTTTGAAATATCAAAAGACACTAACAAAATATATAATTATTATATTAAATATATATTTATATTAATATTAATTTACAACCGTGACGGGTTTTACTAAGTGAACCCTCTTCTCGTCCTAAACCCGCCGGGTTTCATTTTATACCTCCCAACCCCGTTCCGAAATCCGAACCCAACCCGATCCAATCAGGACGGGTTGGGTACCCTATTGGGACAGTCCCACTGCCATCCTTAAGTTCATGGAGAGTGTTGTCCGGGTTGGGGGGCCTTCTTTGCAAGCTCTGTAAAAATGTAAGGCCGGGGTGTCCCTAAACTTTAAACCCTAATCAAAGACTCCACCAATGCCGGTGGAGTCTCGTGCATGGACGGCGTCGGTGGGTTCTCATGCGCGGTGGTGCCGGTGGGGACGGTGGGGTCGGTCTAACAATGGTTTTAGGTTTTTTTTCTTTCTTTAGTGGTGGGGACGATCGTATTTGGGCTTTAAACCGTGATCTTTAGTGGTCGGTATTAGTGATTAACTCAAAACCGTGATCTTTAGTGGTGGGTATTAGTGTTCTGATATTGTGTTTTGGTGAATATTAGTGATTAACTCAAAACCATTTGATCTCGGCATATTTTAAACCATGATCTTATGATGATTTTTTTATCACAGATTATAGAAATGTGATCAATTATTAATGTAAAAAAATAAATTATGAATATATGAAATCCAGAAAATCGTGATTAAATGTCCTAATTTAATCATTTTAAATATTTTTATGAACATAATGTTTAATCACGTTTTGAATATCATCGTGATCGTAGGTTATACAAACCGTGATCAAATATGGTTATTTGATCACGGTCAACTAAAACTGTGATAATATAATAGATTTAATCACGTTTTTTATTGTAACCGTGATCAAATGTTAATGTCAAAAAATTTAAAATTAGTTTTAGACAGTTAAAGATCACGGTTTGATCTTTTTAACACGAATCGTGATCTTTAATAGCTATTATCACAGTTTAATACGAACCATGATCTTTAGTACCGTGGGCTATTACAGTTTTTGTAGTAGTGAGAGAAGGGGCTAGGAGGGAGGGGGTGGCGGGCAGAGGAGGATAGAGGATGATGATCACCACCTCTATTTCTAATCTCTATCTTTATCTCTTTCCTTCTCTTTAACCGTCACCTTTGCTCTCCCCTGCCTTCCTCTTCTTTGTCACTCTCTCTCTCCCTCTTTCTTTCTCCCTCTCCTATGCCATTTCCTCCCCCGCAACACAGTCTCCTCCAAATCTCATGCCATAACAACCCAGGAGGTTTGCATAGAGGGAGTTACGTTCCTTTGGAATATGATGGCGGAAGAGAAGGAATAGTAGCATTCAAATTGCAATGTATAAATATCTTAAACATCTACAAAAAAAAGGTATGACATTTCTTATCTGGTTTCAATTAATTTCATTATGAAAATTATTATCTGACTTGAGCATCAGAATATCTTTAACAGAAACACCTAAATTTTTTACATATTTAGATGCTATCTTGGAAGACATATTGTCATGTAACAATAAGGGCTCTCAAAGTCTAAAGCACTCATTAAAGTTTGTGAGCCCACCAATCAGTGGATTAGAGGAAGATTCTTTCTCATCAATATAGCACAAGAACAAGGGTTGGACTCATAACTCAATTGTTAACAACAACAAAAAAAACATGTTAACAATTGTTAAGTCATATCATATCTCAATCACACATAAAAAAAATTCATTCTATCATAAAAGGTGAAATATACCTAGATATACATATTTTTTATTTAAAAATAAATAAAAACATAAACAAATTGGAGAGTCTGGATAGTCTACAAAAGAGACTACCTCCAATATTGCGAACGATGACGTAAATGGGGACTAGGTGTATTGTCAACATTAAAAAGAAAAAGGACATTGTTACATGGTTTTTTTACAGCTCAAATACAGTCATATATACCTCGTTAACTATTCAATGATGTATATAAATTCTTAAGTGATATCTCCTTAAAAAATTGCATTTGTTTAAGATGGTACTATTCAATTCAAAATAAAATAATATACATTTTTTTATCAAAATATATACCTTATTAAATAACATTTATTATTTAAAAAAAATTAAACATGGGTTAGATTGCATTTTAGCTATGTCTAACATTATCAAGAGAAAAAACAGTAGTACTTTCAATAGAGTCGCTGTCCACCTTGCTATTCAGGAGTTCCTTTTTCGATTATAAATGTGGAGAGCTTTGATGGCTCTATGCTTTGTTTTTCTTTTCTTTTTCCAAATCCAAATGACATTCATTCTCATATTTTAATCTTATGAACTCAATGATTTGGTAGTTGTTCTCAGCCGCCACGTTTGAAAAAAGCAACTCTCTGTTGTATATATTGTATTTTATCTCCCCTATGACATACAATGATAAGACTAATAATATTAAATTAACAACACATAGTATCATAATCTTCTAAAGAACTTAGATTTCCATTCTCTTGATCTTCTCGGCCTTCTTCAAAGCATATTAATGTCAAATGTTTTCTCATTTCATCCCACGAAGAATAACAATTCAACGGATTAGCTAGCTTAGAACATTTTAAATCCATTCAAACAGTGCATAATTAATTATATCACCTAATATTTTGCTTCTCTCATTTGAAGTGTGATATAGAGTTATTTGCTCTCAATAGTTATATTATGATGGATAACCATTCATGCAAAATAATAAAATTATTATTTTTTAATTATTTTCATTAATAAACGTAAAGTGACATTTTGTTATTTGATTTACCTTATATAAATTAAGAATAAATTATAGATAAGATATAAATAAAAGTTTATTACTTTTAAAATGATAGTTATACTTCTACATAAAGAATAAGTATAAAAGATATGTTTGTAACATAACATATGTGATTGATATGCAATTTCAACCCTCAGGTTTTAATTCAAATCTATGTAAGCATAGCTATCATATTTTATTCTTCCAAAACAAACATTTTTTTCTCTTTATTCTCCTTTATTCCCTTATTATGCCGACACTAAACCACGGGTTAATGGACTTACAATTCCATTCATCTTGCTCTTCTCGACGGTCAAGCTGTTAAGTTATCTTTGTCAATTTATCTCAATTTCAGAAAATTCTTCCAACTTCTGGGGACATCTTCAAATCATATTAATGTAAAAAACAATGCAACAGGTTAATGTCACAACATTTTAAATTCATTCAAACCTCGCCTAACAAATGGTATCACCTGAGACTATAAAATGTAATAGTTTAAATAACAGGTTGCGTTTTGGACCAGCAGGAATGGGTGGCACCGCCGCAGCCACAACCAATGAGGAGGTCCGCTGCATCTCAACATGGACGGTCCGACCATCCCGTGGTGGCGACGAAGGCAGCGACGGTCAACAGCAACATATGACACCATGGGATCTGAGGATACTCACTTTAGGGTACATCCAAAAGGGTCTCCTCTTCGCTTCTCCACCTCAACAACAACAAGAACTGGTGTCCGGTCTCCGATCCTCCCTGTCTCGCGCACTAGACCACTATCCCCCACTCGCCGGCCGCCTCTCCACCACGAAACATGACGACGGTTCCGTCTCGATCTCCATCAACTGCAATGGCCAAGGCACAGAATTCATCCACTCTGCCGCGCACGGTGTGACCGTCTACGACATCCTCTCCCCACTCTATGTGCCCGAGTTCATCCAGTCCTTCTTCCCGCTCACCGGCGCAATCAACCACGACGGCCACTCGGCTCCTCTCCTAGCCGTCCAGTTCACCGAGCTTCGCGATGGGGTCTTCATAGGGTGCACTATGAACCACTCTGTCTGCGACGGCACCTCCTTCTGGCACTTCCTCAACGCGTGGTCCAAAATCTTCGCCTCCCCCGCCGCCCGCCACCATCCCCGAACCAGTCCTCGACCGTTGGTTCCCCGAATCCATTGACCCGCTCATCCGCCTCCCTTTCACCGACTTGAGCGACCTCATCACCGCGCGTCCGCCGCAGCCACCACTCCAAGAAACCATCCTCCACTTCACGCGCGAATCCATCGCGAAACTCAAAAGCACTGCCATCCAAGAAACGCGCACCACCACAACCACCCACACAATCTCCTCCTTGCAGGCGGTGCTCGCCCACCTGTGGCGAGCGGTGACCCGCGCGCGCCGCCTCCCCCCAGACCAGCAAACAAGGTGCATCGTGGCAACCGGCCACCGGTCGAGACTCAGCCCGCCGCTCTCACCGCACTACTTTGGGAACTTCGTCGTGGGTGTCCCCGCCATCGCTTCCGTGGGAGAGCTGCTGGTGGAGGACGGGCTCGGGCAGGTGGCGTGGCTGCTGAACAGGGCGGTGGCGTCCAGGACGGATGCAGCCATCCGGGAGTGGCTGGAGTCGTGGGTCAGTGAACCCGTGTTCATGTCGAGCAGGTATGTCGGGGCGTGCGACCTGATGATCGGGAGCTCGCCGAGGTTCAACATGTACGGGAACGACTTTGGGTGGGGGAGGCCCGTCGCGGTGAGGAGCGGCGCATCGAATAAGAGGGATGGGTGCGTCAGTGTTTACGAGGGGGGCATGGAGGGGAGCATGGATTTGGAGATTTCGCTGGTGCCTGGGACGATGTCGGTGTTAATGGACGACATGGAGTTCATGGAGAGTGTCGTCCGGGTCAGGGCGCCTTCTTTGCAAGCTCTGTAAAAATGTCAAGGCCGGGTGTCCCTAAACTTTAAACCCTAAGCCCCGGTTTGGAACGGGGATATAATTTATGACAGAGAATACATTTATCCAAGAATAAATTAATATAAATACAGATAAAGTGATTTTATTTTTTTTTTTTGTGTTTTGAATTATTCTCGTTGGTAAACATAAAAATAAATGTTATGTTATTTAAGTAAAATGTAATAGATAAAGTATAGATAAATATTTATAAAAATAAAAAAATAATGATAGTTGATTTAACAGGTAATTTATAAAAAACGATGACAGTTAATTTGACAATGAACCCACATATTTTTTAGGTGTAATAACTTATAACTTTAATTACAGGGGTTGATTAAAATCCATATACCAGGTTATTCTGGCATACTTTATCAAGGGTTATCCGGAGTTTCTAAACAGATCAAAACTCTTATCCGGGGTTATCGAAGGGCTTATGCCCAAAACAAACGGGGCTAAACAAAGATCAGAGAAGAGTCACCCTTTTATTTAAATTTTTTTGTTGCATAAAAATGATCCTGTTCCTGTGCCACCATAGATAAACTCGCGCCCCCTGTTAGCTTATTCCGGTGTTAATTATCTAAAAACTATTTGTATCTGCTCTAAATTTATATTCAAAATATCAGAAATTATCAGTATCAAATAACCAGAATGGTTTAGAAATAAAAAACAATACAGTCAACCAACTTTCCATTATCCACATTTCCTTCCTCTGATACCAGTCTATGGGGAGTAGATGAAATCCAATTTACTTCATATCAATTTCAATCAATAAAAATAATGTCTGAGAGACAGCTCCTCTAATGAACCACTGTAAAACAAACCAGACACCATTTGCAACATTTCAAAGACCAAACCTAGATAAACAGTGAATCACAGAACTATCTGCCCAAGAAGTGATGGAAGCACATTCATGAAGATACCAAAAATAGACTCTCCAAGGTTGGGTTGGATTTCATGGCATTCAAAATATAATTTGGAAGCTAATTTGTGCTTAGTACCTACATACAGTAAGGCACATCAAGGGCAAACCATAGCACTCGCACATTGTAATTAAGGTGAATAAAAAGCATAGTATGCCACACAAGAAAAAAATAACATAAAGGCATCATTAAAACGTAAACAGCAAATTGATGGCATACATAAATAAATACTATGACATTTACATGACCTCATAATTCATTTACATGCAATTTCCCCGTTATAAGGATGTGTATGTGCTCATGTGCTTATATTTTCTGAGACACAAAAAATATCCAATACAGGTTCATGTCATCAAGTGAATTTAAATCACTGTGTGACTTATTACTGTTCAACTAAACTATAGATATTTACTATAATGCAAATGGAAGACAATGTACATAAATAATACACAGATCCCAAAGTTACACCCAGAGTTTGTGCCTCCAAAATTCTGTACACCATCAATATAGAAGTTCTCCAAAAGCAAGGAAATTCAAGAAACTTAAAATCCAGAATTACAGTAACAGACATCTAATTGGTCAAATCCGATTATGGTAAGGAAGTTCCAAAGAAATAAACTTTTATTCAAAGCATTCCTCAGAAACCCTCGCAGTGACAGTTGACAACAGGGAAAAACAAGGCACATGAAGAAACAAAATACTATTGGAAATTGATATCAAAGAATGGAAGCTGTCCGGACAGGGCATATGACGGATCTGAGTATTCTTTAATTTTAAAGGGCCAAGAACTGCGCATTTTCAACAATCTCAAAAGACACCAGATAAAAAGACATAACCAGTGTTCCACTGTATGCATAATACTATCGTTCATTTGTCAAGGAAATATGGACCATCAATTTACTCATATTCCCTTCAAGCATCTAAACCATTGGTGTGGTTTTACAGAAAAATTCAGAAAAAAAAACAAAAAAACTAAATCAGACATTTATATTAGCCATACAATTGGAATAACACAAAAAGGTCAACAAAAAGACCCAACAATGGTCTAAAAATACTAAATTGGGACTTCCAACATTTACAAGCCTGCACCACAAAAACCATCTATTCAGAATATCCCAACTTCAATAAAATGCGTCATGCCATATTTCAGACGGGTCGAATATCATGTACCCAACAAAAAACATCTAACAAACATGTCAAAGAATTACCATTTGAATCATCAAATTGACAGAGAACTCACTCTTTTTATTGCTTCAATCCGGATGAATATTACACTAAATCCTATTTTTTAGGTAAGCACGATGACACATACCCAGGTTGCAAATTCTGTTGTTGACTACTGAACCATAGTTCCAAGCCACCTCAATCTAAATCTTTCTTTTATCTACATCAAAATTCCATCAAACAGTGTTTTAAAACCAAAAGCATTGGCAAAAAAATGGCACTCAAACATAATAGACAGCTTTGTTTTTACAGAAGAATGGCGGTTTACCAATTTTTATTAATCTGTCCAAAGTCCAAAAGTCTATCCCTCAGAGCCAAAATACAAGTATGATAGCAATATCCGAAGGTCTATCACACAGGGATTGCACATGAATAACATGCAAAACATAGTGCATACATAAAATGTGGGACTATTGCGGTAAGCATTAATATGTTGGAAAATATACATTTTATATATAACAGTCACAATATGCCCTTGTTTTGTCATGATACCAACCAGTTATTCATTTATCAATAATGAAAAGTCCCACAACCACAAGCAAATAAACAAAATACTACATCTCTCATCAACACAAGCTACCACGTCCTGTTCCCAATTTCAATGCACAAACCTAAATCACCAGAAACCCAAACCACCACATCCAGAATTAACAACCATAGTAAGACAGGAAAAACACAAACAATAGAACCAAAATAACATTTTATCTCATCATTTCCAAAAGAAATCCTTAGTTCATGGCATCAAGACAAAATCCTCCAAAACATAATAAATCGCAACCAAAACATCCTAACCACATCTTTAGTCATACGACGAAATAAAAAAAAGTAATATAGATTGAGAGATAACCAAACAGCCGATCCGATCGGACCGACCCTTCTCAACGGTAAGACTTCTGGAACCTTGCGCGGGCGCCGCGACCACCGAACTTCTTGGGCTCGCATCGGCGGGGGTCGGCGACGAGGAGGGTGCGATCGTACCTCACGAGGATGTCCTTGATATCCTTCTTCGTCTGCTCGTCGACGAACTTCTGGTTGTAGGCGACGAGGGCCTTGGCGATGCTCTGTCGGATGGCGTAGATCTGGGAGGTGTGGCCTCCGCCGCTGACGCGGATGCGCATGTCGACGCCGGCGAAGTGCTTGCGGCCGAGGAGTAGGATCGGCTCGCACGCCTTGTAACGGAGGATCTCCGGCTGGACGAGCTCGATCGGGCATCCGTTGATCTTGATGAGGCCTCGGCCTCGCTTGCAGTGGGTGACGGCCACCGCCGTCTTCTTACGGCCGAAGCATTGGACGGACTGCGAAATTTGTGGTGGCGGCAACGGCGCCGCCATGACTGATCGGGAATGTGGGTTTTGTTCGGAAACCCTAGCGAGAGAGAGAGGCGACGACAGTGAGGCGATGGAGGGGTGTCTGCGGCGATTAGGGTTTTTAAGTTATACTTGTAGTTATGCACGTGCAATGCACGTAGGTTTTTTTTTTTTTTTTTTCTAACTAAGTTCATTTCCAATCCTTACTCAAATATATACATTTAAGTTTCATTAAAAATTCTTAATCATTAATTTGTGATATACTTAAAAATAATATATTTAAAAAATCTTATTTTCTTGGATTATTTACTTATTTGACTTAAAAAGAACTACTGAAATTTTTTTGGATATTGAATTAAAGGACATCTAAAATCACTCATTGAAAATGGAATCTCTTTTTTTTTCTACTGAGATTCCACAATCAAGAAAAAAAAAAGAGTGAGAGAAGGGGGGGGGGGGGGGGGGGGTTTGAGGGTTGGGGGGGTGGGAGGCAGGTAGAGGAGCTAACGAGATATTGTTTTTTAATAAAATTGTGGGCATATCCAATTCAAAAAAAATTCAAAAAAGACAATGTGTATTAGTAATGAGAAGAGACATAGGAAAAACATAGAAAAAATATAACAAAGTGAGACGACGCAGAAAAACACTAGGATGGATAGGAAGGGCATAAAAGGTTTCTACCACCCCCCCCCCCCCCCGCGCGGATGTCCCTCACTCTAGTCGCCGATTCAAAGACAATCATTATCGAATAGAATTTTCGACACTCCTCAGAGACACGACCCTCAATTGATGATATATTAGTGAGTCATCTCTCACGTATTTTCAAAATAGAACCGCACCCCTTGAAAGACCGTCTCATTTCTTGGTCTTCATATCGCCCAAGCAACGATGAAGAGGTAGGTGGTCCCCATTTTGCTGGCATTGTTCTTCTTCATTCATGTCACCGCCTCCTAAAGTTCTTGCAAAAATTGGACACAGAGACTATGACCCATTAGCCTCTCAAAGGCCCAAAGTGGCTCGACAAGTGGGAAAAAAATAGTCCAAGGTTTCGAGATCTTCAGAACAGAGAGGACATACATTGTTCTCCAAAAGTTTCTATTTGTTTCACTAAACATCGATAACAAGTCTTTCGTGGAGCAATAACCACATAAAAGCACTTGACCTTCGCATGAATTTTAACGCTCCAAATAAGCCAAACACATACGGCCCATTGGGGATTGCCAACCTGGTCCCAAATCAACCAATTGTATCCAACCCAAATGAAGACCGTTTCAACTTTTTTCAATCCCATTTTCAATTTTATATTTTTCATTAATCATAAGCTACATACGCCCCCTATAATAAAAATTGATATATATATAATCAGAAATTTTTTATATTTTTTATATAATAAATAAAATCATAAAATTTATAAAAATATATATTTTATTGAACATGTATATATTATTTGAAGCTGATAAAAAGGCCTAACGTAACGTTATTCGTGTCATCCAACCAGTCAAAACACTTGCATGACAAGTTTTTTTTTATCAATGTCACGACTTGTACACATTTCGACCCGAAATGTCGTCATGTCCTCCGAAATGATGATGTCGACATCTTTTCACCAACCCTCTCAATTTCCCCGCAAATACACCACGTTCATTTTGATTGCCTCACAATTCACATTCGGACACACAGCAAGAAAGCGAGGAAGGAGAGAGAGACAGAGAGATGGGCGTGAAGGGTTGGGAGGAGGCGGAGATAGACCGGCTTCCGGTGGACCTCCTCGCCCACATCTTCCTCTTCATCTCTTCCTTCACTAATCTCGCACAGTACGTAAAAAAAAACCTTCTTTTTGAGCTTTCCATCACGTATTGTGTTGTGGGTCCGGTGTTTTTGATAAAATAAGAGATGGGTGTGGTTTTGCAGGGCGAGTGGGGTTTGCAGGAAATGGAGGGAGGGCGTGAGGAGGTCGCTTGGGAGGAGGGAGAGCTTGAGCTTCGCTGGATGGAAGATGGACGGTGATGCCGCCGCCCGCATCGTCGCCGATGCTTATAACCTCAAAGAACTCGACATGTTTGTTTCTTGCCTTTTTTTTCCTATCTTGTTTTTGTGTTTCTTTGCCTTTTATGAATGCTCTGTTGGGGAGTTTGGGTGTTTATCTATCAAAATAAAGAGTTGGGTTGAAGGGTTTGGAGGATGAATTTATGGGGTTGAGGGGATTCATTGGAGTTGGAATTGGTTAGAGTTGGGATTCCATGTGTTGGGAATTGAAAATGAGGGAACTTGGTTCACTGGTATACAATTCCATCCAATTCGTGGAATTCAATTGGTTGAATTGGATGGAATTGGTTATTTCATAGTGTATGAGAAGTGTGATTTGTTTGAAATTCATGTTCATATAGTAGACTTTAGGTATTTATTTGAATTTGTCAGTGCCCCAAAGTGCATTTGTATTACTTGACATGATTAATGGGCACATTTGTGATCTTTACACATTACATTTCCTTAAAAAAATCAAATGTTCTAGAGTTCTCAATCTTTAATAGGCAGTATCCATCCATATCATGATTTAGTCCAAGGTTTCATTTTTTGTTATCTGACAATGAATGTTGATTATCCAACACCTGTCAGTGTTGTATTACAAACTTATATTATGAACATTAAGCTCATATATGAATCAACAGCCAATGCACAATAAAAATACCAAAAGGGCACGCACTTTCATCAGGTGTAATGAAATTAAGTTAACAAAATCTCAGCCAGATATTATATCATTTTATACTTTCACCCTATTAAGTAAATGTTTAACTGTATTTATTATTGTATATGCCTGTGTTCCAAGTATTGGCCTTCTCCAAATGCCTGAGTTGTGCACCCAGATCTCTATCTGTATCTGTTCCTTGATCCAGAGTCAGAATGTATATCATAATGCACTTGAATTTCATTTATTACAAATCAGTGAGACATCTTCTCATCTTCTTCATGTGATTTTACAATTAAGTTGGGTTCCTACTGCCCTTTGAAAATCTTACAAATGGATTGATCTAGTTTTGGGAATCATTTTGAGGGCTCATATGGTTGATATCGCCAATGTCCATATACTCTGTTTTATGCTGACCATTGTTTTTGGATACATCTGCTTGATGTTTTGAATTGAGACTTTCATTGTTTATCATAACAAAGTGATAAAAAGTTGAATAAAAAAAAGTGACTTAAATATGGGAGATTTCATTCATTTACAATCAGCTACATGGAAAAAGGAGATGATTTCATATGCTTATGTTCTTGGGTAACATAGATGCATTACACCTTTGTATCTAGAGATGATATCAAGTAACATTTCAAATCTTTATACTAAATTTCGTTTGTTTCATATTCTCGCAGATCACGGCGTTGTTGGAGCTTTCAGATTACAGATGATGGACTATACAAAATATCTTTGGCAAAATGTATATCGCATTTGACATCAATATCTCTTTGGGGCATGACAGGGGTCACAGATAAGGGTGTCATCCAGTTGGTATGTAGCACTTGTTGTAAAATATGCTCTCTTGTTTTCATTATCATGGAAAATAGTCTAGCTTTCTTGTTCAGGGCAAATGTTGAGTTAATAATTGATAAAAACATTGATGTGTGACAAAAAAAAAGGAGTATCAGCAGAGGATAAGATAACAAACAACATATCAGGATGATTTATATTTGTGCATAATTTGCAGTTACTCGTAATAAATTATGCTATGCAGATGTCTTTTTATTATAAAAAAAATGTGGACCTGGAGTTTATGCTATGCAGGTGTCTTAGTAATATTATTCTGGCAGCAAGCACAAAATAGTCCCATAATGACTAGGATGTGGTGATTTGGAAATTAGGATGTAAAGGTTGATGTGTGACACAACCAGAAAGAAAAAGGTTTACAAAGATTGCATTGGAAGATGCTTACAAGGAGCATCAGCAGGGGATAAGATAACAAACACCCTTTTAGGATGAGTTGTATATGTGCCCAGTTACTGAGCTTGAATAGTCACTAGTTTAGTATCAATGTTCTTGGAAAGATGAGTTAGAGAACTATGGTCATCTGGATGGTATGTTTTGCTGCATATAACATTTGACAAGTTGGAGAGAGGTGCTCTATAAAGGCAAGACATTTATTTTATAAATCGGTATTGGTCACAAACTATAGAAATGTGTGTATGCTTGCCAAGGTGTTCGTGTAGTACGTTTTCCCTATGGTTCCATTACATTTTCATTCATTACTTTCCTTTGGGATGAGTAATAGTTCCAACTGTTTAATTGAAACCATTTTCATGATTCGAGTTTTAGTCCTATTCTTGTATCGCGGGCCAACAAGTTTCTTGATTTAAAAAAAAATCATTGAGAAATTTATCTTGAATGGTAAGTTGTCAGTGGAACCCTGGTTTTCAGACAAGGACTTGGTGATTAGGATAATGGAATGCCCAGTGAAACATATTATTTCTTTAATGATCTAATGATTTTGACAAGGATTGTGGCTTGTTGGTGATGCTTACATCTCCTCTTTTTGTGGTGGCTTCACAGGTTTCAAAAGCTACTTCCTTACAACACCTGAATATTGGTGGCACATTTATTACAGATGACTCTCTATTTGCAATTGCAGAAAATTGTCCACAATTGAAGGTAAATTCGTTGACCGCCTTGTAAATTGTGTTTCACATATGGTGTTGTTTACATTTGATTTTTTTTATTAAAATTCTTACATCATACAGAAGCCTATAGTAGTAATTGCATAGTGCGTAATACTTTCCACAAGTTATATGAAATCTCAGCAGTCCATTGACTATACCTTTTGATCCTTCATAAATTAGTAATTGCCCCAATTTAATTTCATGGGGATTAATTGTGACATAAAATTCGTATAATTTATCCCTTTATGTTTTGTTGCATCACCTTGGATTTGTCAAAGCTCCTGGCTAGAGCCACTTTAGACAGGTGGTATATTTACCATGTGGTGGAAATTATGATAGCCAAAGAAAGTATTCTACAAGGCAGAGTTTATAGGAATATGAGGCTGTCTTCTTATAATGTAGATCCATGAACAATTTTGAATAAAAAAAATCGATAAGCATTTTTAACGCAGAATTGCATAATAAATGGAGTTGAGATGATGTCCTATGATTTTGGCAATTCCCTCTGTTGCAACTCTCTGCGACGATCATACGTAAAATAATTGCCTCAAGTACATTGATCTTGAAATTTTAGTGGTTCATTGTTACAATATCTCTTCATTGTCTGTACTAAGCAATAATCACCATAGAGCTATAGACAGGGTGTGAATGACAATTGCATAGACAGAAGTCTCATGGAATTTCTCAACATAAATTGAATGCATTCACATTGTTTTTTATGTTTCTCATTTGGAAAATAGACCAACCTTCTTTGGCTTTTGATGTTCCCAATTGCGCAGACCATTGTCCTGTGGAGCTGTCGTCATGTAACAGAGCAAGGCCTCATAATCCTTGTTAGTAAATGCCACAAACTTCAGTCGATCAATGTATGGGGGATGAGAGTTCCTATTAATTGTTTTGTCGATCTGCTTGCGATGAGCCCTGCCCTCCAGATTAAACCCAGACCCCAACATCACATCTTTGGAAGTGCTTCTCCTTTGCCAGTCATGTAAAGTTGTTTTCGCCATTCATTTTATGATTATTCTTGGATAAGTTTGGGTATATAATTGTGGTGTATCAGTGTATATATATTGTTAATAAATAACACCAAATTGAAAATGTAATTGTTGGACATTCTTGTCTGTTTTATTCAACTATCAAATGTAATCCATTTCTTTCATTTTGAGTAAATTTCTTTCACTTTTTATTCTACCAGAGTGGACTTTGAAATGTGAATTAGGAAAAAAAATCACAAAATGAACAATAGGGGGGAAAGGATGACAAAACACTCGAATATAAGAAATTGCAATGTTTATGTTCACCTGCCATCGCAAAAATGAACATATAATTAATTATAGGATAAGAACCCAAAGAAGAAGCCAATAAATCATTGTTACGCAGAATAATTTGTTTTTATCAAACAATAATCAGTAAAGGAGTAAACAAAGCAAAACATATGAGAAGAGTTCGGAATTGAATTGAATCGCAATAAAGCATATCAATAAATTTATAAAACACACATCACAAGAAAAACAATAAAACTACTTCCTCAGCCATCCAACTATCAGTCTAACCTCCTCACATCAATCTGCAACCAAATAAATATATCAAGGCCCTTTTTAAAACTGCCACACATTCTATCTCTTATATAACCAATAATTATATCCTAGACGATCCATGAAATCAAGAAACCCCTGCAAAGAAAGCCTCTCCCTTAATTAAAATTAACATATCCCATAGTAACGCAGCGAAAAAATAAAACAAAGATCCAATAAACGTTGAGATCCTTCAATAAACCACAATTCTCAAAGAGAATAATAAAATTCAGAAATATATTAATGAAAAGTTGAAAACCCTATATTACAAGCCTCCCTTTTATAATAAGGGAAAATTTACTAAAAATAGTAAAAAACAGAATTAGTTATAATCAAATCTATGAGATCCTAGAAGATCGATATGCTAAATCTAAAAAGTTACTAAAAATAACAAAAATGCCATTTTGAGAGCCAAAAAATGGAAAAATAAGTGTGTACAACTTTTGAAGATCTCATCGATATCTACCTTCAGTCAAAATTTCAGGCGAGTTCGGAGCGTTATTTATTTCTACTAGCCAGTTTTTCTGTAATATTTGAAAATCTTAAAATGGACCCGATTGATATGAGTCTTGGCGCTGACTTAAACCCCGTGTAATTCTGTAGGTTTGGGGATACCAAGTACATAGACAAAGGTAACCCAGTCAGCTCGGCCGTAAAGCCAACTATGGGGATCCCTTAGTTATCATGCAATGAAGAACAAAACTGTGGTGGAAGAACGGATAACAATGAAGCAACTGAAACTCATGAGACCATGTAAACATGAAATTTCAAAATTGCAAGAAAGAGCCAACCTCTTTTGTGTTCCAGGATTTATGTAAATTCTTAAACATGAATGCGATCCCTCTCGATCTGCCTCCGCAACCATGACAGACATGCTCGAGGGGGCGTCAACTTCGGGTCAGTCCCACTGATCTGGAAGATTTTCCATTTTTGAAAGATGAACTAGGGGTGGCCATGGGCCGGGCTCGGGCGGGCTTTTTTTGGGCAGGCCTTGACCGGGCCTGTGGGGCTTCGGGCCCAAGCTCGGGTCGGGCCTAAAGTCCAAAATAAGGCCCGAGCCCACCCATAGGCCCGGCCATGAACGGGCCCAGGCCGGGCTTTGTGGCCCACACCTCTTTTTTTTTCATTTTTTTAGTTAAATTAAAACATACAATAAAATAAATAAAAAAGTTGAATAACTTGAATTGAAAATACTTTTAACAATAAAAATATTTGAATTGAATATTGATATAATTTCACAATAATGGTACATTATAAGTTTACAACAAAAAAATATGCACCATTGGAAATATCTCAATATAGCCGTTAGTCGAATCCATCAAATTTCAAAAAATAGCCATTGGGGAGGGTTTCAAAAAATTTCCGTTGGGAAGGGTTTTAAAAAAATCTTAAAGCCCATGACCAGGCCGGGGCCGGGCCTACGAGCGGGCTTTCTCTGGTCGGGCTCCGGCCGATATTTGGGTTTTTTACCAAGGCCCAAGCCCGGCCCTATGGAAGGTCCGGGCCCTGTCCGAGCGGCCCGAAGTCTGGGCCGGCCAGGCCGGTTTTAGGCCCAAAAATTTCTGGGCCGGGTCCGGGCTCGCGGGCCATTTGGCCACTCCTAGGATGAACCCTTGAAAATCAAAGAATACAAGAATGGACAGTCCAACATTCAATTAATTAATAGAACAGCTCTGCTACATAGACCCCAAAATATAAGTAACATTCGTAGGCCCCATGAGGTGTCGATTTTTCATTAGCTGCTTGGTTTAATTTTACAAAAGGGCAAAATAGCAAGTGACTAAAGTACCATTGTTTATGAAAACGCATCGTCACTCGTGATTTCCCCCTCTTTTTCCGTTTTTGTTGCTTCATCTTCCTCACCCTCTCAGCCAATGAAAACAAAAAATTAAAAACTAGGGTTTCCTAAAACAATCTTCTGTTCGAAATCACTCAATCCATCGATTCTCCTTCGTTAAAAGATTGTTCGTCTAGACCCAAAAATCGATCGCGAGGTCACAAGAACATCTAATTCGACATTTTTCTTCATCTGGTGGATTAAAAACTGTAAAAAAATGGGTACGCAAATCTTTTTTCGTTTTTTTTCTTTTCTGCTCTTGTTATTTCGACGACTATAGATTGTGAATGTGCTTTTTTTTGTTACATTGTTTCTTAATCATACTAGAAATTTGATGTTTTGATGATTTAGGGTTTTTGTATATAACGCATTCGATTAGAGAAAAAAAAATAACACTGCAGATCTATTAACATTAGTTTTTATATTCAGTTACATGTTTGAGTCATATGATGTTTATTGTATAAACACAAAAATTTCATTAATGTAACTAGCAAATGTGTGTAAGGCTTGATTTGTGTATATTTGATGGTATTCTCAGTTACATATATGAGTCATACAGAATAACTAAAGTGTTTCTACAATTTATGAGTAATGTAACTGATTAATGTATTTGATTTCGGAAGGATGTGTGTATGCCATGATATAAATGGAGTAGTGTAACTAACTAATATGAATGATGTAGTTGTTCAGAATGTGACTGCTTTGAGTAGTGGATGCAGAAGATGTAACTCCATTCAAGAATATAACTCATTTTAGATGACCTCTTAAACTAGATGAAACTAATTTATTCATTTACATGATCTGAATCTCATTAACATGCATAATGTAACTAACTTATGTGTTATTTCTAAAAAACTTGTGACGTTTTTCAACTGTCTTAACATAATGTTACTAACTATTTGATTATAAAGGTACCTAACTACTTATAAATGTAATGTTGCAGGTCCAAGGAAAATAGAGAAATCCAAGCAGAGAAGAGAAAAAAAAAATACTACCCGTAGTTTAGATCTTCATTACAGAATATATATGAAACGTTTTCAGAGCTCCAACTCAAAGAAAGACATGTGGAGATGCTTAAAAAAACTTCATTCTGGAATCTTTTCAAAAGTTTGTTAGACAAGTCATTCAACTCCAAGCAAACAAAGAAAGAGATGATGATATACTTTGGGTGATCCAAACATATGACCAGAAGACCCAATCATTCATTATTGGTGGAAAGGCTATGAAGATAACATCAAATGAAATTGATCTCATTTTGGGCATTCAGTTAGGGAAAAAGGATGTTAAAGGTAACGACATGATGCTTGACTTATATATGTAATACATTTATTATATAAGTTACATTTCTTTTTTTCTGACAGTGAACTATGGGACTAAGCCAGACACCATTCATCAAAAGACGATTTACTACAGTGAGTAGACCATGTGCTCCATACATCAAACAGCAGTTGATCGAGGCATTGGCTGGAAATGAAGACCATGATTTTAGAGATTTTGTAAGGCTTTAATGCATGTACATATTTGTATGCCTCTTTTACACTAATAGTGGTTATACTATTGAATGGGTAAGCTTCAAATATGTCGAAGACATCAATAAGATGAAAGAATATGCATGGTCATCGTCTATATTGAACTCGATGATGAAGTCAATTCATCAGAAAAGCCAAAAAACAACATAGGAGCATTACATGTTGTGTTATATTGCTGCTGGTAAGTGTGTTAATTTAACATTACTTTAAATATTGAATTGCAGTTAACAAATGTTCAAATTGACAATGTTATATGAAAAAATGCACTACTGATTGTCTGAACACACCAATCTAATCGAATCATCAGACTCACAACAATTTCTAAGATTCTTGAAATGGGATCTATGGGAAAAATGCATAAGAAACTAGTTTTTAAATAATAGCTTCATCCAAACTCAAATTTAATCCTAATTTATTTTAAAAAAAAATTAATTCTCAGACTCGTTTTCGAGCCATGACAATGACCATTACCCACTTCCAAATATAATAATAAAAAACCATTTGCATTATTGCATTACACACCTCATCAACAAGATATTTTTTCTCCTCACTCACCCGCAAAGAAAAGGACATCTGAAGCAACCACATTGAGTGAAAAACAAATCCCCAAAACAAAAGAAGATAACAAGTTATTGTGAAACACGGATCAGATCAGACGACGCGGCGGCAGAGGGTGATGCCATCGCCGACGGGGAGCTGACAGATCTCGATGCGGGGGTCGGCGGCGAGGGCCTTGTTGAGTTGGAGAACGAAATCGCGGTAGTACCTGACGTACTTGCGGAGAGGGGCGTCGGGAGGGGCGACGACGGAGCCGTTCCAGAGGGTGTTGTCGTAGCCGATGAGGCCGCCCACCTTCACCAATTCGATGATCCGTTTGTGGTAGTTGATGTAGTTGTCCTTGTCGGCGTCCACGAACACGAAATCGAACGATCCGTGCATCTTCTCCTGAGAATTTTGGTTTTTTTGTTCAAAATTGGGGATTCATTGATCGATCCGTTTGGAATATCATTGTTTATTCGTTCTAACATGACAATGTGATTTTTGTAATGGATTTAGAATGAAATTTGTTTGGGTTATAAATTTGGTGATTCTGATATTTTAATTTTTTTTTCATATCTTCTTTTATTTTCTATCAAGATACACTCTAATATGAGTAGTAATATCACACACATTTTAATTTTCATAAAAATAATAATCAATTAATGATTTAAGACCGGTTTAAAAACGCGTTTAAAAAAATAAGATTTTAAATAAAATAATTTAAATAAATTGATAAAAACACATTTTCTATATTTTTAAAAATAACATATCTGTATTAAAAGTTAGAAGTAACTTTTAATTAAATTGATTTTTTTTATGCTCGTTTGAGTTTTCTATTTAATTAAAAGTAAAATCATCCCTCTAACCGTGTTATCAAAACGAGGCTTGGAAATTAGAACCCGGAAAAAAAAAACAGCAATTGATTAACTTTTTTGTTATTATAAATATCTTTTTTTTTTTGTTTAAAAAAACATTTTTAACAAAAATCAAAATCACTTAGGAAAATATATTCAAATTAATCTTAATCACATCTTCTCACAGAATTATTTTAATAATCTTTCATGGAAAAAAAATCATTTTTGGATTTTAACAAGTCTAAAGAACCGATTTTGATAATTAAAAACAAAAACAGATGATAAAAAATCATAGATTGAAAAGATTACATCTTGGATCATCTCATCAAGCACAGGGAGAGCGGGTCCCTCACGGAAATCGATCTTGTGGGCGACGCCGGCCTTCTGGATCACCGGGAGACCCAACTCGTAATTCTCACGGTTGATGTCCATGGCCAGGATCTGACAAGAAACATCACATCAATTATTGTTGTAATCAAAAATGGATTTTTGGGGGTTGATATGGATGTGGGGCTTGTTATGTATATGAACCTTGCCGTCGTCGGGGAGGGCGAGGGCGGTGGCGAGGAGGGAGTAGCCGGTGTAGACGCCGATCTCCATTGTGTTCTTAGCGTTGATGAGCTTGAGAAGCATGTTCAGGAATTGACCTTCATCCGCTGATGTTGTCATCAGATTCCTGTTTTTTTTTTTTTTTATTGAATTTGAATTTGAAGTTAATTAGTTAGAACTGGTTTTCAAAAGCGGCTTATGCTATGGATGGATTGGAGTTCCTTTCGAACATAGTTAAACTGAAGACAAATTGAAATGCTAAGATTTTACAATCTTGTATTTTTCAAATCAACTTTTGAAAAAGTGTTGTTGTATTAAATTTTCAACTGTTTGAAATCAATCATTAAAAGTTCAAAGTCCGTCTGACAATTGGTACCAAACAAAGATAAGATGATGAAATCGAAGGGGATCAATTGTTTATCTACCATGGGTGATTGGCAGTCAGTTCCCTGAGCTCTTTCATGGGCGCCGGCTCACGCGGGTACACACTTGTCTCCAATATATACTGAAAAACCACCACCACCACAACAACATAAAAAAAATCATCATTTTAAGCAAAACCCAATCAACAGATTCGATTGATTCTCTCTTCTTTATACCTGATAGAGTGCATCGCTTTGAAGGAGACTCTTGTGTCCAACCTGGCCGTGCTTGGTGACCTGCTCCTGCTGCTTCTGCTCTCCATTCTTCTGAACTTCGGCGCTTGTTGTCTCCATGGATTCCTTTTCTTTTCTTTGGGGAGATGTTTAGATGTTTGGGTTCTGAAGATTTTATTGTTCTTCTGGAGAAGATAATGGGGATGATGGGTCATTATATATTGGGTTGATTTATTTTATTGTTTTATTATTTAATTGTGAATGGTGGGGACTATCAATGGTTGGTGAGGTTACTGGAGGGCGTGGTGTTTGATAGTGGACCCCCAAACAAAAGAGGCTCTCACCAACTATTTGGTGAAGATGAACGGTGATGAGAGGGCCGCCGGGGGGGGGGGGGGGGGGGGGGGGTGTTGGGGAGAAAAGTCAATTCCTGGAAGGTGCAGGTCATCCATGGCTTCTCCAACCCCACCATGTGGTGTGCCCTCTTTGACACTTTGACCATTATAATCTCTTTTTTTTTTTTTTTGATTTCTGATGAGTTGGTAGATGTCTTTTAGGAAACATTCAAATAACCCCTTGTAGACAGCTCGAAATCCAAGTAACCCTTGAAAACACTTATGTAAATTTAAATAATCATATGAGTTAAATTTTCATTGACAAATAAATAATATCATATTTGATTAGTCTTGACTAAAAACATTATACCAAAAATCATCTACAATATATTAAAAATGTAAAAATCCTCTTATGTAAGTGATAATTTTAACCCTCCAGATTAGGTTTTAAAATCCATTTGGAGGGGTAAAATCCAAATTAGGTTTTAAAATCCATTTGGAGGGGTAAAATCATCATTTTTATTGAGTTTTTCATATTTTTAACATGTTGTGTGTGAAATATTTATAGAATATTTATCATTTGTCAATGAAAGTTTAACTGAGGGTTATTTGGATTTACATAGGTTTTTCAGGGGTTACATATATTTCAGGAAAAGTCAGGGGATTATATGAATTTCAGATAGTTTACAGGGGGCTATTTGAAATATTTCCCTTCTTTTTATTAGGTGTGTGACAAGGACCACTTGGTGTATTTGTGTTATGTTGTGTTGTGTGTTTTAATTCAAAATGATGTTTTTCTTGTTATAAAAATAAGTTCTCATTTAAAATTAATTGTAAAACTGATTTTTTTTACATGTGAAATCAATTTTCAGATAATTATTCGTGTGAGATTTTGATTTTTATGTTTTAAAAACAATAAATAATTTTTATGAGAGAATAATTTTGAATGAGGCCTAAGCAGGTTTTCACTGTTGGAACTTGTTTGGTCTATATGGTTTTGAGTTTGGAGAGACTTGAATTACAAAAAAAATTTATGTAATGGGGTGGTTCATTGGTTGTACCCACTTCACAATAACAAAAAGGAACAGCGGTAATTGTGTAAAATTGTGACCAATCATTATTAAATTTAAATTTCTAAATACTGTAAAATTGTTAAAACGTCATTAATATTTCAATTTTTAATAAGATGACCTCTGATCTCTAGTCAGGGAAAAATGTAGCCATGTACAAATATTGTAAAACATTTTCAGAGATCATTTCAAACAAATGTATTTATCAAGAATAAAAAGTTAATTGAATTGTATTTGGATAAAGTCAAATCTCAACTGAATGATTTGATTAACAAAAAAAACTCAAGTTATTGGTTTATAAATAAGATCCATGTAGTCTCTCATGTATTTATGTTTATTTCCTTTCTCTCTTCCTCTTTGTATTATCTTTATATTTATTTTAGATTTTAAATTTTCACCAGTATTTACGATCTTTCAGCACCAAATGAATTGATTCTAAACAGAGATAATGATTGCTATAAATGGATTATTTACCAACGTAAATAACCAATTCTTTTTTATCAAAAAAAGACCTCGCATGTTTAACCATCATTATCCACTATTAAGGACCTTCTTAAACTTGTTAATTTTTTTTAGTGGAGTGGGTGTCCAAAATAGCAGTGAATGAGCCAGGTAAAGACATGAGAGAGATTTTATTTTTAGGTGAGGCAGGTTTGCTTGTTTTTGGGTAATGAATATGATTATTTACAGTAGTATCATGTCTCAGCTGCATAAAATCTAAATAAAGGTTGGGGGGTTGGTGAAGTAGGTGGATGTTGGACTCCTCAATGTCCATGTCCAATATGATAGTGTTTGTTTTCGGTGGCGTCAAAGGTGATTGATTGGTTCACTTTTACGCGTTCCCATCTGTCGCACGCGTGAGCTGCACGTACCATCCCATTTTCATTTTTTGGAGGTGGTTCCTTCAAAGGGGGGGGCGATGGGGCGGAGGTGGTGGGAGGGCCATGTGGCCATCGGAGCATTTTAGGGGGGGGGGGGGGGGGGGGGGGGGGCGGCAGTGCCCCCTGGATTTTTAATTTTTCATATCCTTTAATTTATTTCTAGGTTCTTTAATTTTTGTTGTAGAATTTTAATTAGGGTCTAAATCATAGGTCTCACCTAATATGATTCTCTAAACAGAACCATTTACAACTAAATAAAATAAAATTAAAACAACTACTCACATCATTTTTAACTCTCATTTTTCATTTTATCCATATCTCACAAACAGCTATAGGAGAATTCCACTTCTCAACGTCTTCACCTAGGGCCCAACTTGAAAAAATAATTTTTTGGCGGCAATGGCACAATCTGTAATCATCTAATCTCTTCCATCAATACTTTGAGGTATATAATTTTTTCCATTTACCTATTATCATTGGACTAATTTATTTAAAGTTTAAAATATTGTATAAAATATAAAATAATCAAATCATTCAACATTTTCATAATATGAAATCTCATCGAGTCAAATTTAAAGTGTATTGTTTATTAGATTTATGGACATTTTTTTTTTTATAAATTATCAATATGAAATATAACATATCGTTTTAAAATATAATAATTATTTTTTATAATTATTCAGTGATATGTTTTATATGAATGTCTTTATTTCATTTTATACGTATTTTAATCTATGCTATTGATAAAAAACATAATGATATAATTTAAAAAAATATTTATATAAGCAGCCCCCCTTTAGGGGGTGGGCAGAGGGGTGGCGGGGGAGAGAAAGAAAACTAAAACAGAAATAGACAAAAAGGAGAGAGAGAGAGAGAGATGACCAATAGCCATCCTCTGCCGCCCGCCACAGCTGCCCTCCTCGCCATTGCCTCTCTCTCTTCTTGTGTTCACGCCCGGCCCCTTTTTGTCTTATAGGGTGAGGTCAGGACCAATGGTCATAGAAATTGATTTATTTAACAAAATCCTAGGTAATCTTTTAAAGAGGGGGCCACTATATACATATTTAAAATAAAAAAATTTAGTTTCCTTAAATTTTGCACCTATAAAATATAAATAATATTTTACAATCATTAAAATCAACACATTCTATATTAATGGATTGAAATTGAAAGGGAGACACATTGATTGGAGAAAAATGAGAGAAACTCATTCACACTTTAAATTCCATTGATTACATGGATCTTAGGGCTTTTCCTGAATGGGGGCCCAAGCAATTGCCTTGATGGCCTCTATCTAGGGCCAACTTTTGGGTGTGGTTTCACCTTTTAAGGGTAGGTTTAGTTGCCCTATTTTACTGTTTACAACTCATTGTGCTCATGTTATTTTTTTAAAATAACATATTTCATCTAATAACATATGTATTTTTATAAAAATTTAATTGCATATCTTAATAAAATTAATGTTACCATTTATAAAAAATATGAAAAATTTTCAATAAAACACATACATTGCTACAGAGGGTGGAGGGGATCCAATTAAGGTACATAGAACTATATTTAAAATTATAAAAATGATTGAAGTTATGTTTGTATGTACAATTGAAACGTTGAGATTATTAAAATCTTGCATATCATAATCATCTTTCAAAAATTGTTGTCTGATAGTTTTTCAATCGCTTTATTTTTTAGCCTTAAAAGATAAGATAATAGTTTAAAAAGTTAAATGATGAAAATGTGTTTGCATTTGTACTTATGAATATTTTGTTTTTCAAATGCAGAATTTACTCAAACACATGTCCTAACAAAACCTTGAAAAATACCAAACCGAACTCCATGCCAACGGCATCAAATACTCCAAAATGTAAGGCAAATACAATGAATGAATCAGGTGATTTTATTTTAGGTATGGCAGGTTTGCTTGTTTTTGGGTAATGAAAGTATTATTTCCAGTGGTATATATCAGGTCTCTGCAGAATAATAAAATCAAGGTGTGGTTGGTGAAGTAGGTGGATAAAACATGACCATATGAGTACTTTTGAGTCATTATTATATCAAACATGTAACATGTAAATGAATAGTTCTTCAACAAATTTTGAATTGACTATGTTATCTTATTCTTCTCCACAAAAACTGGGTAGCCGTTGTTGATTTTTAAAAAAAAAAAAAAAAGAAATGGGTACGCCTTTAATTTTATTCTAATAAAGAGGTTGCCCAAATGATTAAAAGAAAACTGGATAACCATTATGTGGGAACATCCTATAAAAGGATTGAAAGTAATCAGCAAAGTTATATATGGAAAAAGCCACACTAAGTTCTTCAAATTATAAGAGATCGGTTGTGGCTCCCATTTAGTAAATTGATAGCACTCATCTCCATCAAAATAAACTTGATTAAAAATTAGATTATAAAATAAATAAAAAATAATGTTAGATACATTCTATATGTACAACGCTCAAAATAAAAAAAAGCTCCCCTATCAATAAAATCCACATGACACACATGACCGACCACACCATATGATCTAGAATACTGAGAGTGAAAAAAAAAAAACTAAAAAACCGAATGGTTAATTGAAAAGTATGAATTAGACTTTTTGGTTATAATATAAATGTCACTTTAAATATTTCAAAATTCACCTTTTGTGTGTCATAAGTATCATCATACAAAAAATATCATTCTTCATCACATATGATTTGCTTAAGAGCATCTACTTCAATCTCTATTGCATATGATTTTGGATCAAAGCATGCACTTCAAAATATGTGTTACCAGTATAGATGCATACCTATCTTTATGTGATCAAAAGATAGTTCACTTGATTTTTTTTATTATCGAAAACTAATCTTCAAAACATAATGAATAAATCCCTCAAATAAAAAAAAGTTATATTTTAAAGTCATATAATAATTGTTGGAGTTTGAATGGATTTTATTTTATTTTTTAAATTAAAGTTTCATAATTCTATATTTGTATTATAATTTTAAGTCAATTATATGAAAAACAAAACATGTGATTTCAAACTTCAACCCCTCACATTGTTTTAAATAAAATCAATTTCAAGTTTTAGCCATAACTGTGCTTGAACATTAATATGCTCATAGACTATTAATAGACTTGAATGTGGATATAGGTTTGACATGTGGATGTAGGATTGGCATGGGTCATGGACTTTGACCAATGGACCATGAGCATTAGACTCGGAGTCCGTGAATCATGAGTTTCATCACAGTGGGAATATTTACCACAAAATGCATGTGGGGGAAGATTTATCAGTGCTTGGTTGTACGATTAGGTAATTTTTACAAGAGCGTTAATACATGCAATATTTTTTTGTAGCCCGTTTTACAACTTTATATGCTATGATAACGTAGTATATACTACACTATCATAGTATATGAGTCCTATCATAGTATATGACCTAATTTTTTTTTATTTTTTCATTAAAAAAAAAATATTAATGTATTTCAGTATATACTTCATTTCATATAACAGTATACACTTCAAAGGGTGAGTGTATAATTTAAAAAAAAAAGAAAAATAGGATGAACTGCAATTGGAGCCTGCATTAGAGCTATAACGGGGTTGTGTGTATCTTTTTCCCTTTTACAATCGCGATGCCTCGTTTGTATTTGAAAGTTCAATTCAAGTTCAATAAAAAAAAACAAATGTCCACCTAGCAGATTTTTAAAAACAACCGAAATTTTGATATTATTAGATTCCAAAATCAGTTTTCAATGTTCAAGTCTGTTGCATCCCTCAGTGCTTCTTCTGATGCTGGAAAAAGAAAGTTCAATACTGAGTGACAAGTGACGAAGGTAGAGATACTAGTCCCCCCACCTAACTAGAAACTAAGTAAAAAAACATTGTCACGGTAGTTAGTCTCCCTCTGGTCGCCTTCGTCACCCTCGTGTTGCCACCATGGATGGAGTTTGGAACCCTGTCTCATCATAGCCTGATCTAAGGCACCTCACACTGTAACTGGAGTCTCACCTCTGGCCAAAGTATGTGGGCTACATGGCTGGGTCGTAATGAAGCCATTTTTGGGTCTTCGTTGGTCTCTGCTGATGGCATAGGGGGAGCATGATATTGGACCGGATTTAGTCAGGACTGGATCCGGTCAGTTCGGTCCAGTGTCGAATTGGACAATGTACAAATCGAACTACACCACCTATAAATTAAATGGCACAACCAATTGTTGGGTATATATTTCACTCTCCTATTGGATACTGATGATACTTAGGAGTTTATATTTTCTTCAATAGCTGATTGAATCCAATAAGAGAATGAAATATATACCCAACAATTAGGTTGTACAGTTCAGATTTATAGGTGGTGTAGTAGTTCAATTTGCACGTTGTCCAGTTCAGTACTGACCGAACTCATCGGATTCAGTCCGGTCTCGCATGATTTGCCAATGGGCTTATAGTTGCTTGGGGGTGTCTTTCTGTGGGTGTCTCAAGGATCAAAGTACAACAAGCAGGAATTTTGATTGAGGGATAAGGGGATAAATTGTTGGGGAGGATAGTATATACCATTTCATCCCCCAGGTTTTCTCTGTCTTTTCTAAAGTTGTATTTTTTTCTCCTCTCCCTTGTTTCTATAGGCGTGTACTCGTTTTATTGAATGTAAAGAAAGTAGTTAATCTATCATTTCATTTTCAAAAAATAAATGTTCAAGTATATACGAAAAAGCAAACAGAGAATCCAAACCTTACATAGATGGGTAGGTGTATTCTTATTATTAATGAATGTAAAAGGAAATATCTTTAGGTTTATGAATAACCCACAACAATAATATATATGACATAAAAATGAATATGAAATTTCCCTATCACATGAAAACAAGTTTAAATATATATTTTTTTTTTCTCTTGAAGGCAACTATTAGGGAGCATATTTTTTTCATACATATAGAAAAGTTGTTTTTATAAATAAAGAAATGTTGTTTGTATTTTTATTTTTAAAACCTGAGACCTAATGTCAAAGCCATTTCAAAACTAGTTTGCTTCAAAAGTTATCCAAACTCTCCAACTGCTACCAAAATTACTTTTGCATTCCATCGGAACATGACAAATGAAACAATATCATCAATCAATTCGATAGGCGAAAAATACTAATCCGAACAAAGTTTTGTATCACTGAGCAATTTTTAGCCCTAACTAACCTTAATAGACATCTTTTCTATACCTCTGAATCAGCTAATCATGTTTTTTTTTCTGCTTGGTATCAATCAACTAATCATGTTGCACAATTAAGTGATTAAGTCAATTTAATTTGAGAGAGAAATGATGTGTTTCAAATAAGCTTTCCAAAATTGTCAAAGGATTTGCACTTTTTTACAACCATTCCATTGAATTAGCCTTGTTTTCTTGTCTTTGGAACACCTGGTCACTATTGTATACTCTTCAATCCCATATATTAATATTTCTATTATTTATCCACGAATAATAATAAGATTTCACAATAATATAGAGGTAGGTAATTAGGTGAGCGATTTGTGGTTACATTTAATGTCCATATTACAGGGTTAGATTATTAGATATCAATGATGAAATAATATTTATTTTTTCAGTCTTTTCTGTTAAGTATAAAAAAAAAATAGTAGTTGAGGCCCCTACGAATTTAAAGTGAGTGGTTGAGGGTTTTAGGTTGTAATCAGTGATAGTTGTTAGCTTGACAAAAAAAGATTTTGTTTATTTTAATTTATTTTATTTTTTCCCAGTGTATTATTCTAATAGCATCTCCAATCCTATACTCAAACATTTACTCAAATTTAAATTTGAGTAAAAATCACTCAAAACTTCCTCCAACCATTTACCTATACCCATACTAAATCGATCTTTTACCCAAATCAAAGGAGACTCAAATCTTTACCTAAATTTTTAACCTCTCTTTTTTCCTTTTATCTCCATATTTTTTTTCAAATGTGACTTTTTTTTCTTCAACTTCATCTTTAATTGAATTATATTAGAATCTCCCCCCCCCCCCCCCCAAATTTCCACCATCTCTTGAAACCAAAAATATATGTATATATATATTTTTTCAAAAAATTGGATGATAATAATTTTTAATTTTAAATATCTTGAAGGGGAAATTAAATAGTAAAAATGTTTGGGGGAAAGGATTTTGAAAATGTTTATAGGAAATAATTAGAAGAAGAAGAAGTGATTTTTTAAAAAGATTTGAGTAAAATGCAAAGTGATGGTTGGAGACGCATCATATCAAATCAAGCTTTTACTCAAATTTTAAGTAAAATTTGGGTATGAGTTTGAATAAGGACTGGAGATGGCCTAATACAACAATTGAAGAATAATAAAAGAATTTGATGTAAGTTAAAATCCTACAGTACGATCCTCAAAAGATAATAATATTAAATAACTGTCAATATCATTAATATCATTAATAGAAAATGAGATTCTCTTACTACAAGTCCATCATGCACATATAACTCAATTAGCTCAATTAGATTCAATTAGAAATATAATTAAGTCAAAATATTGAATATATTCACTATATAAATTATTAAACAAACATAATAACCACTTTATTTGAGGCCTTAGAAGTCACATAATTGATCACAATCAATTATAATATTTAGAAAGAAAATAAAAGCCATGAGAACTATTATTATAATTAGCAAATTTGGTTATATAGTTTAATGATGAAATTTGACTAAATTTTACATGAATATGCGATGAAGAGAGAGATCGATCCCTAAATAGATATGTTTATAGAAATTTAAAACTAAAAAAATCCTTTTTTATAATGTATATACATTACCTAACAAGATATATATTTTATTAGATTTCTAAATAAATATATAGGATTGTATTTTGATCTAAAAAAAAATTGAAATGTAACAACCCTTCATTTTTTTTTCTTTTGACATTTGGATCCATCTGAAAAATGGCCAGAAGTGAAGTTTGGGCTCTTGGGCTTTCCATATGTTCTGCTGATCTTTGGACTGGCTTAGACTTCTGTTTATTTGCAAAGGTCTAGTCTCACGTACAATTCCATTGACAGCCCTCAACATTTTTTTAAAAAGTATATACAATTACATATTAAAATGTATATTGTTACGAATTGAATTATACACTGACTTGTATTATATTCTTTTTTAAAAAAAAAGGAAAAAACTTCAATCCAATGCACTATAATAATGCTCACACACTGCCATAGCCTATAAAATGGATTGAATATATTATCTAAAATGTTATATTTATCATTTTTACATTCTCAAATGCAGTCTGCCCATATTTTCTTTTCTTTTTAAAAAAATCATACGCATCATCTAATGTGTATATTTATAGAAGATGATATATATATGTGTGTGTGTGCGCGCGCGCGCTTTGATGCAGGGGAGGAACCAGGATTTATAATAAAGAGGGTTAGGAACCAAACAATAGGCTTAAATTAAAAAAATTAAGAAAATATAAAAATATGTATAAAAAATGATAATTTAAGACAAAAAATATCAAAATTCAAGTCATTTATTAATAAGTTAATGCACCAACGAACATCTAGTAGATATTTTCATTAATAACCAAAAAAATAAATAAGAAATTACTTATCTTTTACTTTAGTAGCGCTCGACGATTTTTCACTGCATAAATTCATTAACAATCATATCATTGTCATATCATTTTTCACAAATTGAGATTTACCGTGTCTTCCTATGTCAACCAATAAATTGACAATCACGGAGGGCTTGAGAGCTATTAAAAAATAAACATAATTTTTTATGGACTCTTATAGGTAAAAATATATTAAAAAGTGAACATAATTTTTTGCACTGTCTACGTGTTCTATTGGTAATGGTTAACACATGACTTGTATGTTTTTATCACAGAAGATCCAAACTTATGGTAGACCGCAATCAATGAACTATAAATGTTTTCCACTACGAGGAGAGTGGTATATATATATATATATATATATATATATATATATATATATATATATATATATATATGGTCGCGATTACGTGCGGTTGCGGTCGGTGCGGTTTACGACGTGGGCCGTTCGATCGCGGGTCCATCGCATCCAACGGTCGACGTGAATCGCACCCGACCGTCCGATGCGATGGACCCGTATCGCGCACCGCACCGACCGTAAACCGCACCTAATCGGCTCCCATATATATATATATATATATATATATATATATATTTGCTGTGTGGGGAGTGGGGTATTACCTATTGGGGATATTATTTTTTTGTTGGATCCATAGTTTTTCAATGAGAGATATATATATATATATATATACACACGTATATATAAACTTCCCGGGTTTGCCCCTTGCTCTGATGAATTACGATATCATTTATAAAAAATGTGATAAATTAATTTTCAATAAGATATATATGTATATATTTCATTACAATGAGTAGCTGAAGAAAACTAATAAGATATATATCAGACTATATTTATGATTATAAAAAGAAGGGATTTTTAGTTTTAAGTCTCCGTAAACTATAGAATTTAGCTATCGATCCCTCACTTCTTTATATTTAAGTTTTAGTCCCTACATTTAAATGATATGTTCTTTTTTAGTTCCTGTGAGGGACCTATTCCTAAATTATTTAGTTTGCCTTTTAGTCCTTGAGAGGGACATATTCCTAAATTATCATTTAAATGTGAGAACTAAAACCTAAATATGAAAAAGTGAGGGATCGATCGCTAAATCCTATAGTTTACAGGGACTTAAAACTAAAAATCCCTAAAAAGAATTGAACGCAACAACATGTTTTGTTCTCATTTATTTTGAAATAGAAATGTCCACAATTTCAATAAAAAAACAAAAAGTTTTCGACATAGAAATGTCCACCACGTCAAGAAAGATGAGATGAGCTTCTGCTACTGAATGTGTAGTGGGTGGTTTTTGAGCTTGCAATTATGCTTTGTTAGACAAATATTAGTTTCAATTTTTTTATAAAACATGCTATAAAGATGATTGCAGAAAGGACTTGCAAAACATCTTGCAAATGCCCTCATCTGCCCACCTTATTTGACAAGCTCAACCAGCAACAGCAGGGTATTTATTCAATTCAATGTACATGATCTTAAAAGTCATATATATTTTCTTTGTTTTTACTGTACTAGTATAATCAGGTGTAGATAATACACTGACTCATGGAACAAAAACGCCGAGTTAGTTTTGTAAGAGTATTTGCCTTTTGTATCCCATTAAAAACAATAAGAAATCACTTTTTTAAAATAAAAGAAAAGAAAAGAAAAATGATATGAGATATGCGTTGTTAATAGACATGCGGTAGTGTGGAAAGATATTGAGGTCCCATTTGGATACGAGTTTAGAGGATTTTGTGATGCAAAAGTCAATCATGGATCTAAACATAGTTCAACATTCTATTTTACAAAATTGATCTGTGCATTTTTATGTTAAAATCTCAACATTTCAGATTCTCCTAAAATAATGTCATTGAAAAGTTGATAGGATTTTCAAAAAGCCAGCTAATGGATCTCAAATTTCAAACGAACCTTGAGATATCTTAGGATTTTTCTTTTCCAGAGACATAACAAATTACTAGACTTTGCAAATGTGTCTCATACTACAAATTTTTTTAAATTTTTTCATCATTGTTCAGTAAGTGTTAATGTTGAACCATAGAAAGCATCATCTCCATTGGTCTCATAGAAATTATCATCTCAATAGTCAACTTCTCCCATGAATGAAATCTATATATACTTAAGAATATCGTATGATAACAGTCAATTTGATTGGAGTTCGAATTCTCTCAAGCTTACCTCATGATGCATAGAATTTTGGTGGTTAATCTATGTACCTTCGGTTTTTTTCCTACCCCAGTAGTTCATGGTTTTATGACAGTTCATTATTTTTATTAATTTTAAGATGCAATTTTAAATGGGCCCATGAAACATTATATAAAAAGTCAAATTTGTTGATGGGGCTTTACCTTGAATACCTTCTTATGGTGTATAATAACTAAGATACTTGCTCTAATCCTTTGACATCTAGAATCAGACAATGTGAGCTGAAAATTTGACAAAATTTTCTTTTGACATTGTAAAATGTTGTCATGACCATGATACTTATGAAATCATGGTGATGTATAACTAATAAGTTTAAAATTTTTCATGTATATCTGGTATGATGTACCTTAAAGTATCGAGATTATTCATCCTCACATGTAATATGCAATTGAAATTAAAATAAATGAATCTGTAAAACTTGTCAATTGTGATCGGAGAGGACACTGTCGTTTCATTTGATAGTGGAATGTCCACTGACCATAATGTTACAAAAGCGTCTTAGCATGACAACGAGTTTTATTAGCATCTACATCAATTTGCGGAGGATTGTAAGAAGTATGTATTTATCTGAAGGCGAAAGAAGACACATGAGTGCTAAGACTAAATGTCTTACTATTATTCATTCCCATGACTTGTTTGGATCATTTAGCCCTATTCCATAATTATTATATCTGATTGGGATGAGAGAGTGTATCTAGAGAATTTGTGAGAAATGATCGTATCTTTCATTAAAGATCGAGAAACCTGTCACGATAGAAAATTAGTTATAAAGCGACTTAAGTTTTTATTTATTTTTAATTCTTACAATCCAATAAATTCTTCTTCTATCAATATTTTATATTTGTTTCTTTTAACTTTGAACATATATTCTTTATTATTTAATAAAATTGAGACTCACCCCGACTTTTTATACAAGTGAATTGCGATAAAAAAAAATCATGACGAGTATATGTATATTTTGTTTGAAAATGATAATGAGTGGATCTGTCACTTCTTTGATTATAAAAAGAATAGAGTTCTTGGAAAACATAATGTAGAGTATTAACAAAGAAAAGATGTCTAAATAATACCTAATTAGGAGATCTAATAAAGCCATTCATCAAATTTCTATTAAAACATGATCTTTAGCAGGCTAAATGTATATTTTATTGAGAGAAACAAATACAAACAACCAAGAAAAATATATTGAAACTCTTCTTGATAGGATGGGAGATGTACCATTCTTTAAAGAACGAATTTGGGTTTAAGTCTTGTCGTCTGTTGACATGGGAAAATTTGACCATGAAAAAAAAAAAACTCAAAAAGAAAAAAGAAATAGGTCCGAATCTCGAGGTGAGGTGTGTGCTCGGCTAATCGGACGGTACACACGAAAGCGACTGTGGATTTATGGCCGTCAGACAAAAAGCAGTGATACGAAATCCTGTGATCCAGTGAGATTCTGCTACGTGTGTAATGCCATACCGCTGCCCGAGGTGGATGACGTCAGATCAAGTTGTCACGCCGAAAGGGACCTCTGACATCTTTTTGAGGGAAGATTTTTTTTTTTTTGGAAACAAATCCAAATAACCCCATGTGAACCGCATGTCCATATGACCCCTCACATTTTCTTAACGTTTATATAAATAACTAAAAACACCACTATCATTCAAATACCATTCTAAATTAAATTTTTTTAATAAATTATGGTTCTTATATGAATATTATGTATAGTTAATTTTAATTGAAAATATAGTATATCACAATCATTTACAATATGTTAAAAATAAAAAAAACTTATAAAAATAAAGATCTGACTCTTCTAAATAATGTTTTATAATTTATCCTTGTTTATAAAGTTTTATGTATTTTTAACAAATTGTAAATGGTTTTTTGTATACTGTATTTTTAGTAAAGATTAAAAAAATAAAATATTCACACAATATTCATCGTATGTTAATAAATGTTTATCTTATAGGGTGTGTTTGGATGTGAGATTGAAACACTGAGATTTTTAAAATCTTATATTTCAAATTTAGCTTTTGAAAAACTATACTTTTATTAGATTTTCAACTGTAAGATTTTTTTTGTCTAAAAATGAAGAATTGTAGTTTGAAAAGTTAAATATTAAAATGTATTTTATTTTGAGTTTGATAATTTTTAACTTTTTAAATGTAGAATTTACCTAAACTTATATCCAAAATGGATCTAGAAGTGTTATTTGAATTTACATAAGTATTTATAAAGCTACTAGGATTTTAAAAAAGTTAGTGGGTTATATGAATTTTATGTAATTTAGGGTGTGTTTGGTTGCGCGATTGCAAAACTGAATTCTGTAGAAATCTGTGATTGCAAAACTGATTCTGCAGTAAGTTCACTTTCTCAGTTTTTTGAAATCTCTGCAACTTTTGGACACTATTTGCCTCCAATCGTTGAATTTAAAACTGCGATTGCAAAATTGTTTGGTTGCACGATTGTAAACGCAGCTTTCTGTAATCGCAAACACTGTACAATCGCACAACTAAACACACCTAGTAGGAGATTATTTGAATTTTTTTCTTTATTTTTATATTCTGAGATATCAAAATTGGAATATTGCTTTGGGGAGTCAAAATTAAAAGGAGATGCGAATGCTTTGCATGAATGGGTGCATTATTATTTATTGAAGAGATGTAACAATACATGCCATCGAAATTCTGTTTCTTTTGCCAGTTGGCCAAGACGTATTATCGTATCATGATGACTATAAAACTCATATTCTACGCATTTATTCCAAAGATCCACGGGTGCATGCATGACTGATGACTTGCATGTCTTTGAGCGGTGCATTTTGTTGACTATTGTTTGCAAGTACTAAAGCCTTGCGTTTGGCATGTCACCTAATGAAAAAACAGTTTTCTGTTTTTTTATAAATTAAAGTTAAAAATAGTTGTTAAACAAATTAATTTAAATACATTATCATTGTTTGATTTTATTTTTGATACAGTATTTTAAAATATGTGTTTTATAAAACAAATATTATCATTACACCCTCAAAACAGACATCACATTACACTCTCAAATTAATTTAAATACATCATCATTGTTTTATTTTATTTTTGATACAGTGTCTCAAAATATGTGTTTTATAAAATAAACATCATCATTACACTCTTCAAAATATGTGCACAAAACATCTAATGGTTAAAAGTTGTATTTCAAATTATATTTTCTAAACGCACCGTTAAATCAAGATTTGAGGAGTGAGTTGCAGTGTTCAAGATTTAGGAGTTTAAACAATAAATTTAGGGTTCGTGTATCATAAAAGTTCAAAGAATGTTTAACTGATAACGCAAGCGTTACGTAAATTTTAAAAATTATTATTAGTCATATAAAATTAGTTAACTAGAATAACACGTATATTTATTACATACATATCATATTCAAAATTGAATCTGAACTCATCTTCTCTTTTCCTACGACTTTATCTATCTGTCTCTTTATTTTGGTTTAGAATTTGGATGGGGGTGAATTTTTTTTATAAGTCTAGCCTCAGATCAACTTTGTCAAAGTCAAAAGGGAAATATGTGATCTGATGAGATGTCTAATAAGTGATAATGAAAAATCATTTTTAATATTTTTAACCATATATAAAAGATATTTAAAAAAGAGCATGTTTGTAAAATTCAAACAATCTTATACCGTCTGCGTGAAGTATTTTGATTGATCAAGATGGAGGATCAATGCTTTACACCAAAAAAAAAAAAATGGAGGATCAATGCGTGGACATAATGGATCACATCACATTTTTAGTGCCCTCTCTCTCTCTTTCTCTCTCATATTACAATAAATATTTTATTTAATATAACAATACTTATTTTAATAAAAAATATATAATTTAACAATATAAGGTGGAAATAAAAATGCATGTGTATTGAATGACAACAATTTTCGACCGCTGTCGTTGTCTTTAAAAAGCACACATTGGACCCGTAGTCGGCGGTAGTCTACATAAACACCATCTAACCGTCCATTTCCGGTGGCAGTTTCGTGATTTACTCTCAAAATGGAGTCCACAGTTCACCAAGAGTTACTGCCGTTGCAACTGAAAAGCGATGCCAGAAAATCATTTAAAACAGAAAATCGAATTGAATACGATGTCTCTCTGACAATCCCCATAAAAATTTAATAAAAAACCCACAATAAATGTCAATTTTTTTTATATTTAATAAAACACATCATTTCGCGTTCCAGTTTTGCAGTGCCGTAAACAAGCGAAGAAATCCCTTTTTTTTTTTTTTTTTTTTGAGTCGTCTGAAATGGTTCGTTTTGAAAAACAGAAAAACAAAAGAAGTGTTTTTTTTTTCGACAGAAATGGGCGAGGAACAGAAAAACCTCATCGGCAACGACGAGATCTCTGCTTTTCTCGGCCACCTCTTCGGTTCTTCTCATCCTCCGCCGCCCACAATGGCCGAGGCGTCTGAAATGGTTCCACCTTTTCACGTGCAGACGCCGTTAACACGTGCTTGCGCTCCTGCCTTGATGGATTTCGGCGGCGGCTGTCGCGGTCTGACGCCACCGCCTGATTTCGACGGCTATGATTGCGAGAGCGAGGTTTGTTTTGTTTGGGTTTGTTTTTTTTTTGTTGTGTTTGGGTTTTTGTTGATTGGGGGGTTTTAGGAGGCGTCGGAGGGGACGGGGGCGCCGGCGGAGCAGCAGATGAAGTCGGCGCGGTCGAGGTCCGGCTCGAAACGGAGTAGGGCCGCGGAAGTGCATAATTTGTCTGAAAAGGTGAAATTTTTTGGGGGTTTTCGATTTGTTTTAACTGTTTGTGTTTTGGATTCTGTTGTTTATAATGAAATGGGTCGTTGTGAGATGAATTGGGAGTGTCTTTTTTTTTCAGAGGCGGCGGAGCAGAATTAACGAGAAGATGAAGGCTTTGCAGAATCTTATACCGAATTCGAACAAGGTGGGCATTGATTTTGAAGGGGCTTTTTTTCATGGGTTCTCTTTTACTATTCTTTTCTAATGATCTTTTGTTGTTGTTGGTGGTGAGTGACAGACGGATAAAGCGTCGATGCTTGATGAAGCGATTGATTATCTTAAGCAGCTTCAGCTCCAAGTACAAGTGGGTGTTTTTTGTTTGTTATGTTATTGTTTTTGATATCATCTAATATGTCAGGTTTTTTGGAATCTCTATATGCTTTAATTGTGTGCGCGGAAAACTACTCTAGTGTCTTTGCATTTGTTGATATGTGAGGCCTATTTTGGTAAGAGAATATGAATTATACCAATTTTATATGGGATGTAAAAGTATATCGATTCTGTTCTTATTCACATTTGTTAAAATGAAAGATGGAGGGAATGTTATTCTAGCCTTTGCGCATAATCTTTTTTTTTTTTTAAATTAAAAATCAGGATAGTTGTCTGTATATTATTCCAGATTTTTAATAACATACAAGATAAGTTATTCTATGAGTCTTTATCTCATTGCTTATCTCCTTATCCTTGCACATAAAGGACTTCCATATTTTAGTATTTCTTGGCTTTCCATTACATGGGAATCATAAAAAGAGTTTGTGGTGGCATAATTTGGGCACTGATAAATGAATCCATGATTACTGTATATGATGATTGATGGCAACTGTGTTTTTTGCATGTTATGTATGTCTCTTTGCTCAGAATAATTGTTATTTGACTTATTCATGTAATGCATGCATCCTCTTTCCTTGTTTATTTTTGATAATTTATTATTTACGTTTTAATTATGTAGTTATCATGATGATGAAATTTGTTGTTGTTATGTCAGCAGTAATTTTAACGTATTCATTACTTGTATTCCCTGGGTTATGAGTGCGAGTAGGCTAATCCATTATAAGACCTTTGAATATGATGCGTTCTTTTTAATCAGGCTATGTGACCGTCTCTTTGGCTTGAGGGATGCCTTGATTCTTTAAAATGATATTTAACTTTTAGTTAGAATGGCTTCAAATTAGCAAACTTAATATATCCTATTGTCAGATTCACAACAATTTCAGACTTTTTTTTAATTACAGAAAAATTGCTAAATCGTAAATTTTTGTTTTTTAATTGGTTGCAGGTATAGTCATTAGATGCTATCATGGGATAGATTACAAATTTGAATGTGAAATTTGCATTTGATGCTTAGAATATATGTTGACCTCTGTCATAAAAATCCCATAGCTTCTGGGAGTTCAAACTGCTTGAATCACAAAATTTCTTTTCTCGTGAGATCACATCTTTCTCATCATTAAATAACTAAAACTGGTACTGATTCATTTTTTTTACAACTGTATGCAATTATGGGGTTCTCAACTTCTCATTCACCCTACGGTATCTGTCAGAATATGTTTGTTGCCTGTTGAGGTTTCCTTTGCATTGCATTATGATGTATTAATCTTATGATGTATTAATCCCATTTTTTAGGTTTGACCCTAGGTTGGATCTGGATAAGAAGCCTTTCTGAGTGCTTTAAGATGTGATCTAAAGCTGATGCCATTTTGTGAAATAATATTTGATGTTTGTGTTTTTGTTTGTTTCTGCATGGCTCTAACAAAAGCTGAGTATGAATCTGAACTTTGAAACCTTTAAGAATCCCATGTGCCTGGTATTGAAGTGGTTTGACAAGTTGTCTGAAGTTTGATTTGCTTGTTCCCACCCGAACCCAATCCATTTTATGTATATCTGTAAGTCTGTAACCAGTGAACGATAGTAAATGGAATATCTGTACTGCATGAATTGATCCAGTCCATTGCTGTAATCAGTCTAATATATTACACCAAAACAAAGTCAGTCTAATATAATTAGGGCACTGTGTTGTTTTTAATAGGCAGTCTAAAATAGAAAATATAATGAATTGCTTGAGTAACATTAGAGACATGGTTAATTTTTTATTTATATATATACATGTGGATAGTGGATGGATGTTGTGACACTGCGCTACACTGTTGGAATTATCTACTAGCTAGTTTGGCCTGTCTAGACATTTTTCTTGATCAATAAAAATATTTTGCAATAGGTAATTTGAAGAATGTTATTTTTCTTTTGCAAAAAGGCTATTGCCACATCTCTGGAATACAATTTAATGAGGCGGAGGTTCACTGTGATCTTATTACACCCAAAATTGGACATTGTGATCTCAAGGGGATGCTGGATGGGATTTTTTTAATGATGATTGGTACTCTGTTAATTGGATGCTGTGAATAGCACTAGAATTGGGAAATTTGAACCCTGCTCTTTGTTTCCAGTGTTTGTTCATGGGTCGAATTCAAAAATCTGATTCCCACTAAAAAAATTGATGAAATTAATATGTTCAACTCATTACTCATCTTGTTTCATTTTTAACAAAATGGGCCAAACCTTATTCAAACATCTTACCCTCACCTGGTCCTCATCAATCTTCATATCTAGAATAATTTTGCATCCATCCAAACATAAAGTAGAAAGCCCATGAGCCTCACACTAGGCACACAGTTATTTATAGCATATCATACATGTCATTGGGATCACTTTGTGGTGAATGATGAAATCATAGTTGTGTAGAGTTGGCTTATTATTAAAAGACACGTATCATCATAGGACACGAGGAATGGGAGTAACAAAGCAGCTGGATCTCAAGTCAGCTTAAGCAATAGGGATGAATGGTTGGAGGAATTCAAATTTTTTAACAATTGATTATTGAGATTCATTATGGGATGGATCGGTAAGCCTAAATAATCAGTGAGTATCCTATGCCTTTTGTGTCATGGAAATTTGAAGAATGATGGTTTACACCATAGCATTTTATAGTACCTTATCTCAATTAATAACTGAAAATCTCATTGCAGTTATTGTTTAACAGAAAATCATGACCATAATTTGGAACATTTTAATGAATGTAGACATGAAATCATGTGCTTACATATATTGGATTTTGAACCCCCCCCCAAGAAAAAAAAAAAACCACCAGTGGTGGGTTTTGAATGTATATTCTTTTTTTAATTCTTACTGGCCAATTAAAGAACTGACTGATGAGGGTGATCATCTGGTGGTTTTTTTTTTGTATAGAAAATTGATGAGATTTATATGTTGCTCCCACCTGTAGGGAAGAATTTTTTTTTTTTGTTTAGAAACCACTGAAAGTTAGTCTATAGAATCCTAGAGATCCAACTTTTTATAAACGAGGTAAACAGAGGGTATGTGATAATAGGAAGTAAATGTATTAAAGAATTGACTTAGAAGATACTGCCATAGAAGAAGGATCCTGTCACTGTTCCCATGGAAACGTCAAATGGACTAATTTTTATAATAGATGAAGAATTTGTCAGTAATTTTACTTTACTTTTTTTTGCAAATATTTTGTCTTGTCTTTGTTATTTTCTGTTTAGATATAAATTAAGGATTTCATTAGCTGCCTATCTTATCCACATACTGTCCTCGTGAACGAAAAATAAGTTGTAGAGTAATATTAGTACCAGTTAGACACTTGGTAAAAAAGAAGAAGTTCCAATATGGTTTTGACAACCTTGTTGAAAAACAAACACAACTGTTTTTTTTAGCAAAGTGGTGCTTTTAGAAACTAAGTAGATATGTTCTGTTAAGGCAACAAATTAACAATGCATTTCTAGTTGTGAAACTATATTCCAAGTCTTTGTTTGTCTTGAAATATCAGGCAATTTTTCAATGATAAATTGTGCTAAGAAATTGGAGGTTGGATTTCCCCCATTAAATCTATGATTTCATATAATAAAATTGCTACTAATGATATTCTTCCTTCTATATCGAATATTTTATGTCTTTTCACGAGCAAATAATTTCTAATCTTCCATGTTTCATGATGTTTGTGTTGTATGTATCTATGATTCTTTCTTGATTCACCTACACAGATGTTGTCAATGAGAAATGGATTGAATCTACATCCTCTATATATGCCTGGAGGGTTGCAACCACTGCAACTATCGTCGCAGATGCATGTGGGCTTTGGTGTAAATGGTGGATCATCGATTAATATGCACAGCGTAAGCATGCCGCCAATGAACCAACAAAATTCTTCATCAAGGAAGTCCCTCGATCTTCCAAATCACCGCACTCCCTCACATCAGTCCATTGTCATCCCCAGTTCAACCGACATGACTAATCCAGATTCCACTTTTGGAATTGAATCATCACAGACTCACGATGAACCCTTCCACTTGTCCACTGCTGCTGAGGTAGATAAAGCATATGTTTTCACTTGTCATGCAGGTTTAATTTTTATGACATCAGCTTTTCTCTTATTGTAATATGAAGGAAATATACAAAGAAGATGTGTTGACCCAACATCAAAGAACTACAAGTAGCTCTCCTGAAAGGCCATCTGGTATGTCTTTTTCATCACCTGGAAGATTTTTAGTCTCTCGTGAGAGCATAATTGAACTTAATAGCTGCTACTGTATGAACATCAGGTTTGGAGGCTGAACATCTTGTGGAAGCACAGGATGTGGTCAGAAAGGATAGGGATCACAATGCACTTATACAGCAACTTCACTGGTAAGAGATCATTCAAGCAGTGTCTCATTTTCTAATGCGCCTTGTGAGTTCTGCTAGTCTTGATTGATATATCAACGGTGTGTGTTTTCTCCAGTTTACAGACATGTAATTCACAGGATGGTGGTGTCAAGAGAGAGCATCTCGATATTTGATGGGTCTGATTGATAATGCCATTAACACACTGTAACTTATAAACCTTTTTTTTGCTCCACTCGCCTTTTCAACATGTGTGAAAGCGCTTCGGAACTTGGTTGTGTTTTGGATCTCACCGACTCAGTGACATAGTTATAGTAACTTGTAACTTGTCCAATGTAAAAATTGGATCCCCATTGTTCTAAGACATCAAAAACTTCTGCTAGTTTCTGTTACTGCACTATGTTACTGTTGCTGTGCCAGTGGAAATGGTAGCTTTAAAGTAATGAAAAGTTTCCTGATTATTTATAATATCTTGGGAATTTTTTAAAGGATGTTGTTTCACTTACAGCAATCTTGTAGATGTCACATTATTTAATGCAATATATGAAAATGATGCATTCAGTACATTTACATATGATGTTTTTCAGATGTAAGTATACACTTCAAAAAAAATTGAACAGTGCAGTTTAGACCTTCAAATATGCTCCAGTAGCAATATTTGTTTGCAAACTTAAAAGATAGATGTGGTCATGTGGGTTTCTAATGTAAGTGCCTACTAATTCTGTTATACCACTAATATCCAAAAAAGCATGAAAAATTGTTTGGCGGATGTGGAAAATTAAAACTCCAATGGAATTGAATCAGATTTTGAATCAGATTAACATTTTCAATTTACCACATTACATGTTATGTAATTTCATTTGAAATGTATACAATATAAGTCTGGGTAGAACATTTTCCTTGTCTTTTCCCATCTCACACGTTTTTCAGAACCATGATTTTATTAACTTTCTACATGCATAAGCCTTTTGGAAATTTCAATTTGGAAATTTTCAAAACTCAGGCCAATTTGATGTTTACATGGGTTATAAATTGATTCTGATTCTATAGGAAGGTCACTCCCCCCCCCCCCCCCCCCTATGCTTTTGAAAATCGCAGTTTTTTAATACTATTTGTCTAAAATTTGACCGTAGAAAACTGTTATAATAAAACTGTTTGGTTATATGATTATAGAGACAACTTTGTATAAACGCAAAAGTTATTAAATCGTACAATCTAATAAATATTATATTTGAAATATTCAATTCTCATGTTCATTACTGGTCAAATTTCTCATTTCATGGAATCTATCCAAACTAAATTCCTTGAAAGAAATTTTTTTATAGGCCACAATTATCAAACTAACCCTTAATTTCTTTAAAACGAAAAAACTAATCTAAAAATAAATTTGACATTCATTCTTATTCTATTTTTACAGAACACCTTCAAATTCTCCATTCCTAAACATCAAAGCAAACTTTATCATTCTATAGAATTTATCAGAACTGAATTTCTAAGGATAAGAAATTCTTCTAAACTAGAGTAACCGAACTTACCCTGGAATTGTTTGGCTCGAAGGGAAACACAAACCCGATGATGTGACATTGTGATAAGTGATCCTTATTTACATCTCACATGCAAATCCTATATCCCAATAATGTACATACTTCAATTTATTGGAGTATATAGCTTATACAGTCCCAATGAGATATTTCCATAGGCATTTAGTTCCCATACATCATCACATCATGCCAGTCACCACAAAAGAAAATAATTTAATAATAATATCAGATTCACACTTGCTGCAAAGAATCCCATAACTGAGATAACCTTGTGAAAAAAAAGGAATGTATAAAACAGAGAGATCAACTGAATGTTATGCACCACTCTCTCAAGATTCAGAAACATAAACAAGCAGTCATTCAGGGTTTCTCCTTTTTAAATGGAAGGAGTTTGGGCAGATTTTTATCCCTTCCTCACGTCCATGTTCTAAGTAGTAACCAAGGCTGTTGTTTTACATATGGGGCACAAGTTCTTGTGCATTAGCCATTTTTTTATGCAATCAGTATGGAAGTCATGCCCACAGTTCAGTGTTCCCATATCCTCCCCATTTGTGTATTCCTCCTGCCAATGATGATTAAAAAAAATTGTTAGGCTTGTAATCAGGATGTATTCAGTTCAGTTCAATAGTTCATTTTGTATAATCCATATAATGAAAAATTGACCACAGATTACAAAAAATAACAGTAAGTACAAAGCTGCAACAAATAAATAGTATATACATTATGCTTAAAAAGCACTCCAGAATGAGCATTTCCACATACCTAATTCCACATATAGAAAAACTCATAATATAAATTCATAGTATTAGAGTCCTATATATCATACCAAGAATGTTGATAGAAGATCTCCCCACATTATGGTTCGTACCACTATTAGTTTATCTATAAATTTAGATAAGTGCTTTTACAGATCTTTAGTCCAATCACTTAACGGGTAGTTTTTCTTTCAATGCTCCTGGCTCACTCAACAAGATTGTTTGAATCCCCAGTAACCATAGCACAACGGTTCAGGTCTTGCCTGGTTAAAAGGGAGGTCTTGGGTTCGAGTCTTGGCGCTGACTTATCCACTTGTTTGTTGGCGATTATTCGAAAGAATTTTCCGTGGGACCGGGGCAAACAGGCGGAGGTAGCTTTCCCAGCTCGACCGTAAGGTCAGTCACGGGAAGTCCCTCCAATATTAAAAAAAAAAAAAGAAAAAAAAAAGATTGTTTGCTCTGCACTTGTGTAAGAGCTATATTCACATGTAAGCACAGTAAGGACTGCTCACATATAAATACAAACTCTCTCTTCCTGCTAGACAATGTACTAAACTATGGTGTATGCACACACTTCACCCCACATGAGATTTGTTAGGCTCTTGGTTAGTCTAGCCTACCACCTCCAATGCGCCACACGTCCTTAGGTGAGATCTATCTGATCTACTATGTCGAGGACAGACTATAATACCAAATGTAATAACCTAAAATTCCATCATACGATATCCCCTACCTTTTCCATAGGGCTCATGGTTTACAAAACATGCCGAGATATAAACAAGGGTATCTTTTCTCGCTAGATGATGTGTCACTAAACCATGATGCAGGCAGTATATCTTCACCCTGTATGGGTTGACGGGACTCTTGGCTAGCCAAATCTATCACCCCTCAATAGATCACACAAGAATATTACATTTAACAGTTTTGAAAATTAAGAGTGCTTGGACGAGAGTAGCACCAGGATGGGTGATCGTCTGGGAAATCACCATCTCGTATCGTGAGCCGTGTGACCTATTGAGGGAGTGATAGGCCAGGCTAGCCAAAAGCCCAACAAAACTATGTGGAATGAGGTGAATGGCGGCACCAAGATTTAGTCCCACGTCTCCTCATGAGGGAAGATAGCCTATTTTTAAATTTTTTATATATGGGTATAGCTCTTAAAAATAAACATACATTTTGAAAAGCAAACAATATCTTGTGTAAACATAGGGAATTGCATTTTTCTATATTTAAATAATACTAGAACAATAAATTCCTGTATCTAAATTCTGATACTAGTCATCACAATGTATCAGCTTTCATAACACTCCAACAATCAAGAAAACTGCATCAGTTTCACTGGTGGTGTAAACAATGACATGGAAAAGATCAAAGAATTTACCTGACATACACAACAAGGTTCAACCCCCCCAGCAACTTCAATCATGTCAACCAGGTATTTTTTCTGCTTTAAGCATTTCAGAATTGTTTCCTCAGTCAAACCAGTGCTTACATTTCCTATCTGTTCTTCTAACGCTAACAGTTCCTACAAAACACGGTGAAAGTTTTTCAAATAAATAATCCAGCTTATGGAACAAAATAAAATCCAATTTGAGGACAACGATTTACCTCATAAGACATGTTGTCTACATCAAGTCGCATGTCTCTATGCCTATCATGCAGGTCTGCTCCCCCATAAAACATAGAATGATTCAAGTATTAATACGTCCTGGCAATAAACCATTTACAAGTCAAAGAAATGCAGCATCCCAAATTTATTAATATACTCTGCACGTCATACCAGACTGGATGCAGTCTAAAGCTAGTGTTTAACACAACAAAATATATTAAAATTCTTCGATAAACATGCTTGTAAAATTAAAATGATAAGGGTACATAGTAGTGAGGCAGAAATCCATAGTAGTGAGGCAGAAATCCAGTTACCACATGCTAGTCCAAGATAATTGCAGCATATGATTAGAGAGAAAATAATGACTCAATCCGCTTCAGGACAAATACAGTTAATCAGTATTATGAAGCATATTACGTACCTCGAATCTTATATTTTCACCCCTACGCACGAGATCCAATGCATTACGAATCCGCTACATAACCAGAAGTCAGAGTTAGTTTCATTGAGAAGAATTTTATCAGAAAAGCACTTGAAGCTGCAAAACTAGTAAAAGGGTATATTTAGCTTGCATAGCCAAAAAAGTATATGAATGGAATTACATCTGAATAATTAAATTTTTTTTCTCTAAAAGATATAAGAATACTTCCATTATCATAGCAAATTAACAAAATAGCTATGAACACAGGGTGGGTGCATAACTTTGCATGATGCATTGTTTCTTATTTTAAACACAAGATACCGATTTAAAATGCAAATCAACAACAAACTGGTGGTGTAGTTATTTCATAGGTTTTTTCCCAAAATTGACTAATCACTAATGATGAATTGATCTGGACCCATAAATAACAAACATTACATTTGTAACACATGAAAATTTCCCTGCACCAAATGCATCCATTACATTTGGAGATAAAACTCAAAACATACAACATAGGGGAGAGATGATTTGGATTTCATCATTATTATGGGTTTTTTTCATATATACCCTGCTAGAAATCAAAATTGTGGAATTACCCTTTATTTTGAGGGAAATGATAGACTGGCTAATTCATTAAAATCGGAGAACAAGTCAATTATTACAGAAGACAAACCAAAAAACACGTTCCCAACCGGGTAGTAGTAGAGAGCACTACTGTCCAATAGGAGACCACTCAAGTCACACACTACTCCTCAATTGACAAGACACTGTAAATATTTATGATGTAAAAATATACAAATGGTAACACGTCCTCAACCGGGTAGTAGTAGGGAGCACTACTGCCCAAAAGGAGATCACTTAAGTCACACCCCAGTACTATTCAATTAACAAGACACCATAATTACCCGAGGCGTAGACATATAATTGAAGTTGTCCCAAAATTTCATCCTTGAGTGAGGTAGACATATAGCTGAAGGGCCAAAGTTGACTTTTGTAAACGGTGTCTTATAAATTGAGTAGTGGTGTGTGATTTGAGTGGTCTCCTATTGATGCTCTCTACTACTACCAGGTTCAGGATGAGTTTTTTTATTTTTGTCTTATGTAATAATTGGTTTGTTCCCTGATTTTAATGAATCGTGTTAGCCGTCCATCAAAAAAATAGTAGAACTCGACGGGGCATTGCATGGCATTGTGTCGACATTATGCTGATTAAATCTAATGGTCATTCCTATAGTAGTTTGATAAGATGTCATTTCCACAGTTCATTATCCCAAAAAAATGAAAATGCATCAAAAGAATGGAAATAAACCAATAGTAATTGTCCAAACTACAAAGTTCCCACAAACTGCCAATATGGGTTAGTTGACAATTTGAGTCAAAACTAGGATTTTGAAGGGCATTTCTGCTGATTGGCTATCTGATCTATTGTGGAGCAAAGATAACTAAGATGAATCTGTGCAGAACTGACTACATTTATAAAACCAGGTAGAGTCTCCCCTGAATCAAAGCTGACTCCAGACTACATTAAAATTTCACTCCAGTTTCCAGATGCACCCAAAGATTCTACTTCTAGTAAAGTAGACAAAAGTTGATCCAAGCATGGTAAAACCAATGATGCTACAGATGCTTCACCTTTACTCAAATGAAAAGAAAAGAAAAGTGTGTCACCTTTCCATTTGACCTGACAATCCAATTCCCTTCAATTTTCATTCAACATCTAATATCCGCTACCCACTCTCGATCATTATAACCTTTTCTAATCTCCACATTCCCCACAAAATAAAATCAACAAAAAAATAAATAATCAAACACACTGACCCACTCTCTAAAATAAAATATGCTGGGTGTCCATATAGACAAACATTGCAGGAGGTTTGAATTGTAATCTTCATGTGCCAAGAAATTTTAACACTGCAATTCCAATATGTTAGATTTTGTTTTTATGGAAAATGTGATTGGACCCCTCATATTAAGAAACAATGCCCCTCAAACATGCCGAGTAAGAGGGATCTCCTAAAATCAAATAAATAAATAAATAAATAAACAAATAAAGAAGACCCAAACATTCATAAAACCCTCACATTACCCCTAATAATATGTCTACAGCCCTTTCCATTTATCCCTCCATCATATTAAATATTAGATAAGAATAAATTTTCAAAGTACTGAAATTAGAAATAAACCTTTCATCTTAGGATAACATATTGATATGAGATGCCATAGTATGACAGACCGAATCCAAAAGAAAACTGGACACTTCTGGATCAGGTATTTGTCTTATTCTAATGGAAAAACTGCCTTATGCATAAAGGAAGTGAAAGTAGAGAACCACAATCATTGTTGACATGCAATAATTCAATTAAACTACTCACATGCTAGAAAAGTTAGAAAACTACAACCACTTTTCATAACATATAATAGCTAGTTTTTTAGCAACGAACCTCTGATAATGCCCTACTCCTCCCATCAGCAGCCATCGCAAAACGTCGCAGTGACATGGGAACACCATCCCTGATTGCCATTCTATGATTTGGTTGCTGATGACCATGGGTACCTGTTCCAGGTTGTAAAATCACATCCTGTGATGATGAAGAATGACCTGTGCGCTCAGAGGCTGTGTAATGTAATAAAGAATGCCTGATAATTTCAGACATCCTTCGAGGATCGGTGTTGGTGGAACTTTGACTTGGCAACGATGTAAGAGATGGAGATGGATATATTCCCGGAATACGTGAATTACTGTTTGTTCTAGAAGTAGACGCCACATTCCCGGATACATTTGCATTTCCATTAGCCATGCTCCAGTGAGTTGGGGGGTCCTGAGGAAATTGCCTTATTTCGGTTGAAGGGGCAAACATAGTATGATTCGAGAAATTTCTTGGCATACTCCTTAGCATTGCATCATCCCTTGTAGCTGCTGAAATGATAGAAGTCGATGAGCCACCAATTCTTGGATTGGGAGCGGGCGCACCATTCCATGGTAAAGGGTGCGTGTTTCTCAGCACATAAGGAAATTGTGGTGGTATGGGAGGCTGGCTTTGAGAACTGCTACTGGCTAATGTCGGCCTCGAGTCTGATGAGTTATATGGGAAAGGCACGGGTGGGGTTTGATGGGATGACCAACCATGATTTCGCCTAATTGGGTTCCCCGGGGCCCATATATTAGGTGGAGAAGAATCATGTTGTGCGGGGTTGATTCTAATTCTGAAGTTTCTCTGTGAGCTTTCTGCATTGCCAATGGCACTTGAAGCAGGTTGGCTTTCAGGCACAACTCCACGCACAGTAATTCTTGAGCTTGGCTGCTCTTCTGGGGGATGGCCACCAGAGAATTGGTCTGGTGGAATAGGAATATTTAGATCACTGATCATGATAGGTCCAGCAGGAACAGAATACCATAAATTATCCTCAGTTTGTTGGAAACCACTGGTATTACCACTCACCGAGGACTGCCCAACTCCATCAAATATCTTCCTTTTGCAGGATAGACGCCGACCATCCATTGAACATCCTGGCCTACAATCGTGGTCCTCCGACAAATATCCAGTATCACCGGAAACATTTGCAGATGGATCAGCAGAAGCATTAGCAGATGCAACAACACCTGCTTTCAAGACCTGGCCACTACTACCAACATGTTCAGCATTAAGATCTGCATCGTGAGAAATATCAGCACTTGAATTCTGCATAAGTGATTGCTCATCAGCAGCCTGGTTGCTGTTGAGATTGATATTCACATTTTCCAAAGAAAGAATATTGGGTGATTCAAATCTTCGTTCTTCTAGCCTCGGACAAGCCCCAGTAGCATGAGACATTAGAGAGGCCCTCCAATCATGCTCTATTTTTATTTCCCCACAGCCAACCTGATTCAGGGAGTGATTGCTAGAACTAGGTCCACCAAGACTCCACCCATTAGAGTTCCCAGCATTGGCTTCAGTGGGTGGAAGTCTAAGATCTGACAAATTCCTAGTTCCTACAGGACTTACAACACTACCATTCCAATAAATTTGTTGGTCTATCGTAGGGTTACTTGAACTGGATCCATGATCGAATTCAAATGTTTCTGGGAGTGACTCGTACATACCCCTTTTCCCTTGCATCAGGATCAAATGTTGTGCCAGAGGTGCAAAGGGTTTCAATCCTTCACCACACACTTCTTAGAGACCAAAGAACCTGCACATAAGAGAAGAATTTAGAAAGAACATACCATTGCTCAAAAATTTGTGCCAATGCACCGATGAAAATAACTAAACATACGGGATGTTTTTTTGGGGGGGGAAACATCTTATGAAGAAGAGGAGAAATACAGTATGCAAAATGACTCTAGAATGATCAGACAGAAAGTGCTGAAAACAGCAGTCAGAAGAGCACCATGAGAAAGTAGCTCTCTTGTAAATGGAAAAAAATCTAATATTAAGTAAGCTAATTGAGAACTATTGATCAACGATCCACAAATTATAAGAATAAGTTGCAAAAAAAGAAACGAGAAAAAAATCCATATCATAATGCCTCTATCGCATAATTTCACGAAGGAAAAGGCTACCAAATATCGTAATGAAACAAGAACATGATTACACAAACTTAAACAACATCTAGAAGATAAGATAAAAGCTGCCTAAGACAACATTAAACAAAGAAACATACAATATTACACAGATAACTTATGCAAAAGTCTAAGGAAATGGAAAGGCAGATTCCATATAATCAATGCCCCACTGACATCTATCCTATATGTACGGACACAGATCTTTTTACAAGTTGGCAGGATGACCCAGTAAGCTAGAGCAAACAAGTGAGAAATTTTAAGATGCATGCAATCAAACACGAGATTCAGTATCATAAGATCAAAATAACCAAAAATCCATATACAAATACATTCACAATCTAATATAAATATGAAAAAAAACATCATAGAAAGTTCAAAAAACAATAAAAGTCAGACAAAAGCTAATGGCAGTTTCTCTTATTCATGTAGTGAAAAATGAGGGAACTTGTAATACCCATCTTGCAACAGATGCACTATCTCACATCTTTCATTTGTTTTTTTTTTGTTGATAAACATATCCATCACAGCGATTCATGAGAATCACACAAAGATGCCAAATTTCATACAAAGTAGTCACAAATCACCATCAAATACATGCCATTTAATATCCACACCCATTCAAAACTACCAAGAAGGAACCCAACAAGATCTAAAATCCACCCAACAAAATTTTGTGTAAAAAACTAAATAAATTAAAAACACATTTAAGAATCCGAGATGACCCAAACAAGAAAAATAACCAAAACCCAATATCAAAAACAAATCAGAAACAAAAAAAAAAAAACCCAACAAAAAAACTTTCCTTTTTTTCAACAACCCAACAGAGAAAATCAAAGGAAAACAGAAACCCTCCACCATAAGGAAAACAAAAAAACACACCTGATCACAAGAAGCTGGAGATGATCAGATCAATCCCCACTGAGAGGAGGAGGAGGAGAGGATAGGGGGTCAGAGCAAAAAAAGGAACAATTTTTTGTGGAAGGAGAAGTACAGAGAGAGAGATGGGTGGGTTGAAAAATTGGGGAAAAACGTCCCCTTTGTGATTTCCCCGTGAATGCGCAATCTTTTAATAATAAAAGCTGGTGAAATCCAACGGAACCAAACAAAACCCAGAAACCCAAATGCCTCCAAAGTTGCCAAAACGTAAATCAGGACCCCTTCTGTCTCTCTCCCCCTCCCTCCCTCTCCCACCCTACACGAGTTCTTCCTCTCCCTCTCTTTCCAAAACAGGTGGTGATTGACTTTTCATCTCTCTTTCCCTACTTTGCTTTTCTTCAATTAATTTCTTTTGTCTCTCTCAGACAACACTGCGCCTTGATGTTCTCAAAATTGGTTGCCTTTATTTAAATCTCTCTCTTTTATTAATCACGCCAAGCCAACTCACATTTCCCATCAAAACTGTCTTTTTTTTTTTACTGGGGAGGTTAAAAATGATTATTTTTTTCAAACGACAAAACAGCAAAACAAAGCAGACCATTTATGAAATGATTTAGATTCTTGTAATAAATATAATAATTTGAGAGACTTCTTAATATGTCTTTATTCAACGTTACTCTTTAGGGTCAAAGACTCTATCTATCTCCATGTAAACACGATTAATCTAATCTAATATAATTATAACACGAATCCCTCCAAAAAAATAAAAATAAATCATCTTGGGTTAAATATTACATCCAAAATGGTAGAATATTCTTAGATCATTCCACTTCATTATCATCCATGTAAACATAAATAAAGACGTATTAGTTTCTTTAAAAAATCAAATTGCTCCTTAGAATTATTTTATCTCTCTCTTCAAAGTTTTGGATAGCTTAATAATTTCACAGTTCCAGTTAGGATTAACTAGGATAAGTTTGAGTTAGGATTAACATCGGTTGATAGTAGTAGGGATGTATTTGAATGTCAAACACTCAGTTGTAGCTTTATGAATTTTTATAAATTATGTCATTTATAAAAATAAATTTCATAATTTTTAAAAAAATTTACTCTTAACATATATTTATAAAAAAACATAAATTTTTCTTTCGAAAATAGAACAGCAATTTACATTAATAAAAAAATAAGGAAAATGATATGTCCATCCCTCATTGCAGTCCACATTGATTTTTTTTAATTATACACTTTCTCATTGAAGCACATACATACAGTTATATGAAATGAATTATATACTAAGATATGTTAATGTATTTTTTCACATTGAAAAAATGATAAATTTTTTTGCATCATACATTATAATAGAATCACTACATTAATATAATATCATAATATATGGGACTGTAAAACGGACTGAGTATATTAGCGCTCAAAAAACAAATCATAAAAAAATCAAGAAATGGTGTGGGGTCACTAGTGGCGTGGTGGGGTCATTGGTGAATGGTAGGCTGGGTTGTCATGGTGGCGGTAATAATTTAAATTTCTTTAAAAAAAAATTGATGTGGTCAATTGATCCCATCACAATGCATGTGGCGCCCCATGTCTGCTCCTGACTGTTACTTACATGGAATTATCTTATTTTATTTTTTATTTTTATTTTTGAGTAAGTGGATATTAAACACAAAACAATTCAAGTTCCAGCCCAGGTTAAATAATCAATTTTTTTTTCATAGATCACCTCATGCAATCTTTGCATTAGGGCCTTTTCCAACTGGCATTGTTACACACAATGCTTTTTACAACAATGCTTTCTTAAACTTCCCATGCAGAAACCAAATATTTTTTCAAAAGTGACTCTATATACAAATTATTAGAGTATTTCATTGCATTAACATTTAATAAAATTGAAAACATGGAAGGATGACCATGGACGGTAATCAAAGCTGAGTGTTATCATATTCTATAGAATAATAGAATATATAAAGCGTTACAATGGCGACAAAATGTTTAATGCGCCGATCATTCATGCATGCGTCGGCTTTGCAGCACACGTGTCTTTTTTTTTTTCCGTTTTGATTCTGAAACTACGTTGAATAAAAAAAAGAGCAAAAAAATCTTACATGTCCTTCTTGGAATCTAAACCATCGTTTAAAAAAAAATAAAAACAAAAAAATAAAAAATTGGGAGAAAAAAAGGATACTATATGAGATTTGTGATCAATATTATTTTTTGTTTTGTTTTTTTTTGTTGTTTAGTGTTGAAGATTCTGTTGGTTTTGAACTTTTGATAAAATCCGATTAGATTTGATTATGGTTGTTTAGTGTAGAAAGTTTTTTTATTTAGAAAATGATATTAATGGATCTGCATTAGATAAAAGAAGTGTACGATTTTTATAGAACCACTTTAAGTACTTAACAATCAGTCGAGTTTTGCTAATATTTTGTTTGGTTTAAATTGTTCCATCCGATTTTGTGAACTTGTTGTTCGAGATATTCATAATCGTATGCCTTGTGTTTTTTATTTTATTTATTTTTATGGGAAATTTTGTTTCTTAACCTCATTGTATAATAAATATTTAGAATTGAAGAAATAATAAGGTTTGTTCTCGTCACTCTCAATGTTAATAGGTATCTTTGGTTCCATATAATTTGTGGCTTTGATGATCTTTTTTGCTTTTTTTTTGATAGTTAGAGCTGGTAAATGAGCTGAGCAGCTTGGGCTCGACTCGGTTAAAGCTAGTTAAGTGTTGTTCGATTAGATAAGCGAGTCGAGCTTGAACAATTTGTAAAGCTCAGTTTATAAACGAGCCGAGCCTAGACGAGCTCGTTTACTTAACAGAAAAAGGGGAACGAGCCGAGCCCGAGCTTGAACTTATGTCACTTTTACATATATAAGTTGTGATTTGTGAAATGTGACTTCTCAAATGCTAAACAAGGTTTTTTTATAGCTAAATGAACCCAATGCGAGCCTTTATTCGAGCTTCGATTTGGCTTGTTTAACAAACGAGCCGAGCCGAGCTTGTCACGAGCTCAACGGGTCGAGCTTAAACACGAAATGAACCTCGATCCCGAGTCAAACCCGAACCGAGCTTGGTGCTAAACGAGTCGAGCCTGAAAAGATTAAAGCTCGGCTCGTTTATCACATTTATTGGCAGTCATAAAAAATAAGAGTAAAATTTACAATGAACAACATTAATGACATCTACCGGTCATTTTGCCTATCAATCATTTTGATATACTTTTTTCGTGTAAAGAATTCTAAAGTTATATCCATACATATTTTTTTTATGCAAACATTTGTATTAGTCTTTTAAAATTTTATCTTATCACTTATGTATCAAATTGTTAAATATTCATAGTTTTTATTAAATAATTGATACCTAATGAAAATATATCCAAAGTATAATAAACAACACACACGCTTGCCCGTACACATGACTAGTAACACCATTATTTATCATTGTTAAACGCTGTCCTCATGTGTAATTCTAATGAGGTATGTTTCATTAAATAAAACTTAGTAAGTTTTGTTTATTTAAAAAGGATTGGGATATTTATGGGAGTAAATCTTTTTTTTATTTAATAAAATTATAATTATTCATCTTTGAAGGAAAAAAAATCTAAGCGCGCGATAAGCCGATAATACACATGAGGCTATACAAGAGACCATAACTAACATTATTTTAATAAAAAATAAGGGTCACATTGTAATATGAATTAAAACTAAAGTTAAAATACGTTCACCAAAAAAAAACAACTAAAGTTAAAATACACTTTAAAAAACTGATGTGATCCTGAGATTGATCTCAATAGACCCAGATGGTTTATCAAGAAATATTTGGAGCGTTATTCTTGCAGTCATTTTGAAGTTCCCTGTATTAATTTTTTTTTAGAGATATATATAATATTTATAAAAATAAAAATATATACTCGAATCCATTAAAGACATTGATTTACTTAATCAATTTGTAGTCATATTTATAGCTGTCACATCACTAATATAGTATATAAAATATTATATATACTCCACTATCTCAATCTATATAGGGTTTTTTATTTTTAAGTCCTCACAAACCATCATATTTAGTGATCGATCCCTTACTTTTTCGTATTTAGGTTTTAGTCTCCAGATTTAAAGGATAATTCCTTTTTAGTAGGGATGGTAAATGAGCCGAGCAGCTCGGGTTCGGCTCGGTTAAAGCTCGTTCAGACTCGTTCAATTAGATAAACGAGCCGAGCTTGAACAATTTTTAAAGCTCGGATTGTAAACGAGCCAAGCCCGAACTGAGCCTGGACGAGCTCGTTTACTTAATAGAAAAAAGGAAAACGAGCCAAGCCTGAACCGAGCCCGAGTTTATGTCATTTTCACATGTATAAGGTGTTGTGATTTGTGAAATATGACTTTTCAAATGCTAAAAAAGATTTTTTTTAGCTAAACGAGCCTGAGCCGAGTTTCAATCGAGCTTTTCACAAGCCCAACGAGCCGAGCTTGAACACGAAATGAAGCTCGGTCCCTGACAGAGCCGAGCCCGTTGCTAAACGAGCCGAGCCTGAGCAGGTCAAAGCTTGGCTCGTTCAGTTCGTTTACCACCCCTACTTTTTAGTCTCTATCAGGGACTAAAAAGAAAACTAAATAATTTACGGATTGGCCCCTCTTAGGGACTAAAAATGAATTATCCTTTAAATTTGGGAACTAAAACCCAAATATGAAGAAGTGAGGGATCGATCATCAAATATGATGGTTTGTGGGGACCTAAAAATAAAAAACTCATATATATATCATCATGAAAAATCTAAAAAAAATATGCATTCAATTTGTATAATTTTTATAGAAAAATAATTTTTTAATAAAGTATATATATTTAACTTTACATCTGGAATCATTTTCCATACATTTATAATATGGGATTTTTAGTTTTAAGTCCCTGTAAATTATCAGATTTAGCGATCGATTCCTTACTTCTTCATATTTAAGTCTTAGTCCCTACATTTAAATGATATATTCATTTTTGGTCCCTGGGAGAAACCTATTCCTAAATTATTTAATTTTCTTTTTAATCCCTGGGAGAGAATTATTATTAAATTATCATTTAAATATAGGGACTATAACCTAAATATAAAGAAGTGATAAATCAATCGTTAAATCCTATAGTTCATGGAGACTTCAAACTAAAAATTCCTTATAATATATATATATATATAGATTTCCGATAATATGCGATCGGTGCTATATATATATATGGGAAGTCGCGATTACGTGCGGTATGCGGTCGGTGCGGTTTACCGACGATCACGGGCCGTCCGATCGCGGGTCCATCGCATCGGACGGTCGACGTGCGAATCGCACGTCGACCGTCCGGATGCGATGGACCCGTGATCGACGGCCCGTGATCGCGCACCGCACCGCGACCGTACGACCGCACGACCGCATATTATCGGCTCCCCGTATATATATATATATATATATATATATATATATATATATATATATTACATCTCAGCAATGACTGAAGCGAGCCGAGCCAGTTGGTCACACCATTCTCCATGAGCTCCCTTCATTGGGTTTTGCCCTTTCACATCTTCTCAAGTCTTTTTTGAGTCTATCTCTTCCTCTTGATGTTTGTCATTTTTAAGACAATGATCTGGCTTTTTTGTATTTTATCCCTTTTAGTTTTACCCACAGTTTGATTAATAATGGGAATAGGATTGAATAGAAAATGTATGATAATTTCGGTGGAATGAAATAAAAGCATTTATTCCTTTTTTATGTTTGGCCAGCTACTCACCATGGACAAAAATCAAAAGAAGGCAGAACTAACCCTTGAACAATGAAAGCACATGATATCATTGGGTGGATGACACATCACAAAATTAGTTAGGTTAGTGTCATTAATTATCAAAAAGATGATTTGTCATCCATCGTCGGGTGGATTTGGTGTTTGTTATTCATGTTCCACATAAAGAGAAAATAATATACTCCCCTTAACAAGTATGGACAATAGTATATTCAAAGTCTCTTTTGTTGGAGATCTGTTTTTATATATAATTATCCAACAAAATGAATACTTATTTAAAAAATTACGTATATTTGAAAGAAACACGTACATATGTTTTTTTGTATTTTTTTAAATTTAATATGTATATTAGGAACGTGAGAGGTTACAAATGGACCACAATAATGACCGTGTGCTGAGAAATATATTGGGTCACATGACACATAGGAGATGATTAGTGTATTTCCTATTATTTTGATCTCCCAAAGTTGTTGTGTTGTACATAAATTGTTCACCATAAATTGTGTGAACAAGAGGAAGAAAGGTAGGATTTATTCATATTCTCAATTTTATTGAAGCCCTATAATAAAACCAAATTGGGTTTGATTTTTTTTCTCTATATATATTTTTATATAAATTAAATCCACTGCACAACCTCTACTACTGACCACCCATGGTTTTCATGTCATTTTAAACTGTTGTCTGCAAGTGTGGGTTCATTGTTTATGGTTGATGACAATTGGTTCCTGAGTGGCTCAACACATCTCATCCATTGGCAAAGAAAAGGTCCACATTTAATGACACATATTAGAATCCAACAGTTAAGGGGTCTTTACATCAGCCATCAAAAGTTTCTTTCATTTCACATCTGCTGCCCACATGGAAGGTTGAAATGGCCTTGTTTTGAAATCATGATCAATCTAAATGAAGCCTGAATTTTCAAGAGTTGATGAAATAAATGGAAACCTTATTTTTAAGGGTTTTTTTTATATTTTTAAGTCCCTATAAACCGTAAAATTTAGTGATCGATTCCTCACTTCTTCGTATTTTAGTTTTAATCCACAGATTTAAAGGATATGAAGAGACTAAAAATGAACATGTGGAGGTGGATTTTCGAGTATCCCTTCCTGGGCCGGATCTTCGTCGATCCGGGCTTCTGAGATGGGTCCGGAGAAATGGTTTGAGCCTGAACTCCTTCCTTCGTCGATACTCCTCGCCTTGATCGGAACGGAGTGCTCCTCGTCGTCTCCGACTTCCAAGCACCTGCCACTTACACCAGTGTGGTGCCGGCTAACGCCCCTCCGACGCTCAAGTCAGTGATCCACATTCTCAAAGGAATTTAGACATTTTTTCTGACTGAAGCGAGAGGGAAGAGTGTTCCGTACCTGAGGAGGGAGGGGTAACCTCCCTTTTATAGTGGGTCGGGGCGTGCCGATTGGGACCTCGAGGAGTGTCCATAGCGTGATATGGTACTTCCTGCTAGGCCTACGGATTCGGGACACGTGGCGTCTAGGGATCATCATTAACCTATAACGGTTTTCCTGACGCATCGTCCTTTTTGTCGTCAGAGAATATTCCCTTCGCTAACTGCCTTGAAGAAGACAAAGGAGGGATCCATATCTGGTTTGTTACTCAACTCGGGCACCGACGTGCCCTGGCCCGAATAGGTCGCTACAACCTTGTCCTTTCGTATGACTTCACCAGATGACTGTGTATCTCTGGTCGGGCGTTGTTGTCGTGGTCACGCCGTGGTCGGGCATACGGTTCGCCCGACCTGACCTACTCTCGTTTGTCCTTATCTTCTGCGTCCGGGTTCGCCGGACCCATAATCTCGTCAGGCGAGGTTACCTCCCTTGGGTATCGCAAGATGGGTCTGACCTCGAGGTCTGGCTAGTGGGCCTGCCTCTCTTTTTGGGCTGGCTTTATGCTAATCGCGAGATGGGCTTTATCTGGGTTATTCCCCACTTTCTGTCTTGTTCGGAATTGCCCTCCTACAGAACATATCATGAAAATCTGGAGACTAAAACCAAAATATGAAAAAGTAAGAGATTGATTACTAAATCCTATGGTTTATGGAGATTTAAAAATAAAAAACTTTATTTTTAAATGTGTTAATAATAATAAGTCATCATAAATATAAATATCATGTAAAGGAGTCATCAAACAGCAACGTGGTTTTACATGTTAGGACTTTTTTTTTATCGTAGGGATCCCTCGTTTTACGGTCAAATTGAGAAAGCCATTTCTGTCTGTTTTGTCCCGTCCCATAAAAAATTCTTTCGAATAATCGTCAACAAACATGTAGGTAAATCAACACTAATACTACATGTTAAGAGCTACTTGTTTATTAAGAAGATTACAGTCCTAACGAATCTACTTACATTAGTCTTATAAATATGCGTCTCGATAAGGTATGATAGCTCAAAAGCCTTTCTTTTAGTATAAAAACCTATTAAAATATGTTGATTGGAATTCCAACGAAGATTAAAATTGTTTATTTAGCCTTGTATGTGTCAATGATATAATTAACATAGATTTTTATGTCATTTAAAAAAGAATTAAAAAAGTATTCTCACACCATCCCAATTAAAATACCATACCTCAGCGCACATGCTCTCACACATATTTTTAAATAGAGATAATTACTAATATAATTATAGAATTAATATTTATAAGTTCTAAATTGATATTCATCATTTATTCATATTTTGTCTTTAATTTATTCAAGATAAATCAAATAATAAAACTATGAGTTTTTACGATTTTTTAACAGGAATAACAAAAAGAATCAAACAAAAAAGAAAAAAAAATTCATCTAACTCCTCACAGAAATTTGAAAAAAACAATAGGCTCCTCAAAAATAGTGAAATCTCGTAATCCTCTTGTAAAATTTACGTACGCCCTCTTTAGATATGTATTTGGATATATTCTGCATTCGAAAAGCTAAAAATTCTCAAACGCATATCTAAACACATTTTCAGCGTTTAACTTTTCAAACCATTATCTTCGTTTTTTAAACCAATAAATTTTGCGATTTAAAAAATAATAAAACAATGTTTTTTTAAAAATTAAGTTTGAAATGTAAGATTCTAAGAATCTTAGTGTATCAATTGCAGATCCAAACGCAACTTTAAATTATGATTACCTTTTGTTGAACTCCATTCCATGAAATCGAGTTGATTCATCAATTTAGGATTCAAAAATAACCTTATGGGATTTTGCATGGGATTATTAGAATTTTATAAAATTTATATAGGGGTATAGTCATCTTTTTTACAAGGTAAGGGTAAATTCATCAATATAAGATTACAAATATTTTATATGGAATCGTACCGTGTATCTTCCAGATGGACTAAACACCCATGAACCCATAGTTAAAAAGCATAATCACATTCATAAAAACCTTATTAACTTAATTTAGTTGAAACCATTTATTTTATATTTTTGGAAAACTAGGTGTACAGTAGGTACTTTTTATTTTATTTTATGAAATGGTAGACACGCGTATTAATTTTATTCAAACAAAAAAGAACATACCCAAATGTAAAATAGGTCTTATCAAAAGCAATCCCTAGATCTAGTCATAGATCTTTCAAAAATAAAAAAACAATTCGACTAATAAATAATTGAAAACACACGATTACGTTTAGTGAAAATAATGCATCAAAACCTAGATCTATGCCATCATTCACAACAAATTACTAGATCTATGAGAATCATATGATTTCTCATATGGACCAGTATCATCAATGAAAAAAAAAGACATTCTTTCCACTGGACAATATTTCAATTCGATGCAAAAGCTCTGACAGTGAAAATATGTGTTCTAACACACATATATAGGACCACAAAATTCACTGGAGAGATTCGATACCACTTGGCCACATTGGCTGAACTTTGCTTGTTCATTTGTCTTTAATTGTTATAAGGGAAAAATCCATATAACCCCTGTAATCTAGCCTACATCCATATAACCCCCTACAATCTTCATAAATCCATATAACACCCTTTAATCATCCCTCTATATCGAAAAAACCCCCTCTGTTATCTTTTCTGTCTAGCTGATTAACGGGGCAGGGGGTTATATGGATTTATGGCAGATTACAGGGGGTTATATGAATTTATAACAGATTACAGGGGGTTATATGAATTTTTCTCATTTTTTTTACATGTGATTTAAAAATTGAATTGTTTAACATTTATTTTTGATTTTTTTTCAAGATACATGCATTTTTAATTTTAATAAAAGAAAAGTGTTATTCAAATCATAAACACATACAAGATCACTCACCAAAGAGATAAAACTAAAAGAGATATATACTCTATCTCTTGGTATTTCAAAAAAGAACTCAAAACTACTCCTCTACATACAGTTTATCCCTAACAATACTTACTCTCATGACACTAATGCAAAGAGGTGCCCCAAGATTTAATAAAAAAAATTTGTTGGTTGATGTTACACACTTTTTGTTATATAGATTTAGGCCAGATTTTTTTTAATTAAAATAGTGTGTAACATCAACCAATAAAAATTCAAAAATGCCAAGAGGATGATGAGTTTTGTTTTTTTATTAAAATTAAAAGTGCATGTTATCTTAAAAAAATTCAAAAATAAATGTTAAACAGCTCAAATTTTAAACCATATGTAAAAAAAATAATTAAAAAAGAGAGAGAAAAAATCATATAACCCCCTGTAATCTGTCATAAATCCATATAACCCCTTGCCCCGTTAACCAGCTGGACGGAAAAGATAACGGAGGGGGTTTTTTGGATATAGAGGGGGTGATTACAGGGGGTTATATGGATTTATAAAGATTGCAGGGGGTTATATGGATTTAGGCTAGATTACAGGGGGTTATATGGATTTTTCCCTTGTTATAAATTAAAATACATCATATATTCTTTCCTCAAAAGCCACTGATTTTGGATAGGTTTTTTATTTTCAAGTTCTCATAAATCATAGGATTTAGTGATCGACCATTCACTTCTTCATGTTTTGATTTTAGTCCCCACATTTAAAGGATATATTCCTTTTTTGTCCCTCCCAGAGATAAAAAAAACCAAATAATTTAGGGATAGGTCCCTCCCAGGGACTAAAAAGAATATATATTTTAAATATAAACTAAAACTAAAATATGAAGAAGTAAGGGATTGATCATTAAATCATATGGTTTATAGGGACTTCAAAATAAAAGACCCTTTTGGATAAGCTTTGTATGACATACAACATGGCACACCACTCTCCGTGACGTGTACATGCATGCTTTGTAAAAATTCAAATCTCAAACTGCACAGATTTCTCATTCTAAACGACAACAACAAACTTCACAGCATTGGATATACGTATACAAAGATTCATATATATAACTATATATGTTGGAAGAAACTATAAACTATAATACCATCATCATTTCTAAGAAAATCTGAGAACACGTGTGTGTATGTATATGCACATAGATATATGCTATATATAATACAAGCGTTACTGCATTGAAAATGAACAGCTTCACATCTCCCACTACAGCTTGAACCATATCAATTCTGCAACTTCTTCTTTCACTAGCTCCTCTCATACATAACAAGAATCAATCAAACATGTACTTGCATCAGTTGTGAGTCGGTGTTCTATTCCTCACCGGCAGGTAATCCATGCCCACCAAGTCGGCCGTGGTGTGCCTATCCTCATGAGTTTTCGACGAATCGACATCGACATTAACATTGCTCCTCTTAGACCTCCCCATCACGCGAGTTATAGTACTGTTGAATCCATATTCACTCACTTCTCTTATTGGTCGTCCTGAAAACAAAACAAAAACAAGATTGATGAACAATGATGATCGCGTATGAAAACATTGAAAGAAGTAAACAATTACGTACCTTGAGCACTTATGACCATGCAAAGAAGAGAAGCACGAGTGAGAGAAGCAAACACATGCATCGCATTTGCAACCCTAGCATTGTTAATAAGTATAACAATGTGAATTGTTTGTTCACCTTCACTTTATCTATAAGCTAGCTAGCTAGCTAGCCTTATATAAGGGGGAGTGAGAGAGTCTTAGCTAGCTAGCCTTATATAAGGGGGAGTGAGAGAATCTACACCATTGAATTGTATCGATTTTTGAAGGTTTTATCCACTATAGCTAGTCCAATTTTCGATTTCTCACTATTGCATCAATATTGGTTAAAATTTTTCAATCAGAGCAACCACATTACACGACCCAAGTTGAGACACGATGGGAAATGCACAGCCAAAGGTGGAGATCGATGTTAGAGATCTGGGGAACAACGGTTTAAAGGGCGAGGGTGACCCCCCCGACACGAAGTGAAACCACCTAACCGGTGACGGACTCGTAGCCATAGGTGTGAGAAGGGGAAGCTTTGGTGGGGCTCTGTTGTCCCAACAGCCCCCCACAAACATGAATTGGGCATTTTGTTCCAAGGACTATGATCCAAAACAATGACATGAAGCCTTTGGTATTCTTCTTGCCATTTTGTGTAGGCCGTACAAATTCATCTTGAAATATCTGATCATGTTTGGCTAGGAGGTTATGGAACCACTAAATAATTCTAAGGTTGGCATTTTGCCTTGGTTGTTTTGGCTTCCTTGTTTTTCAATGGACAATTGTCTTGTGATATCAAGTTGGTATTTAGGGTTTGCATGCAATTGGATCATGTATGACGAGTAGTGTGTGATCACACGTTAAAAACATTGTATTCAATGTTTAAAACGTGGAAAACTCAGGTCCACCAAAATAAATAAGAATAACATATAAGAAAATATATAATAAAAAAATCAAAATTTATTATGATGATAGAATAATTTTTTAGGTCGTATGAATAACTAAAAATTTATCATCATCATCTATCAAATTAATTTATGCTTGAAATGAGCTCCAATGCAAAACATGTATCATCAAATTAAAGTATATATAAGCCAATTTAGAAAAAAAAAATTACGAACCATATACTTTTTTCATCAATTTTCAGTAAGTTTGTCAAGAAAGATAGCAGGAGATAGAAGAACCGATTTGGGAGTAATTTTATTATTATTAATTTTAAGACTTTATCTTTATTCTTGGCTAATCGGGTATTAGATAAGTTACTGAGGTGTGGCACATTTTTTTTCTTTCTTCTGATTGACTAACCCTTTGTAATTAATAATGGTTCTGATGCAAGATCGATCAATTCATTGGATCCAAATTTTTTAAAACATAGCTAATATTAGCTTAGATAGTCTGCTTAATTTACCCATTTGGTAAAATAGAATAGGAAGAAATAAAATGAGACTTATCTATTATACCAATTTGGTTTACTATGATATACCTGAATAGCTATTCACTTATGCACCCCCCCCAATTAGGTCAGGTAATTCTTTCAGTCTCAGTTGGGGGGTCTGTGTCGTATGGACAATATTTGGGCCACGTATAATGTTGGAGAGACATCTGTGAGTTCCTGTGTTCTTTTGAATTTGCACCCCACAATTGTCTTGATATATAATTATATTAATGTATTACAAATATATAAGCCATCCAATCAAGGAGAGTAGGAGTTTGTCTTGGTTAAGATCATCTGTTTAAAATGCTACACCACTGATTTTATAAGGTGTTTGCCTCTCTCTCTGCACAAAAAATGTGTTTTTGGATAGAATGCTATTTAATCTCAACATTAGAGGCCCTTGATATAATTATGATATTTAATGGGGTTGGAGTGCAACATCTTAAATGTGGAAAATTTGCAACTATTAAATTGTGGGAAGCACACGATTCAATCACATCACACATAAAATAACAAGAAGAAAATAAAGAAAATAAGACAGGGGGATACAATACATATGGTCTGATAAAATTGTCTAAGCCCATGGGGAGAGCGAGAGATCTTTTTTCATCATTCACGCACTTAATAAACCAAAATGATATATCTGTATAATACACACATTCACATGCTGACACACATATATTCTGTATACTGTCGCCACATCATTAATATTGCAGTGTATGAAATCAGCTAACAAAATATATATTTTATTATTTTAATATATATTTTATTATGAAAACTATAAATATATGTGCATCAATTCATATGAATGTGTATTTTTTTTAAGAATGCATGTATTTAAAAAAGAAAAAAAATACATATATCTCCTTGAAAATTTTCTAATATCCATATCCTTCTTGTTATTCCGAAAATCCATATAACCCCACAAAAGTTTTCTGGTTAAGTAAAAAAAATTTGAGTTAAATTACAGTTAATTTAATAAGAATATTAATGAATATCCCGTTATTTAATGTCATCCTAAAAAATATATTCATATAACCCCCTGAAAGATTGCGAATATACGTATCGATCCAACATTTTTTTTAATATTCATATATAACCCCAGAAATCAAGTGCTTAATTCACATTAGTGCTACCCAATTAAAAATTATGTGTTTAACCTAACAATATATAATAATTTATTCTTATCATATTGAAGAAGAAACACAATAATGTATTTTTTTATGGATGACATTTTGGTCATTGAGAAAAAATATATTTAATTTTTCTTAAATCTTATGAGGTAATTTGAAAAAAGCGCATTTACAACACTTTAGATGGATAAAATATACCCAATACTATATTCTTTAAAATTTGTCAAAAAATTAATTCAGGGAATTAAATATTTATCCATGAAAAAATATAAATATAGGGATATTCAGAAAAATGAGAGATCAATATAGATATTTGTAAATTTTAAAGGGGTTATATGTATTTTCTACTTAGGTGTGGGAGAAAGTAATGAGGGTAAAAAATTAAGTTAGCAACAACCCAATGTTAAAGTGTTAATGGCAGGTGGGTATATCAATATAACCCAAACAATAAAAAATTATATGGATATTTTTTAAACTTTGAAGAGATTATGTGTATTTTTCTTTTTTAAAATAAAATGTTGCACCTGACGTAAATAAACTTTGAAGAGAAACTTTCAATTCGAGACAAAAACTCGACAGGGAAAACTCTGACAGGGAAAACATATATAGATATAGTTCTGATACAACTATTAAACATACGCTTATCCATAAAGCCAACCCCAACTAATCCAGTGACATACTGGCACAACAGTTATGCACGAGGAAACTGAGTTCTAGTAAACCATTTAGATGTGGTTCTATTTTTTAATAAAGTAGAAAATGCAAATGTGTTTTTAAATATTTTTTAGAAAACAGATTTAATTAAAAATATATGTATGATTTTTAGTACAAAAAAATTATTTTTTTTAAAATGTAGAAAATACGTTTTTTAGAAATTGAAATTATCTAAGTTATTTTATTCAAAATCTTATTTTTGAAACGTGTTTTTAAACGCTAACAAATTTAATTCCACGCTTCTTCAAGGTTCTCTAGGGGCCATTTTGAGCCCTCATTTGCTTGATTTTTGTTTTTTCTGAAATCTAAATTAAATGTATTTTCACAATGTTCTAAAAAAATATGTTTAATTAAAAATTGTTAGTTTTTAATAAAAAAGAATACTTTATAAAAACAAAGAACATAAGGTTCTTGAAATAAAATTTTATTAGGTTAATTTAATTTTTCATACTTTTTCAAAAAGGTTTCCATAGATGGTGATTTACATGTGCACATGAGACTATGCTAGTAAATAGTAATAGATGGTGGGTTTTTTTTTTTTTAGATATTGACTTGTGTTTATACTTAAAAATCAGTGACATCACATATTATAGATTAGTTATATTAATAAGTCTATTATGATCTAGATATATATGAACCCTTCGGATGACAGAACCCACCATGAAATGATGAAAAAGTAATATCAAATGCAACCACCAGACATGAATCATATATTGGTGTGCCATAAACGTGATATTTGTCATGTCAGTGTTACATTAACATGAATCATTTTGACGTATATGGCTGCTTTTTCAGTCATTTAATTAATCAAAAAATTTAGTCGATCATTTTATGTTACTTGTAATGGATTATAAAATCATTAACTTATAATGACAAATTACTACCTGAATTAGAGAGGTTTAGATCAATATGGGTCTAAAATATCAGTGTATGTGAATCAAAGTTTACTAGAATCGATTCATAAAACTCTTCCACCCACATTACTCGTGGGAGTATCTCGTGGAATTGTAGAGGATACTGGGGATTACAATGTTATGAGAAAATATGGCGGATCTATTCCTGCCCCGATGGCGAGGTGAGACGAGATGACGCGTATCTTTGTGTCTAGAGGGCACGTGTAAATCACATGACGATTTTCATGTTGGATATTTGGGTTACACGTGACGGTATAAGATTGAGTGTAAATTTTTTTATCCCTATAAAATTGTAGACAAGACTATAAGAACTAGGTCTAGGGTCTAGACGTAAGTGGAGATGTGTAAGTGGGGATGCCACATTAGGTACAGCGAGCAGCTGCCCCCACTCAACTATTTTAGAACCAGTGTGGTTTTGTAAAAGATTGATCAATTTAATTTATTACTCATCATATGTTAACAGGTAGTTTGAATTGTTGATCAAATTGTTTAATATTGATATTTACGAGAGATGCATGATATTTCATTTCACGCATTCAATATTATGTTTGGCTTGCTATTAATTTATTCGAACGTAAAGAGTTTATATTGGAATAATAGAGAATTAAATAAATTTTTTAATTATATTCTCTTTGTCCATGTAGATAATTTTGTCTTTTACACTTGTATTTCTCTCTCGATCGAGATATACATTTCTATTTCATTGTCTCAACCGCTCTCTTGGCCGAGGGCCCCTAATTTTTAATATATATTTTTTCTGTATCTGTGCAAACCACACAAATTTTTATTATCCTTACAGACTATATCACTTTTCAAAAATCTAGTTTTCCCCCTCCTCAAAACCCACACCTAATATCATCACCACTTCTTTTTCTTCTTTCTCAAATCACCCGCCACTACCCCAAATCTACCGAAGCCCCCTTCCACATCCCAACAGTCAAGTGCCCCCTTCTACATCTCGATCATCGTCACCATCAGATATAAAACATAAACTATTGACTAAAAACAGAACCTATCAATTCAAAAAAATACCCACGTTATGTATCCAATTACAAATACCACAGCTTTTGTTTCACCCATATCATGTTAGCTAGCTTAGCCTAGCTAGATGACATGATGCACACCATCCAACAACATCATCACGAGACAGCCACCTCATGAGTGGGGGGGTGGCTCCGGACATGTAAAATGAAACCCGTGCACGTGAAACGGTGTGAGAGAGGTCACCACCGAGCGTGAGTTGATTGGCCATCTGTGGATGTTTTTTCGGATCATCAGGTGGGTTTTGAGTCTGACCCATCCATCATTCATGCATGTCTTCCTCCGAGAAAGGTGTAGAGAGAGGGGTGGGGTCCCTCTGCCATGGCGCGTGACATTCGAAAGCTGTGTGTTGTGTATGTCGTTGACATTTAGCGACATCAGAAGCCGAATAGTACCGACTCCATCTGGTCTCAAATGATGCTTTATGTTTTGAAATTTTTTTTTTTTTTTTTTTTTTTGTCTATCAAGTGTTAAATAATAATTTAGGAATTGGTCCATCTCAAGGACTAAAAAACAAACTAAATAATTTAAGAATATCCCTTTCAGTCATATGATTTAAATGTAAGGACTAAAACCTAAATATGAATAAGTTCAGCTGTTTACGGAGACTTAATCCCTTGTATTGTGTGTATATAATTTCCCTGTAGATTTAATGATCAAACATTTAATATTTCAGTTTAAGTTTCTAGATTTAAAATGTATGTTTCTTATTAGTCCTTAGGAAAGTACTTATCATTAAATTATTTGATTTAAATCTGAGGACTTAAACTAAAATATGAAGAAGTGATGAATCAATCATTAAATCATATAGTTTATGAGGGACTTAAAAATAAAAAAACCCATGATGCAAACATGTTCATGTGCCTATCTCATTTAATTTCTTGTCTCATAGCCCAACGTGTTCGTTTTCTTGATGGGTAATGCGTTTAATGGGATGTTAATAAGTGTGAATGGGTCTAATCTCAGTTAAGATTTTATTTTTATTTTTATACAAAGACTCTAGAGGAGCTACAAGTTCCACGCACTATACTAACAAGAAAAGAGATGATCATGCACCTCTGAAGAAAAGGTGGTGTGTCCCCTACCAAGCGAGCAAGCTTCATAGGACTAATTAATCTCAATTAAGTTTTTGGATATTCATATTTTCATCTAAGGAATCATTTGGATTGGTCAAGGATTAATCCTGGGCAAGATCTACACCATTGTTTCACCGATGATAAGAAAAAAATTAAATTCTTCAACGCAAAATCCGTCCCATCACAGATTGATTCAAATGGTACCTAAATTTCTGATTCAAAGATAATAAATGAGTATCTAGTTCAGAATAACATACATGGCATATCATATGAATATTACATTATTTTATATATTTATTTTAAATAATTTTATTTCATATGTGCAAAAGATATATTAAAAAAATAATATTATAAATATGCTTTTTTGAATAATACATATTATAATTTATATTAATATAATAAATGAGATAATTCAAATATTTCATTTGAATCTAGATTAGGATTTGATGATATTCATCAGACATTCATATACAGATACGGAATACGGAATCAGATACGAGCATGTCCACTAGACATGAGACACTGTTCATCCAATCTCAATTTTGATGGGGATGTTAGAGATGGTTATTTGCAAACCATACGTAGCCACACACACATTAGCCAGTCTTTCATAGACCCAAACACTTCCCCATCAATGACCTTTCCCAATTGTTCTTTTTCCAAATCAGCAACCTCATTAAAAAATCTTGGCTCTCTCATCTCTTTCAAAGGGTCAAGCCAACGTCCTGTATCTCACATAAGATGCCTCTGATGTGCCTTGCACAATTAACATGCATGAATCAAACTGTACACTCCGATGGACACATATATATTTCATATGTTTTAGGTCCACAATATCTGAAGAAGATCCTATATAGAGAGAGCTGACTCAACTACAGATTTCTTACATATACGAATTCCTCTTTGTGACATCTCTTCTTCTCTTGGTGCCAACAATATGTACAAGGTCCTCTTGATGGTTTTGTTCTTCATTATCATGACTCAAGGTAATTAAATCATGTGACACAAGGACTTGGAGTTTATTTTATATATTGATCTTTCTTATTTGGATTTTTTTTTTGTTGTTGGAGAGAGAAATGTAGTAGATGAAGCTCGACTCGATGAGAAAGAGAAGACGATCATAAACACTAATGATCGAACCGATGATGAAAAGAAAGGCGGTGATGCGTCTGAATTAGAAGCCATGGATTACATGCCTGTGAGAGGAAGAATGCCCATACACAACTGAATTACCATGAAATGCTGGGGAAAAATACATCCAATACTAATCACTTGAAAACTTTTATGCTGCAACAATGTGGCTGTAGTTGTATGTTCTTCCAATGTTGTCATTCAAAGCAGTTGCATCAAAGCATGGTAGAGAAGTATTTTATTGGAGTTGCATATGCAGAACTTGGATTTGGTTGAGAATTTTTTCAAGTATGCAAGATCAAGAAAGCATGAGTTGTTTTTTTTCCGAAAATGGTGGAAGTTGCCACCACTAGCTATTTCATTAACTGAATTCGCAATGCAAATATGAAAGTGGTGAGATGAAAAAAGAAAAATTCAAAAAGAAAAAAGGAAAAAACTAGGGGGTTGGAACTATCTAACTAGGGAGAAGACAAGTTATGTACAACGCCACTCCTCAATCACAAAATAAGTGATTATGATTGAAGTGTCAAGTAATGAAGTTCTAAATTCTAATAAAGTGCGTCGGTACGTATAGTCAATATATGAAATCTTAATGTCATACTCTACAATGTGAGTATAACATTCACATTTTTATGTAAATCTTATCGTGAATAATTTTTTCCATCCTTTTATAAAATTTCAAAAACAATCAAATTTCTTTTCAAAGATGAATAGATATATTTCCTAACTAATTATCACAACTATGTCTTCAAATTAATTATTAAATGGATCACCAGAAAGACACGGATGGTTATTATTTGATTTTAATAGATTTTAGATATAATCTATTTAAAAATAAAAAAATAAAACAATCTTTGGGGTTGTTTGGGGTTTGGGGGGGGGGGGGGGGGGGAGGGGAGGGGTGTTTGAAGGTAAAGTCAAAAGCTTAAATCTATTTTCAAATGAATGACTAAACTTTTCAATTATAAATGACATTTCAAAACAATATTTCACAAAATAAAAGTATATTCATAATTCATTGGGGATCAAGTTAAAAAAAAAGAAACAAATCATGCTTTCAAATGCACCCTTTACCCCTCATCTGAATAACAATATATATTATTCTAGAATAGATAACTATTCCAATATAAATAATGAATAAAACATTTTTTTGTTTGATTATATTTTTAGTTATTCTTGTTAAGATATGTAATAAGTATTATTTATTATTTTACCATACATAAGCTATGGATAATATGTAAATTAAATATGCATAAGGTACTAGCATAATAGAGAATTTCAATGATGACTTACAGTACTAGTACCAATTTATTATTTCTTATTCTAACATTCCTACACCCACTATATGTCAATACAACGTATCCTTCAAATTTCTATCGACGTTTTCCAGTGACTGAGTTAAGTTCAACACGCGTTGGACAATTTAATGATCCAACACGATCGTAACTGTCTAATCTTATCATCTTGTAATGTAAAATTTATTTGAATTTTAAAAAAAATGTTAGAATTTAATTAATCCTAATTTTAATTTTATAATATAACATAATATCTCAGATACAATGACATGATCTCGTTGGATGTTAACCGCGGTTCCATTTTCCATACAATGGTGCTGCCAGTTGTATGATCGAATGCTACCGAATGCTACACGATCGATGCAGTCCTTAGAAACCCCCATTGTCGGGGCACATCAAAATCTAATTAGATTTCGATACCATTACGATACGCAAACCACTAAAACAAAAAACTTTAGACAGAGTCGAAAGAATTGCTTCACCGATCAAATCTTCCTCCTCTATCATCACCAACCGAGAAACCAATGACAATCAAAGAAAGATCCGCCAACAAAATGATTCCCAAACCCGTCCTCTCCCATTCATATCTTCTCCCACCGTCAATGGGTGGCCGCGGTGGCTCATCGAGAATGTCCCGTTGGAGACTCTCTCCGGGTTGGTGCCGAAGAGCGCAGGGTCTTAGGACATGATTCACAAGGTTTTTGTTTGTTTAATCTGAATTTCCTCTGTTTTTTGGGTGTCTTTTGTTTTGCTGATATGCTGTTTGTTAGAATGACATATTCACTTATGTATGTTTCCTCTGCTTTAGTGATCAGTTGACTATACCTCCTGGTATGCGATTTCTGTTTTTGGGTACGACCTCGTTTGGAACCAGATCTTGGACCAAATCTGAAAAAAAAAAAAATGGTTTAAAACATTTTTTGGGTTTTTTTTTTTTTTTTTGGGGGGGGGGGGGGGGGGGGGGGGGGGTGTGTGGTTGGGATTAAAGCTTTTGGATAATGAATTATTTCGCAGGTAAAAACATGTCAAAATCAATTTTTTCAGAGGATGGAAAATGAGCTTTTAAAAAATAAAAATGATTTTTTTTATTTTCGTTAAGATGTGTTTCTGACAGTCCATTATAAAAGTGGCATTGGCTGCACAAGGAGGAGGTTTGAGCTTACAATCTCAACTGCAGGACTTGGGATGTGAATGACCTGTTCCTTATTCTTATTATTATTTTTTGTGTGTGTTGGATCCTTGCAATGTATTTTGGAAAATGATATGTCCAGTCCCGTCTGCAGTCCCCCAATTGTTCGATTTCTTATAAAATATATGCTCGCCTAATAAAGTACATACTACTATGAAAATTGAAGTATTTACCTATATAATCTACTAATCTAGTACATATTTTTTTCTCTAAAATAATAAAGTTTTATGGAGCTTATATTTCACTATTGGATTATATACCCTAGTGAAATGTAGAGTCGATTGGGGGACCACATCTAGACTGCAGATGTGGCTACAAAAGGGAATGAGTGTATCAACAGCCATAAACTCTTGCAACAGTCATATACTCTTCGTGTATACAGGTTTACTTGTAAACCATGTTTCGTGGATGCAATAGCTGATGCCTGTATATATTATTTTCTTTTTTATGCTGAAATGCATCACTTTCTAGATTGTAGAGGTTATAATACTTAAAAAAGAAATTAAGGTAGTGAGTTTCTTTCTATCTGTTTATTTAAATGCTTTTCAAGTAGTATAAGTAACAAAATATACCAGAAGAATTTGTCTGTGGCATGCTGATTTCTGTTGGGTTCCTCTGCCATACTAAATCTCATTATTTCTATGATCTAATATTGCATTATTATGTGTAGTGATGTAGGTTCCTGATTATGCAATGTGTAATCAAATTTGACAAAGAATGTTGGGTGTTCGATTCTATATGATTGAACTATCATTCTCATACCAATCAGCGACACTAATCTTCGCATTACTGAGAGCTGGTTACTAATTTTCATCATATACTAAATCATATATGTCCATGAAAGCAAATGAGAAAAAAAAGGTTTCTTTAGAAATAGTTGGGGCAGCTTTCAGAGTTGACTCTTCCCGTTTTTGCTTACTTAGGCCATCTCCAACCTTTACTCAAACTTATACCCAAATTTCACTTAAAATTTGAGTAAAAGCTTGATTTGATATGATGCGTTTCCAATCATCACTTTTTGTTTTACTCAAATCTTTTAAAAATTTCACATTTTCTTCTAATTATTTCCTATAAACATTTTCAAAGTATTTTCTCCAAACTTTTTTACTATTTGATTTTTCTTTCATTCAAAATATTTAAATTTAAAAATTATTATCATCCAATTTTATTAAAAAATGTAAAAGTACTATTTTTTTTACTTGAGTAAAAATAAGAAGTTAAAAAACAAATATGAAGACTTAAAAAGGAAGACTACTTTTTTTTTTTGGATTTCAAAAGATGGTGAAAATTTTGGAGAGTGGGAAAACATCTAATATAATTAAATTAAATGTGGAGTTGAAGGGGAAAAATGTCACATTGGAAGAAAATGTGGAGATAAAGGAAGAAAAAGAGATGTTAAAAATTTAGGTAAAGATTTGAGTCTCCCTTGATTTGAGTAAAAATTTGAGTAAAAACTTGATTTGGTATTGGTATGGGTAAATGGTTGGAGAAGGTTTTGGGTGATTTTTACTCAAATTTAAGTTTGAGTAAATGTTTGGATATATGATTGGAGATGCTCTTAGCTCATTGGATTTCATGACAAACTGCTTAGTATCACAATTTCAAAGCATATAATCATCAGGTATTGCATGTTATGTCATCAGGAGAAGAGTTTAGATGCAATGACCAACAGTGGAGGAAGTACTTCCTCTGATGCAAAGCCGATGAGGGTTCATTGCAGCCCAGCTCCATCCCAATCACCTGTCAAGTCCATTGAACACTCTCCAATACCTTTTGTGAAGAATGATGTTGCACACATTGAGAGCACAGAAGGCCCAAACTTGAAAAAAGGTCTGCTTCGACAGTTGATTTTTGTAGATTGGTTGGCGAGAAGATGTCTATGGGTTTGATTTGTGAGACCGACACTAGTACGAGGTTAGTTATTATGTTGTTGGATCAATGATGTTATTACTTGTTTGTCAAATTTTCTTGCTGAATTACATTTCTTTGATATAAAGTAATAATTAGCCCAAGCAGTTGGTTATTCTTTTGCCTACAAAAGGAATCAACATATAATTGAAGTAAGAAGAACTAGCAAGTTTTCATTGTATTAACATGTATATGAGGTTAAACCATTTGTTCTGTCTACATCCAGCGTACATAGATTTAATCCACATTCATTGATCTTATTCAGAGATGGAACAAAGTAGAAATCATGTTTATCCATGGTGTGATAGAATCAGTGTATACATCAAGTGACAGTATAGGTTTTTTTTGTTGTGTGTGTTGGGGGTGGTGGTGTTAAAACTAGATCATCATTTATTTAATTTAGGGGCTGTCGCAGTCATGACTCCACACTGTTAAATATATGGAGGTCTATGTGAAGTCTTATTTGGTGCTTGAGAACTAGTGGTACATATTATGTTGGTTGGAAAAAAAAGGTCATAAAAGTATGGATGAATGCCCTTTTCGTAAATTGATGTATTGCCCAACAATGTTTGCCACATGAAAAGAGATCATCATACTGTTGCAAAAAAAGATTTTCTTGCCAGTTCCCAATCTACCACTTTATCCCAACTTACAATAATTCATTCAAGAGGTGTCCAAACTTGATTTATGACTGACCGAACAACTTCTGGTCCATTGAACACTCACCTTTAACACACAGCATTGAATCAAATTGACTGGCCACTTCATATTTTTTAAGGGTGAGTGGCTAGAACCTAAGACCTCTAGCACATCATAATGCAAAAAAAACCATTGGTTGTACAATACTTGAGTCTCATTTCTCACTCCATCATTTATATGCATTCATTCAAAAGGTACATGAATCAATTAACTTTTCAAATGAATGCATATAGCTTTTGCTAAGATATATATACCTAAAAGTAGGTTTGGTTAGAACATGATCCATAGAATACCATTGAGATCCATCTCCTATTGCGGTTATGTTCTTATTAGTTGGTCTTGAGCAAAGCGTAACAAAAGCAAGTTATATGATCATATTGCACTTAAATTTGGCATCCAAAGTTTTCTTTTCCTAAATTAGTTTGATTAAATGTAAACTATTTTCTTTTATTTTGTTTTTTTGGTTGATGCTATTGGTAGGTATTTCAATCTCATCGTCTACTAGGGTTATTCCATTAGCGTGCCAATCTATATATACGATTATAATACAACTGCATCAACCAATTAAACAACATCTTCGTAGATTGGTAAAGGTATTCCCCTTGGGAAGGGTCATGAGAAATTTTGAATTCATTGGAGAAATTTTGATAAAAAAAAAAAACATTTACCTGCTAAATTTTTTTTTTATCAACCTAGCACCCACCAGGGGATCAAGATCAAACCCATGGGGCACCAATCTTTTTTTTATAAGAAAACTTTACTTTGGTTAGTGTCAAGTGAACAATCCAAAGAGGGCTAAATTCAAAGCCTATAAATGTATATTTGATGAAGGAAAAAAAAGGTATATTGGGTTCCAATACAATTAATGTTTGCAAATCACACTAGGGTACTAAAAAATTTCTCACATGGATTTAAAACTTGGGAAAGTTTCCCCCATGTTTATTTTTCTTTATTTTTTGAAATCACAAGTGATCAAAGTCCAACCAAAAAGAAAAACATATGAACATACCTCATAATCAAGGGTGACTCACTAGACATTAAAAACAGAGTTTGTGATGCTTTTGTTTTTTTATCTCACACACAAAAACACACACCACACATAACAGAGAGAGAGACAAACCATGTTATAGAAAAACCATTCATTCTCCATATATATCAAGCATAGCGGATGTCAGTGAACTTGCTCTTGATCCACTTGAGCCCAGTCTTCATGGAGCTCTTGAGCTTCCCCTCCTTGGTGAGCCCGTTGTACAAGGCGACGCGCTTCTTCCGCTTGAGCTCTGGGTCGCTGGAGGTGGCAAACCGGTCGTCCTTCCCGGCCGGACCGTTGAAGCTGTAAGAGTTTGCCCGGTCCTCGAAGTCGAAACCGGAATAAGCCAATGAGTACTCAGGGTAGGACCTACTCTTCTCCATATGAAGGAGAGACAGAACACACAGAATTAAGTTTCTATGCAGGTTGTATTGGATGAACAAGAATAAGAGGCTGGATAGCTAGAGAGATAATTAAGGTTGTGGGAAATGATGGAGAGGATACTAAATTGAGTGGGGGCAATGTTGTAGTGGGGAAATGATGGGAAGGTGGTAATTTGAGTGGGGCATGCATGCATTGAGTGGGAAGGGGGAGGGCCCATGCATGTGTAGTGGTGTTTGCTTTTCTAGCACTAGCCATTCAAATGAGGGATGATAATCTTGGAAAATGATAGTTTTTGTTTTATCTTATGTCAAAATCAGGATGAAAAGATTGGACAAATGTTATTCTATTCTTTATGTGAAACAAAGAAATTTGATTTTTAAATTTACAATCAAGAATCGAGATAATAATCTTTACTCTATGATTCGGAGTATGAATATATACTTTGACTAAGGAGATCGCTGACTTTCTCCTACATTATATTCTAATTTTTTTTATAATGAATTGGATAAGGTCTTCTTTAATTAGTAATCGCGTCACTTGTCTCCTTGCCAAAGAGTTTATAAGTTGATGGGAGTGAGGAATTTGGGATTATGGGATAAGTGCGCACTTTGAATTAAAGGATGATGTATGCTAGATACTAGATCACAAGAGTATTAAAAAAAAAATCTTAATTTTACTTCAGGAGATGGTGTCTGTGATTTTTCATTTGTTTGTGTTGATTGTAATACGCCTGATCACGAGAAATTAGAGGACATTGTAAAAACAAATAAAAATTGTATTTTTTTAATGAATGGTTTTTTTTATTATAAATTTTATTTGTGAGTGGAGGTCTAAAGTTTATGTGAGTATTAAATAAGTAAGGAGTACAATGATTATAAAACAATAAGTAGCGCGACATGATATTCTTATGCAATTGACGTCCTACCTACCTCATCAGATATTCAGATGATCAGTTACATATAATATAGATGTAGATATATCAATTGAAATAATTATAGGATACGATACATAATACTATTTTACAACATTTTCAGAATTTTCTATGTGTACTCAATTAGTCAATTACATTGATGAGAGAATTCTTATACAACTCCTGAACTTAGGTGCACCACAAAAAAATTAATTATTAACTAGAGATGAATATTGACAACTTAGAGTTAATAGGAATACATGAATAAAAATAATTGTAGAAGTATTTAATTAAGGACATCATAGGTTATTATTGAAGGTATACAATGATTTATATATTATCATTGGCAGATGCCATGTCGCAATCAGTAAACATTGCTTGTTATTTCCTTTTGTCATTATACATATATATTTTGTGTTTAAATAAAAAGATTTAGGAATGAACGGTTAATACTAATTATGAGATAGCAATCCAGTTTAAAACAAACCTCTATGATCTATCCAAATAAATCCTACATAAGCTAATGAATTTTGATCGAAGGTGTATTATAGATATAGAAAGTTATTAATAATAAATGTAATCCATATTATGTAAGACATTTTGAACTATTAATTAATTCTGAAAATAAAAATCTAAAAATTTAAAATTCCCAAATGGCGTCATATTTCTGATTGGGGGAAATGTTGCGCTGGAGCGAGCTCGATTAGATTGGTGGGAGGTAGTCTGTGTATCCAGGAATAGCTATGTCTAGTTGTTATGTATGACCCCTCGGTAGAGTCCTTTTTTACTGAGGGGTGGTGCATGGTTGGGTGTAATTGCTTGTTTAATTTCTTTTGTATCTGTTTTGGGCCTACACTTTTTATAAGATCGTATGCCTACCGTTTTATTCAAAAAAAAAAGAAAAAAGGTTGAACTTGTAACAAAAAATTTTAAAATCACACGTAGTTTCGCAGTTATGCATGTAAATTACGTAGGTGATTAAAATTATAACAAAATCTAGGCTATTATGATTGATTAGAGACAATAGGTGATTAAAATTTATCAACCCAAGTTTTTCTTGGAATATATTTGTTTTTGGGTCAAACAAATATTGGTGGACAAAAAATAAATTTTCTTTTGATCAGTTTTGTTTGTTGTTTATTAATATGATGAAAAGTCATAAAAATAAAAATTATTGTTGATATGTTTTGATGGAAAGTGAAAATAAAAATATTCTTTAGCTTTCTCTCTTCTATAAAGAATGAAAAGATTTTCATTTTTTCTAATAAAACAAAAGAGTTAAAAGAAAAAAAAAATTACTTTTTGATTGACACGCACAACCACAATTTTTAACAAAAAAATAATGATTTGTTTTCATTTTCATGAATTTTCCACGTGTATAAAACTATAAGCACACTCTTGGTATAAATTTCAAACAACTGAGAAAAACATTTTAAAGAGAGAAAATAGAAAGTGTAAGTGATCAATATCATTATGATATCTAAAAAATAATTATTTAAATTAATATCCAAATTGCAGAAGTGGAAAAAATATCTGAATTCAACATATGATATAAATTCATATATTTTTCTATTATATAGTCATATTTAAATATTTTAATTATCTAAAAAATATCTGTATTGTATTCAAAATACGTAAGAGCGTGAATTTGAATATTAATATATATATATATATATATATATATATATATATATATATATATATATATATATATATATGTATGTATTCGTATGAATTAGGATATAAAATCAAGATATTTGATATATAGTTGAACCAGACGTTAACTAGAAAACATTGTCATCAAAATTTATTAAAAGAAGATCAACAAGGAACCCACAAGTCTGCATCTCTTGGAGCCTTGAATGGGGGTTGCTTCACGTGGGAGTGTGTGGTGAGGGTTGGGACAAATGGGGGACAAGATAGAGGCTTTGGATGTTGAGATGTGGTGTGGTGGGGTTTACATTTACATTATCAAAACGCAAAGTTTTGTCATTTCATTTTTTGTTTTTATGAATGGCAATTTGCAACCTCTAAACAATGTGCTGCCTCAGAAAAGAAATTTCCTTTTGTTTTAAGAAAATTATACACACACACACATGCGGCCTTGAGCACCTCTAATGGCCGACTGTTTTTCCATTTTTCACCTTTTTTTATGGGAGATATTATTATTATTATTTAGTGATTTGGAATTTAAAAAAATCCAAAGGTAGCGTTGAGAACGAGTTTAGATAACATGCAGAGATTATGTTAATTTTTTTTAAAAGAAAGATAAATATTGCTATTAGGATTTCATTAAAGATTTTGAAGTACAACCCTGAAAGAGATTGAGAAGAAATAGAACAAAACAATAAATAATGTAAATACATATAGAAGAGCAGGGGGAAGCTATCTCGGTAGTGGATGCCCAGTTAGAAGAGCTATTTAACTAAGGCATCGCTACCTTATCGATGCTGTAATTCTTAGGCGCCATAGGAAGTGTATTTCCCTCGCTCCCGTGATAACCGTCCTTAAGCTCGGATGCAGCTGCAGAAGGCCTCCCACATATTCTCCCAATAAACTCTGATGTCTTTAAATAAGACAACATTTTTCATCAACCAAATTGCCCAAGTGATCGTTGGGATGATCGGTTGAAAGATAAAAGCTGCAATTCTTCCATCACCAGAGCGTTGAAGAACCTTGCCTGCACGCCATAACTTATTTTTAAATCATATTTAATGCAAACTTACTTTTAAACACTATCAACTATTCAAATTTGAAAAACATGAGAAAAAATTTTATCTTTAAAAAAAAGCATGAAAAGAAAAATTTTAAATTATAAAACGTAATTTTTCAAGAATTTAACAAAAATATGTTTTTTAAAATACTATTGTTAAAAGGTGTTTTGAGTGAAATTATTTTTCATTATGGTTTCCAAACGCTACCTAAGACATAAAATAGCTCATAAATTATATACACAGTATGATATGTGATTTCTGTAAGTAGGTCCCTTTCTAGCAGATCACCTGAAAATCGAAACAATATTAAATAAAAAAGCACAATGTGACTACTCACAATATCCATCATAGAAATCCAGTGAAAAAAACAACCTTATAGTAAATCTTCATTGACCTAAAATATTAATTTAAAAAACAAATCAGAAGCTCTAATTTTGAGAGCAAAAACTCAAATGAAAACATAAGAATAAGAAACTCTCCCCAGCTTCCCCTTCGCGACGAATCATGACGAACTCGTTCCGGTTGACCATGCCAGCTTTTGCTTCCATTGGTTTCTCCTACAAAGAAACAAAGACAAAAGACACATATCTTATTTCCTTGTATGGACCATGCATGTTCCGTATGGATTAGATGAGATAAGAGGAGGGACAGATAGATTTGTCAGAAGACTCTGAGCCCCGTTTGAAACGGGGATATATTTTATTTTAGGGTATAGATTTATCCAAACATAAGTGAGTATAAATAAGGATAAAGTGATTTTGTGTTTGATTGTATTTTAAATTATTCTCATTGGTAAACGTAAGAATAAATGTTTTGTTGTTTGGGTAAAATGCAAATAAAGTATGAATAATGATTTATAAAAGGTAAAAAAGTAATGATAGTTGATTTGATAGATGATTTATAAGAGGTGATAACAGTTGATTTGACAGTGGACCTACATATTCTTTAGGTGGAATAATCTAGGATAACTTTTATTCTAGGGGTTGATTGAAATCCATATACCACTTTATCAAGGTTTATTCTGACATAATTTATTTGGAGTTATCCGGGGTAAACAAACACCCCAAAATACTTATCTGAGGTTATCCAGGGGGTTATACTTATTCCAAATGGGGGCTAAGGGCGTCCTCTTCTTCCCTCTCGGTTTTTACATGCTCCTCTCACAACAAAACCTCTCTCCAACCCGTTCCTTCTTGTTTTTTTTTTTCCGCATAAGAAAGAATATATATTAAATTTAGATGAGATGAATGCATGTTTATTAAAAAAGGTTAATTATAGATTTTCCTAAAAAGTTAGTGGGCTTATTTATTTGAAATGTACTTGTCAAGAATATCTAAATAAATGTTTAGCTATAAAATTCATTTCAAATTGGGCCGCATGCACTTTCGCACGTGCAGACCCACACGCGCGCCCCCTTATCCAACTGAACCCCTTCCCCTACGTCCTTTCCCATAGAACCCCTAAAAAAAAAAAAAAAAAAAGAGTCCACCGCCTTAGCCTCGCCGCCTCTGCCTCTGGCAGCCGCCCGTGGAGGAAAGTGAGACAATTTTCTTCTCATTGAAGGAGCAAAAAATAAGAACAACAAAAAACAGAAGAAGAAGAAGAAGATGTCGTTATCGTTGTCGATCTCGACCCAACTCCTCCCCCGGCCACCGGCGCAACGCCCCGGCTGTCCCCCTTGCCGGACCGGAAGGATGTACCACTTCCCTCTGATTCGGACCAGGCGGAGTTCGTCCGTGGTTTGCATGGCTCCGGAGGAAGAGAAGATGACCCGTCGATCCCCACTCGACTTCCCCATCGTAATTTTACTTCCTTATTGTTTGGACTTCTAGATTTACTTTGCGTTTCGTTTCTATGAATTTGAATATTGGTTGCGGTAGCTTATTTGGGGATAAAAATACGACCTTTGTGGGGGGATTTTAAAAGATTTCATGTTGATTTTTGGAGTTTCAATTAAAATTCGTATTTTTTGGGGGGATGAGAGAATTTTAGGAAATTTTTTTTTGTTAGGATGGTTGCCAAGGAGAAATGTTTCATGTTGTTTGTCACACATAATTTTTTTTTTTTTTAATTAAAAGGGAAGGCTTTCCAGTTTAAACTGTATGAATGTAGCTGGACATTGTGGCAGGTTTATGTTAATGTTACGGCTGATAATTTTAAGATGATTGGGGTTTTATATAGAGTTTTTCGCCTGCAAGAGTTAAATTGTTGGTTCCTTCAAGTTCTATGTAGCCCATCATATGATTGTTTGGTGAATGATAGTACCCATCTTTTGGTTTCACTTCATTTGTTTCCTGAACAGATTTGGAGATTAGTAACAGTCAACGAGCATTGTAGAATTGTCATTTATAGGATTAGTGAAACGAAATAGTGCCTGATTTTGAAAGATCTCTTTTTGAAGAAGACTTTGAAAGTTTCTTAGTGAATCTAGTCTGAAGGGCAATTAGGAAACCATCTGAGGTTCCTTCAAGTGTTTCACATAAAAAAGGATTTCATGATTTCATCCCATAGGATGTACGAAAGGCATATTTTTACAGTTGGGAATCGTGTGAATGATTTATGACCCATGGAATGCTCGATGCCCTGATATCAACTGCTTCTTTACACGATCCACTAAGGACATGGTTTGTATTGGATTTCATGGGCTATATAATTGTCTAGTTTAATGTGATGGATAATATGCCCTATAACAAATATTTTTGTTCATTATATAGAGTGTGATGTGATGCATTGCATTCTGATGTAAGAAGGAAGCCTAGGAAAAATAAACAAGAAAAGGATGTAGAAAGAAGTTGGACCGCATTGGACAAAAGAACTCTTAAAATCTTAATTTTCTACATAGGACTAGGGTTCTTAGAGGTGACTAAAAGTAGAAAAAAAGAAATAATTTTTTTATAAAAATAGCCAAACTGATGAATGATGATACAGTTGGATTTCCTCTCTTTCAAACTGACTTGAAAACCTAATTCTCTCTATATAAGGCTATTGTAACACCTTTAAACAAGGTAGATTTTAATTTAGACGAGTAAACATAAATCTTTCATAAAATGCATCTTAGTATCACTTCTCCATTGACTTCCATTTCATACTCCAAAATCTCCCATGAAACTCAAATCTCACTAAATCAAACTTATAATTTTTAGAATAATAGGACATCTTACAACAGTGACCCACTATCATTTTAATTAACCTACCACTTGTGCTCCCAGCTCCTAATGACCAGGCACCAGCTTAGTCTAATTAAAAATCATGCCACTTAACCCACATGTGGTTGGCTCTTTGGCTAGAGCCTTTGTTCTTTCATTCTTTTTTATATCTTTCTATCCTCCTCTTTCAACACAGTGAAAGCATTCTTATTCTCTTTTTAGGTCTTTATCATGATTTGTATCATTTACACTGTATTTTGAAGTTCTATGTAAATATGTAATCCATGTACAAAATTTGTATCATGAGTTCATGACCCACCCAAAAAACAAATATCATCCAACTATGGTTAAGCTTTTACATTGATAGCAACCTTGGTTAGATAATATGAAGGTAATGCAATGGATTTTACATTTAAAATATGCATGATTCTCAAGAAATATCCTATTTATGATATATATAGTTGATATTTGTATATTTGCCCTTACAGTTTAGGTAGCGTAAAAAATTAAGCTATTTCTGGAGTCTCTGCACTACTCCAGTTGAGAATTGAAATTTTGATGTTGTCCAAGACCATTGAGTTTTGATTCTCCTGTTTGAATTGGAAAAAACGTGGAAGTTGAAAGTTGAGATGGAAAAACATTGGAACTGTTGCAAATTTTATCGGTAGAAATGGACCTTAGCATGATGTTTGACAGGCATACATTTTCGCTTTGTTGTCTTGTTGCTAATGCCAATTTTCAGTGTCTTAGGTTATGGCACCTGATCATCAGAATGGATAGGAGAATATACATAAAAATCACACAAAATAAAATCGTATAATACACAATCATGCCTCCACCTATTTCACTGCACACTTTATTGAAAAAAAGATGGATTTAATGACGTGTGGGGAACTATATAAATAGGACAGGTTATTTACAAATTATGGTGGACATTGAATCCTTCTGATTTGTATGCCAAGTACTTATAAACTGAGCAAGCAGTTCTAACAGAGGTTGAAAATATTTCACTTGCTTGGATTGATAAAACTAGAACTTTTGTGGGTGTTTTTTTTTTTTTTTTTGGGTGGGGGGGATCATCAAGATAATTGTTAAGCTTATGCCATTACATTCACAGAGATGATGATAGTGCTTGTGATGATATCCTTTCTTGCTTGCCATTGATTGAGAAACCAGTGCTGTTGTGTATGGCTTCCTATAAACTAGTAAAGTAGCACTGTTGTCCGAATCAGTTTCCAATATAAATTGTGTTCATGTTGCAGGAATGGGAGAGACCAAAACCTGGACGGAGACCTGACATATTCCCACAGTTTAGCCCAATGAAAACGCCGTTGCCCCCTCCATTGCCAGCAGACCCTCCGGAAGAAGATGAGGAAGAGGAGGAGAAGAAAGAGGAAGAAGAGGAGGATCCAGAGAAGGAGGAAACGGAGAAGCCAGATAATCAATAGGGATAACAATGGGGTTGAAAATCTATCGTTCAATGGGTTCATGGAGATTGGAGAGTAAAGGGAGCAGCAATGCTTCTTGGTGTGAAATTTTTGTCAGGAGGCCTAACCTTGATAGTGTATATCTTTCTATCAAAGTTTGGTTAATTAGATGTTGTGTACTATTTTAGTAAGTGATGTGTTTTTATTGTTATTTTTTTGTTAGGTATGTAAGTGATGCAAGTTGGTTTTTAATACTTCCTTTTTCTTTCTTTCTTTTTTTATTTTGTTAAAGAGCTTAAGAGGGGAGTTGATTAATTTACCTTTGAAAGAAGCAGATTTTGATGGGGTTCACAACATTTTGTAACAGTGTTGTTCTTGATATATATTGGGTCCTTGACTGTATCCTTAAATATGAAAAAGGGAACGGATAGGTATAATGTGTATACAAATATATATATATATATATATATATATATATATATATATATATATATGCGCCGACGATTAGGTGCGGTTTGCGATGTGGATCGTCCGATCGCGGGTCCATTGCATCCAACGGTCGACGTGAATCGCACCCAACCGTCCGATGCGATGGACCCGTGATCGACGGCCCGTGATCGCGCACCGCATCGACCGTAAACCGCACCTAATCGGCTCCCATATATGCCGACGATTATATATATATATATATATAAACTTATAATGTAAATTGTTTTAGGACTCACAAGTCACAATTAGCCTCATTTCTCGGCCTAAAATCATTCGCATTTATTTGACAGGCATTTATTTGATAGGTATATAGTAATCATATCCCATGAATTTATGAAGAGAAATGAAACTAAAATTCATGCTGATTAAAACATTAGCATGTGAAAAAAGAACTGAAGGGTTATGAACAATATTTCTCAACAACAAAATATTGAGAGTTAAAACCAAAATCAATTTCCAGTGAGGCACATCCATACGGCTTCTACTGGACAAAATACCTGAAAAGAGTGCTGACAAAATACCTAAAATCCAATTGAGGTTTTTTTACAAAACTAATCTCTACAACCTCAATTTCTTAAGGAAAACATTAACATGCAATTGCTTTGAGTGAGAGTAGAATCATTCATCTGCTGTACACTACTGCTTTCTGGACCTCTCAAAGCTAGCAGACTACCATATATTTTGAGGACAATAGCGCACAATATGTCCCGGTTGCTGGCAGTAGTAGCAAATCCTCATGTCTGGACCATGACTCTGGCTAGGTGGTGTTATAGATGCTGAATAGACAGACCCCGATGATACAATGGTTGTAGGTGTTTGCAATCTCATCCTCTTCTCTACACCATCACGTTGACATTCCTTGTGACGCTTGACTCTAGCATCGTGAGCCTGGTATGTCCCCTCGCAGTCACACTCAACCACACGTGCTGTGTTCACCAATTCATTGTAGTTTTGATGCATGAGCACCCTGACATGGACCCTGATGGATGGCTTCAGACCATCTTCAAATAACCGGCAGCGTGCATTCTCATCGACGACCAAATCTGGAGCGAAGCGAGAGAGCATAAAAAACTGACTTTCATACTGGTCGACCATCAAGTTGTTCTGCCTCAGATTTATAAACTCACAAGCCTTCTCCCTCTGTGCTGTCGGAGGGAAGTAGCATTTGTAAAAAGAGCTTCACAAATTCTGCCCAGGTCAGAGTCTCCATAGCATCACCAAGACTCCCCTTGGTGATCCTCCACCATAGGTCTGCCTCTCCACGGAGTTGAAATGTCGCCAGGTTGATCCTTTGGCGATCAGGGCACTTCATGATATTAAACAGATTCTCCATGTGAGTGATCCAATATTCAAACTCCATGCAGTCACCTGTGCCGTTGAATTCATCGGGGTGCAAATCAAGAAATAAAAAAATCCAATCCCCCGACCCCCGGGGTATGAGAGGGAGTCTCTTCTCGAATAATGCCAGGTTCAATGGTGACTGCCTCTGGTTGTGGGGCTTGTTGCTGCATCTGTTGAATTTGTTGCTGCATCTGTTGCATCTGTTCTTGCATATGGGAGAACATGGTAGTCAGGTTCTGAAGTGACTGCTTCATATCAGTGATGGTAGGATCTTGCACAGTTGGGGGATCTGACATTGCAGGATCCTCAGGTGGGATGTTCGCAAGCCGACGTGAAGTGCAGAGCGCAGAGCGCTGATGTGGCACGCTTAGGTGGCATGGTCAGATCCTACACAAGATATTATAGATTAGAAGAAAAAAAAATCTTACTCTATAGACACAAACGCTATCCTAGGCTCTAACAAAATGTTTATCTGATACCACTCTATAGTAGTGCCCTTGAAATAACTAAAACAATGAATGGGCATTAACCTGACCATTATGAATATCCAAAGGCCAAAAATCATCTATACAACTAATAAAAATGGAACATTAGTATAATGATGATACATAACCTAAAATGAATAATTATAATTAAGCTCTAAAACAAGCTCAAAGCCCCAAATGGCTTTACAAGAATCTTACTCTATAGACACAAACGCTATCCTAGGCTCTAACAAAATGTTTATCTGATACCACTCTATAGTAGTCCCCTTGAAATAACTAAAACAATGAATGGACATTAACCTGGCCATTATGAATATCTAAAGGCCAAAAATCATCTATACAACTAATAAAAATGGAACATTAGTATAATGATGATACATAACCTAAAATGAATCATTATAATTAAGCTCTAAAAACAAGCTCAAAGCCCCAAATGGCTTTACAAGAATCAGAGTGGGATGCAAAACGTAAATACTAACATCATCCAATCCCATCCAACTATCTTGGAATTTTCAACTCCAATACTAAAGCAAACGCATAAAATAAATCTAGCAAACATCCCATTGTGATCGATGAAACAGTGCTACCTCAAAAAAAAAAAAAAAAAAACATGGACAATTCAATATCGCAACACATCTCACAATCTCCAAAATCTGGTATAAAACATCAATCAATGGAAGTGAATTGAGTCATAAGTTCAACAAATGAACCCAATGATCAATGTCTCATATGAAAATCACTATAAAAAAGCATGAGCACGCATGGCAGCTTAGCAGGGGACGGGGGTTATCAAAGATGCCCTAAAAGTCTCTGAATTCTAACAATAACATATTGGTCCTCACAATAATGTGATCTCAACAAAGTTCTAACTACAAGAATCATTTTCAATTCAATCAATTGTGTCAGGCCAGGCTATAATCTGCCATAATCACCCAGATCAAGAATCTATAAAACACTGATGGGTCAGCATTGTAGTCACTACCTCCTCTACCAATTTCCAATTCCTGTCCTCTTTCTCCATGTGTTTTTTAACAGTTTGAGTTTGATGTATTTCCCTTTGGGCATTCCCCCTTTGAATGAAGTTCAGGCTGAATGCCTAACATTTCCGTAAAAAAAAAAAAAAATTTGTACTCACTACAAGAACATCAAACACTAGATGCCCCTATTTGCTATGGAATTCCACCGGAGGAGGAATTCACAGCTATACAATGGCCATTGTCAATTGAAGAAATATAACGTTGCAGCTCGTGTTAGGGAACGGATTTGCGGAAGCCATCAATAAATCACGAGATCGAACACAAGAACGGAACACCATCACATGAAGAACACAAAAAATATGTGGTTCGGCCTAGGCTTACATCCACATGGTGAAAACAGATAATCAACTATAATAGTTGGCATAATCCCAACAGCTCGATCGCCTCAATATCATAAAAAATTGTCCTTTTTATCTAGTTTCTCACTTTTTGATATATTTGTGCATTGTACCACACCAACATCATAAAAATTTATACTTTTTTCCTTAGTATTAAA
>CM060870.1:3567481-3582854 GCA_030737845.1 Acorus calamus | reverse complement strand
GGGTTATATGGATTTTTCCCTTGTTATAAATTAAAATACATCATATATTCTTTCCTCAAAAGCCACTGATTTTGGATAGGTTTTTTATTTTCAAGTTCTTATAAATCATAGGATTTAGTGATCGACCATTCACTTCTTCATGTTTTGATTTTAGTCCCCACATTTAAAGGATATATTCCTTTTTTGTCCCTCCCAGAGATAAAAAAAACCAAATAATTTAGGGATAGGTCCCTCCCAGGGACTAAAAAGAATATATATTTTAAATATAAACTAAAACTAAAATATGAAGAAGTAAGGGATTGATCATTAAATCATATGGTTTATAGGGACTTCAAAAAAAAACCCTTTTGGATAAGCTTTGTATGACATACAACATGGCACACCACTCTCCGTGACGTGTACATGCATGCTTTGTAAAAATTCAAATCTCAAACTGCACAGATTTCTCATTCTAAACGACAACAACAAACTTCACAGCATTGGATATACGTATACAAAGATTCATATATATAACTATATATGTTGGAAGAAACTATAAACTATAATACCATCATCATTTCTAAGAAAATCTGAGAACACGTGTGTGTATGTATATGCACATAGATATATGCTATATATAATACAAGCGTTACTGCATTGAAAATGAACAGCTTCACATCTCCCACTACAGCTTGAACCATATCAATTCTGCAACTTCTTCTTTCACTAGCTCCTCTCATACATAACAAGAATCAATCAAACATGTACTTGCATCAGTTGTGAGTCGGTGTTCTATTCCTCACCGGCAGGTAATCCATGCCCACCAAGTCGGCCGTGGTGTGCCTATCCTCATGAGTTTTCGACGAATCGACATCGACATTAACATTGCTCCTCTTAGACCTCCCCATCACGCGAGTTATAGTACTGTTGAATCCATATTCACTCACTTCTCTTATTGGTCGTCCTGAAAACAAAACAAAAACAAGATTGATGAACAATGATGATCGCGTATGAAAACATTGAAAGAAGTAAACAATTACGTACCTTGAGCACTTATGACCATGCAAAAGAAGAGAAGCACGAGTGAGAGAAGCAAACACATGCATCGCATTTGCAACCCTAGCATTGTTAATAAGTATAACAATGTGAATTGTTTGTTCACCTTCACTTTATCTATAAGCTAGCTAGCTAGCTAGCCTTATATAAGGGGGAGTGAGAGAGTCTTAGCTAGCTAGCCTTATATAAGGGGGAGTGAGAGAATCTACACCATTGAATTGTATCGATTTTTGAAGGTTTTATCCAATATAGCTAGTCCAATTTTCGATTTCTCACTATTGCATCAATATCGGTTAAAATTTTTCAATCAGAGCAACCACATTGCACGACCCAAGTTGAGACACGAAGGGAAATGCACAGCCAAAGGTGGAGATCGATGTTAGAGAGTTGGGGAACAACGGTTTAAAGGGCGAGGGTGACCCCCCCGACACGAAGTGAAACCACCTAACCGGAGACGGACTTGTAGCCATAGGTGTGAGAAGGGGAAGCTTTGGTGGGGCTCTGTTGTCCCAACAGCCCCCCACAAACATGAATTGGGCATTTTGTTCCAAGGACTATGATCCAAACAATGACATGAAGCCTTTGGTATTCTTCTTGCCATTTTGTGTAGGCCGTACAAATTCATCTTGAAATATCTGATCATGTTTGGCTAGGAGGTTATGGAACCACTAAATAATTCTAAGGTTGGCATTTTGCCTTGGTTGTTTTGGCTTCCTTGTTTTTCAATGGACAATTGTCTTGTGATATCAAGTTGGTATTTAGGGTTTGCATGCAATTGGATCATGTATGACGAGTAGTGTGTGATCACACGTTAAAAACATTGTATTCAATGTTTAAAACGTGGAAAACTCAGGTCCACCAAAATAAATAAGAATAACATATAAGAAAATATATAATAAAAAAATCAAAATTTATTATGATGATAGAATAATTTTTTTAGGTCGTATGAATAACTAAAATTTTATCATCATCATCTATCAAATTAATTTATGCTTGAAATGAGCTCCAATGCAAAAAATGTATCATCAAATTAAAGTATATATAAGCCAATTTAGAAAAAAAAATTACGAACCATATACTTTTTTCATCAAATTTTCAGTAAGTTTGTCAAGAAAGATAGCAGGAGATAGAAGAACCGATTTGGGAGTAATTTTATTATTATTAATCTTAAGACTTTATCTTTATTCTTGGCTAATCGGGTATTAGATAAGTTACTGAGGTGTGGCACATTTTTTTTCTTTCTTCTGATTGACTAACCCTTTGTAATTAATAATGATTCTGATGCAAGATCGATCAATTCATTGGATCCAAATTTTTTAAAACATAGCTAATATTAGCTTAGATAGTCTACTTAATTTACCCATTTGGTAAAAAAGAATAGGAAGAAATAAAATGAGACTTATCTATTATACCAATTTGGTTTACTATGATATACCTGAATAGCTATTCACTTATGCATCCCCCCCCCCCCCCCCCCCCCCCCCCCCCCCCCCCCCCCCCCCCCCCCCCCCCCCCAATTAGGTCAGGTAATTCTTTCAGTCTCAGTTGGGGGGTCTGTGTCGTATGGACAATATTTGGGCCACGTATAATGTTGGAGGGACATCTGTGAGTTCCTGTGTTCTTTTGAATTTGCACCCCACAATTGTCTTGATATATAATTATATTAATATATTACAAATATATAAGCCACCCAATCAAGGAGAGTGGGAGTTTGTCTTGGTTAAGATCATCTGTTTAAAATGCTACACCACTGATTTTATAAGGTGTTGCCTCTCTCCCTACACAAAAAATGTGTTTTTGGATAGAATGCTATTTAATCTCAACATTAGAGGCCCTTGATATAATTATGATATTTAATGGGGTTGGAGTGCAACATCTTAAATGTGGAAAATTTGCAACTATTAAATTGTGGGAAGCACATGATTCAATCACATCACACATAAAATAACAAGAAGAAAATAAGACAGGGGGATACAATACATATGGTCTGATAAAATTGTCTAAGCCCATGGGGAGAGCCAGAGATCTTTTTTCTTCATTCATGCACTTAATAAACCAAAATGATATATCTGTATAATACACACATTCACATGCTCACACACACATATATTCTGTATACTGTCGCCACATCATTAATATTGCAGTGTATGAAATCAGCTAACAAAATATATATTTTATTATTTTAATATATATTTTATTATGAAAACTATAAATATATGTGCATCAATTCATATAAATATGTATTTTTTTTGAAGAATGCATGTATTTAAAAAAGAAAAAAAATACATATATCTCCTTGAAAATTTTCTAATATCCATATCCCTTCTTGTTTATTCCGAAAATCCATATAACCCCACAAAAGTTTTCCTGGTTAAGTAAAAAAAATTTGAGTTAAATTACAGTTAATTTAAGAAGAATATTAATGAAATATCCCGTTATTTAATGTCATCCTAAAAAATATATTCATATAACCCCCTGAAAGATTGCGAATGTACGTATCGATCCAACATTTTTTTTAATATTCATATATAACCCCAGAAATCAAGTGCTTAATTCACATTAGTGCTACCCAATTAAAAATTATGTGTTTAACCTAACAATATATAATAATTTATTCTTATCATATTGAAGAAGAAACACAATAATGTATTTTTTTATGGATGACATTTTGGTCATTGAGAAAAAATATATTTATTTTTTCTTAAATCTTATGAGGTTATTTGAAAAAAGCGCATTTACAACACTTTTAGATGGATAAAATATACCCAATACTATATTCTTTAAAATTTGTCAAAAAATTAATTCAGGGACTTAAATATTTATCCATGAAAAAATATAAATATAGGGATATTCAGAAAAATGAGAGATCAATATGGATATTTGTAAATTTTAAAGGGGTTATATGTATTTTCTACTTAGGTGTGGGAGAAAGTAATGAGGGTAAAAAAAATTATGTGTAGTTAGCAACAACCCAATGTTAAAGTGTTAATGGCAGGTGGGTATATCAATATAACCCAAACAATAAAAAATTATATGGATATTTTTTAAACTTTGAAGAGATTATGTGTATTTTTCTTTTTTTAAAATAAAATGTTGCACCTGACGTAAATAAACTTTGAAGAGAAACTTTCAATTCGAGACAAAAACTCGACAGGGAAAACTCTGACAGGGAAAACATATATAGATATAGTTCTGATACAACTATTAAACATACGCTTATCCATAAAGCCAACCCCAACTAATCCAGTGACATACTGGCACAACAGTTATGCACGAGGAAACTGAGTTCTAGTAAACCATTTAGATGTGGTTCTATTTTTTAATAAAGTAGAAAATGCAAATGTGTTTTTAAATATTTTTTAGAAAACAGATTTAATAAAAATATATGTATGATTTTTAGTACAAAAAAATTATTTTTTTTAAAATGTAGAAAATACGTTTTTTAGAAATTGAAATTATCTAAGCTATTTTATTCAAAATCTTATTTTTGAAACGTGTTTTTAAACGCTAACAAATTTAATTCCACGCTTCTTCAAGGTTCTCTAGGGGCCATTTTGAGCCCTCATTTGCTTGATTTTTGTTTTTTCTGAAATCTAAATTAAATGTATTTTCACAATGTTCTAAAAAAATATGTTTAATTAAAAATTGTTAGTTTTTAATAAAAAAGAATACTTTATAAAAACAAAGAACATAAGGTTCTTGAAATAAAATTTTATTAGGTTAATTTAATTTTTCATACTTTTTCAAAAAGGTTTCCATAGATGGTGATTTACATGTGCACATGAGACTATGCTAGTAAATAGTAATAGATGGTGGGTTTTTTTTTTTATAGATATTGACTTGTGTTTATACTTAAAAATCAGTGACATCACATATTATAGATTAGTTATATTAATAAGTCTATTATGATCTAGATATATATGAACCCTTCGGATGACAGAACCCACCATGAAATGATGAAAAAGTAATATCAAATGCAACCACCAGACATGAATCATATATTGGTGTGCCATAAACGTGATATTTGTCATGTCAGTGTTACATTAACATGAATCATTTTGACGTATATGGCTGCTTTTTCAGTCATTTAATTAATCAAAAAATTTAGTCGATCATTTTATGTTACTTGTAATGGATTATAAAATCATTAACTTATAATGACAAATTACTACCTGAATTAGAGAGGTTTAGATCAATATGGGTCTAAAATATCAGTGTATGTGGATCAAAGTTTACTAGAATCGATTCATAAAACTCTTCCACCCACATTACTCGTGGGAGTATCTCGTGGAATTGTAGAGGATACTGGGGATTACAATGTTATGAGAAAATATGGCGGATCTATTCCTGCCCCGATGGCAAGGTGAGACGAGATGACGCGTATCTTTGTGTCTAGAGGGCAGGTGTAAATCACATGACGATTTTCATGTTGGATATTTGGGTTACACGTGACGGTATAAGATTGAGTGTAAATTTTTTTATCCCTATAAAATTGTAGACAAGACTATAAGAACTAGGTCTAGGGTCTAGACGTAAGTGGAGATGTGTAAGTGGGGATGCCACATTAGGTACAGCGAGCAGCTGCCCCCACTCAACTATTTTAGAACCAGTGTGGTTTTGTAAAAGATTGATCAATTTAATTTATTACTCATCATATGTTAACAGGTAGTTTGAATTGTTGATCAAATTGTTTAATATTGATATTTACGAGAGATGCATGATATTTCATTTCACGCATTCAATATTATGTTTGGCTTGCTATTAATTTATTCGAATGTAAAGAGTTTATATTGGAATAATAGAGAATTAAATAAATTTTTTAATTATATTCTCTTTGTCCATGTAGATAATTTTGTCTTTTACACTTGTATTCTCTCTCGATCGAGATATACATTTCTATTTCATTGTCTCAACCGCTCTCTTGGCCGAGGGCCCCTAATTTTTAATATATATTTTTTCTGTATCTGTGCAAACCACACAAATTTTTATTATCCTTACAGACTATATCACTTTTCAAAAATCTAGTTTTCCCCCTCCTCAAAACCCACACCTAATATCATCACCACTTCTTTTTCTTCTTTCTCAAATCACCCGCCACTACCCCAAATCTACCGAAGCCCCCTTCCACATCCCAACAGTCAAGTGCCCCCTTCTACATCTCGATCATCGTCACCATCAGATATAAAACATAAACTATTGACTAAAAACAGAACCTATCAATTCAAAAAAATACCCACGTTATGTATCCAATTACAAATACCACAGCTTTTGTTTCACCCATATCATGTTAGCTAGCTTAGCCTAGCTAGATGACATGATGCACACCATCCAACAACATCATCACGAGACAGCCACCTCATGAGTGGGGGGGTGGCTCCGGACATGTAAAATGAAACCCGTGCACGTGAAACGGTGTGAGAGAGGGCACCACCGAGCGTGAGTTGATTGGCCATCTGTGGATGTTTTTCCGGATCATCAGATGGGTTTTGAGTGTGACCCATCCATCATTCATGCATGTCTTCCTCCGAGAAAGGTGTAGAGAGAGGGGTGGGGTCCCTCTGCCATGGCGCGTGACATTCGAAAGCTGTGTGTTGTGTATGTCGTTGACATTTAGCGACATCAGAAGCCGAATAGTACCGACTCCATCTGGTCTCAAATGATGCTTTATGTTTTGAAATTTTTTTTGTTTCAAGTCCCGTAAACTATAAGATTTAGCGATCGATCTCTCACTTCTTCATATTTAAGTTTTAATCCCTATATTTAAATAATAATTTAGGAATTGGTCCATCTCAAGGACTAAAAAACAAACTAAATAATTTAAGAATAGGTCCCTTTCAGGGACTAAAAAGGAACATATGATTTAAATGTAAGGACTAAAACCTAAATATGAATAAGTGAGGGATCAATAGCTAAATCCTATAGTTTACGGAGACTTAAAACTAAAATCCCTTGTGTTTTTTGTCTATCAAGTGTGTGTATATAATGCAAGGGTTTTTTATATTTTAGTCCCTGTAAACTATATGATTTAATGATCAAACATTTACTCTTTTATATTTCAGTTTAAGTTTCTAGATTTAAAATGTATGTTTCTTATTAGTCCTTAGGAAAGACTTATAATTAAATTATTTGATTTAAATCTGGAGACTTAAACCGAAATATGAAGAAGTGAATGATCGATCATTAAATTATATAGTTTATGGGGACTTAAAAATAAAAAAACCCATGATGCAAACATGTGTTTGTCTCATTTAATTTCTTGTCTCATAGCCAGCATGTTCGTTTTCTTGATGGGTAATGCGTTTAATGGGATGTTAATAAGTGTGAATGGGTCTCTAATCTCAGTTAAGATTTTATTTTTATTTTTATACAAAGACTCTAGAGGAGCTACAAGTTCCACGCACTATACTAACAAGAAAAGAGATGATCATGCACCTCTAAGAAAAGGTGGTGTGTCCCCTACCAAGCGAGCAAGCTTCATAGGACTAATTAATCTCAAGTAAGTTTTTGGATATTCATATTTTCATCTAAGGAATCATTTGGATTGGTCAAGTAATCCTGGGCAAGATCTACACCATTGTTTCACCGATGATAAGAAAAAAAATTAAATTCTTCAACGCAAAATCCACCCCATCATGATTGATCCAAATGGTACCTAAATTTCTGATTCAAAGATAAAAATGAGTATCTATTCAGAATAACATACAGGCATATCATATGAATATTACATTATTTTATATATTTATTTTAAATAATTTTATTTCATATGTGCAAAAGATATATTAAAAAAAATTATATTATAAATATGCTTTTTTGAATAATACATATTATAATTTATATTAATATAATAAATGAGAATTCAAATATTTCATTTGAATCTAGATTAGGATTTGATGATATTCATCAGACATTCATATACGGATATGGAATACGGAATCAGATACGAGCATGTCCACTAGACATGATACACTGTTCATCCAATCTCAATTTTGATGGTGATGTCAGAGATGGTTATTTGCAAACCATGCGTAGCCACACACACATTAGCCAGTCTTTCATAGACCCAAACACTTCCCCATCAATGACCTTTCCCAATTGTTCTTTTTCCAAATCAGCAACCTCATTATAAAATCTTGGCTCTCTGATCTCTTTCAAAGGGTCAAGCCAACGTCCTGTATCTCACATAAGATGCCTCTGATGTGCCTTGCACAATTAACATGCATGAATCAAACTGTACACTCCGATGGACACATATATATTTCATATGTTTTAGGTCCACAATATCTGAAGAAGATCCTATATAGAGAGAGCTGACTCAACTACAGATTTCTTACATATACGAATTCCTCTTTGTGACATCTCTTCTTCTCTTGGTGCCAACAATATGTACAAGGTCCTCTTGATGGTTTTGTTCTTCATTATCATGACTCAAGGTAATTAAATCATGTGACACAAGGACTTGGAGTTTATTTTATATATTGATCTTTCTTATTTGGATTTTTTTTTGTTGTTGGAGAGAGAAATGTAGTAGATGAAGCTCGACTCGATGAGAAAGAGAAGACAATCATAAACACTAATGATCGAACCGATGATGAAAAGAAAGGCGGTGATGCGTCTGAATTAGAAGCCATGGATTACATGCCTGTGAGAGGAAGAATGCCCATACACAACTGAATTACCATGAAATGCTGGGGAAAAATACATCCAATACTAATCACTTGAAAACTTTTATGCTGCAACAATGTGGCTGTAGTTGTATGTTCTTCCAATGTTGTCATTCAAAGCAGTTGCATCAAAGCATGGTAGAGAAGTATTTTATTGGAGTTGCATATGCAGAACTTGGATTTGGTTGAGAATTTTTTCAAGTATGCAAGATCAAGAAAGCATGAGTTGTTTTTTTTTCCGAAAATGGTGGAAGTTGCCACCACTAGCTATTTCATTAACTGAATTCGCAATGCAAATATGAAAGTGGTGAGAGAAGCGAGAGACGAAAAAAGAAAAATTCAAAAAGAAAAAAGGAAAAAAACTAGGGGGTTAGAACTATCTAACTAGGGAGAAGACAAGTCATGTACAACGCCACTCCTCAATCACAAAATAAGTGATTATGATTGAAGTGTCAAGTAATGAAGTTCTAAATTCTAATAAAGTGTGTCCGTACGTATAGTCAATATATGAAATCTTAATGTCATACTCTACAATGTGAGTATAACATTCACATTTTTATGTAAATCTTATCGTGAATAATTTTTTCCATCCTTTTATAAAATTTCAAAAATAATCACATTTCTTTTCAAAGATGAATAGATATATTTCCTAACTAATTATCACAATATGTCTTCAAATTAATTATTAAATGGATCACCAGAAAGACACGGATGGTTATTATTTGATTTTAATAGATTTTAGATATAATCAATATTATAAAAATAAAAAAATAAAACAATCTTTGGGGTTGTTTGGGGTTTGGGGGGGGGGGGGGGGGGGAGGGGAGGGGTTGTTTGAAGGTAAAGTCAAAAGCTGTAAATCTATTTTCAAATGCTTAGAATGACTAAACTTTTCAATTATAAATGACATTACAAAACAACATTTCACAAAATAAAAGTATATTCATTGGGGATCAAGTTAAAAAAAAAAGAAAACAAATCATGCTTTCAAATGCACCCTTTACCCCTCATCTGAATAACAATATATATTATTTTAAAATAAATAATTATTCCAATATAAATAATGAATAAAACATTTTTTTGTTTGATTATGTTTTTAGTTATTCTTGTTAAGATATGTAATAAGTATTGTTTATTATTTTACCATATATAAGCTATGGATAATACGTAAATAAAATATGCATAAGGTACTAGCATAATAGATTAGTTGAATTCTAATGATGACTTACAGTACTAGTACCAATTTATTATTTCTTATTCTAACATACCTACACCCATTATATGTAACGTATCCTTAAAATTTCTACCGACGTTTTTCAACGACCGAGTTAATTAAGTTCAACACGCGATGGACAATTTAATGATCTAATACGATCGTAACTATCTGATGTTATCACCTTGCGATGTAAAATTTATTTGAAGTTTAAAAAAAATGTTAGAATTTAATTAATTTTAATTTTATAATATGACATAATATCTCAGATAGAATGACTGACATGATCGCGTTGGATCATCAAATTATCGGATGTTAACCGCGGTTCCATTTTCCATGCAATGGTGCTGCCAGTTGTATGATCGAATGCTACACGATCGATGCAGCCCTTAGAAACCCCCATTGTCGGGGCACATCAAAATCTAATTAGATTTCGATACCATTACGATACGCAAACCACTAAAACAAAAAACTTTAGACAGAGTCGAAAGAATTGCTTCACCGATCAAATCTTCCTCTTCTATCATCACCAACCGAGAAACCAATGACAATCAAAGAAAGATCCGCCAACAAAATGATTCCCAAACCCGTCCTCTCCCATTCATATCTTCTCCCACCGTCAATGGGTGGCCGCGGTGGCTCATCGAGAATGCCCCGTTGGAGACTCTCTCCGGGTTGGTGCCGAAGAGCGCAGGGTCTTAGGACATGATTCACAAGTTTTTTTTTGCTTGTTTGTTTGTTTAATCTGAATTTCCTCTGTTTTTTTGGGTGCCTTCTGTTTTGCTGATATGGTGTTTGTTAGAATGACATATTCACTTATGAATGTTTCCTCTGCTTTAGTGATCAGTTGACTATACCTCCTGGTATGTGATTTCTGTTTTTGGGTACGACCTCGTTTGGAACCTGGACCAAATCTGAAAAAAAAAAAAATTGGTTTAAAACATTTTTTGGGTTTTTTTTTTTTTTTGGGGGGGGGGGGGGGGGGGGGGGGGGGGGGATTAAAGCTTTTGGATAATGAATTATTTCGCAGGTAAAAACATGTCAAAATCAATTTTTTCAGAGGATGGAAAATGAGCTTCTAAAAAATAAAAATGATTTTTTTATTAATTTTCGTTAAGATGTGTTTCTGACAGTCCATTATAAAAGTGGCATTGGCTGCACAAGGAGGAGGTTTGAGCTTACAATCTCAACTGCAGGGCTTGGGATGTGAATGACCTGTTCCTTATTCTTATTATTATTTTTTGTGTGTGTTGGATCCTTGCAATATATTTTGGAAAATGAAATGTCCAGTCCTGTCTGCAGTCCCCCAACTGTTTGATTTCTTATAAAATATATGCTCGCCTAATAAAGTACATATACTATGAAAATTGAAATATTTACCTATATTATCTAGTACATATTTTTTCTCTAAAATAATAAAGTTTTATGGAGCTTATATTTCACTATTGGATTATATACACTAGTGGAATGTAGAGTCGATTGGGGGACCACATCTAGATTGCAGATGTGGCTACAAAAGGGAATGAGTGTATCAACAGCCATATACTCTTGCAACAGTCATATACTCTTCGTGTATACAGGTTTACTTGTAAATCATGTTTCGTGGATGCAATAGTTGATGCCTGTATATATTATTTTCTTTTTTATGCTGAAATGTCATCACTTTCTAGATTGTAGAGGTTATAATACTTAAAAAAGAAATTAAGGTAGTGAGTTTCTTTCTATCTGTTTATTTAAATGATTTTCAAGTAGTATAAGTAACAAAATATACCAGAAGAATTTGTCTGTGGCATGCTGATTTCTGTTGGGTTCCTCTGCCATACTAAATCTCATTATTTCTATGATCTAATATTGCATTATTATGTGTAGTGATGTAGGTTCCTGATTATGCAAATAATCAAATTTGACAAAGAATGTTGGGTGTTCGATTCTATATGATTGAACTATCATTCTCATACCAATCAGCGACACTAATCTTCGCATTACTGAGAGCTGGTTACTAATTTTCATCATATACTAAATCATATATGTCCATGAAAGCAAATGAGAAAAAAAAGGTTTCTTTAGAAATAGTTGGGGCAGCTTTCAGAGTTGACTCTTCCCGTTTTTGCTTACTTAGGCCATCTCCAACCTTTACTCAAACTTATATCCAAATTTAACTTAAAATTTGAGTAGAAGTTTGATTTGATATGATGCGTTTCCAATCATCACTTTTTGTTTTACTCAAATCTTTTAAAAATTTCACATTTTCTTCTAATTATTTCCTATAAACATTTTCAAAGTATTTTCTCCAAACTTTTTTACTACTTGATTTTTCTTTCATTCAAAATATTTAAATTTAAAAATTATTATCATCCAATTTTATTAAAAAATGTAAAAGTACTATTTTTTTTACTTGAGTAAAAATAAGAAGTTAAAAAACAAATATGAAGACTTAAAAATGAAGACTACTTTTTTTTTTTGGATTTCAAAAGATGGTGAAAATTTTGGAGAGTGGGAAAACATCTAATATAATTAAATTAAAGGTGGAGTTGAAGGGAAAAAATGTCACATTGGAAGAAAATGTGGAGATAAAGGAAGAAAAAGAGATGTTAAAAATTTGGGTAAAGATTTGAGTCTCCCTTGATTTGAGTAAAAATTTGAGTAAAAACTTGATTTGGTATTGGTATGGGTAAATGGTTGGAGAAGGTTTTGGGTGATTTTTACTCAAATTTAAGTTTGAGTAAATGTTTGGATATTGATTGGAGATGCTCTTAGCTCATTGGATTTCATGACAAACTGCTTAGTATCACAATTTCAAAGCAAATAATCATCAGGTATTGCATGTTATGTCATCGGGAGAAGAGTTTAGATGCAATGACCAACAGTGGAGGAAGTACTTCCTCTGATGCAAAGCCGATGAGGGTTCATTGCAGCCCAGCTCCATCCCAATCACCTGTCAAGTCCATTGAACACTCTCCAATACCTTTTGTGAAGACTCAAGTTTGAATGATGTTGCACACATTGAGAGCACAGAAGGCCCAAACTTGAAAAAAGGTCTGCTTCGACAGTTGATTTTTGTAGATTGGTTGGCGAGAAGATGTCTATGGGTTTGATTTGTGAGACCGACACTAGTACGAGGTTAGTTATTATGTTGTTGGATCAATGATGTTATTACTTGTTTGTCAAATTTTCTTGCTGAATTACATTTCTTTGATATAAAGTAATAATTAGCCCAAGCAGTTGGTTATTCTTTTGCCTACAAAAGGAATCAACATATAATTGAAGTAAGAAGAACTAGCAAGTTTTCATTGTATTAACATGTATATGAGGTTAAACCATTTGTTCTGTCTACATCCAGCGTACATAGATTTAATCCACATTCATTGATCTTATTCAGAGATGGAACAAAGTAGAAATCATGTTTATCCATGGTGTGATAGAATCAGTGTATACATCAAGTGACAGTATATGTTTTTTTTGTTGTGTGTGTTGGGGGTGGTGGTGTTAAAACTAGATCATCATTTATTTAATTTAGGGGCTGTCGCAGTCATGACTCCACACTGTTAAATATATGGAGGTCTATGTGAAGTCTTATTTGGTGCTTGAGAACTAGTGGTACATATTATGTTGGTTGGAAAAAAAGGTCATAAAAGTATGGATGAATGCCCTTTTCGTAAATTGATGTATTGCCCAACAATGTTTGCCACATGAAAAGAGATCATCATACTGTTGCAAAAAAAGATTTTCTTGCCAGTTCCCAATCTACCACTTTATCCCAACTTACAATAATTCATTCAAGATGTGTCCAAACTTGATTTATGACTGACCGAACAACTTCTGGTCCATTGAACACTCACCTTTAACACACAGCATTGAATCAAATTGACTGGCCACTTCATATTTTTTAAGGGTGAGTGGCTAGAACCTAAGACCTCTAGCACATCATAATGCAAAAAAAAACATTGGTTGTACAATACTTGAGTCTCATTTCTCACTCCATCATTTATATGCATTCATTGAAAAGGTACATGAATCAATTAACTTTTCAAATGAATGCATATAGCTTTTGCTAAGATATATATACCTAAAAGTAGGTTTGGTTAGAACATGATCCATAGAATACCATTGAGATCCATCTCCTACTGCGGTTATGTTCTTATTAGTTGGTCTTGAGCAAAGCGTATCAAAAGCAAGTTATATGATCATATTGCACTTAAATTTGGCATCCAAAGTTTTCTTTTCCTAAATTAGTTTGATTAAATGTAAACTATTTTCTTTTATTTTGTTTTTTTGGTTGATGCTATTGGTAGGTATTTCAATCTCATCGTCTACTAGGGTTATTCCATTAGCGTGCCAATCTATATATACGATTATAATACAACTGCATCAACCAATTAAACAACATCTTCGTAGATTGGTAAAGGTATTCCCCTTGGGAAGGGTCATGAGAAATTTTGAATTCATTGGAGAAATTTTGATCAAAAAAAAAAAAAAACATTTACCTGCTAAAAAAAAGATTCATCAGCCTAGCACCCACCAGGGGATCAAGATCAAACCCACGGGGCACCAATCTTTTTTTATAAGAAAACTTTACTTTGGTTAGTGTCAAGTGAACAATCCAAAGAGGGCTAAATTCAAAGCCTATAAATGTATATTTGATGAAGGAAAAAAAAGGTATATTGGGTTCCAATACAATTAATTGTTTGCAAATCACACTAGGGTACTAAAAAATTTCTCACATGGATTTAAAACTTGGGAAAGTTTCCCCCATGTTTATTTTTCTTTATTTTTTGAAATCACAAGTGATCAAAGTCCAACCAAAAAGAAAAACATATGAACATACCTCATAATCAAGGGTGACTCACTAGACATTAAAAACAGAGTTTGTGATGCTTTTGTTTTTTTATCTCACACACAAAAACACACACCACACATAACAGAGAGAGAGACAAACCATGTTATAGAAAAACCATTCATTCTCCATATATATCAAGCATAGCGGATGTCAGTGAACTTGCTCTTGATCCACTTGAGCCCAGTCTTCATGGAGCTCTTGAGCTTCCCTCCTTGGTGAGCCCGTTGTACAAGGCGACGCGCTTCTTCCGCTTGAGCTCTGGGTCGCTGGAGGTGGCGAACCGGTCGTCCTTCCCGGCCGGACCATTGAAGCTGTAAGAGTTTGCCCGGTCCTCAAGTCGAAACCGGAATAAGCCAATGAGTACTCAGGGTAGGACCTACTCTTCTCCATATGAAGGAGAGACAGAACACACAGAATTAAGTTTCTATGCAGGTTGTATTGGATGGACAAGAATAAGAGGCTGGATAGCTAGAGAGATAATTAAGGTTGTGGTGTGGGAAATGATGGAGAGGATACTAAATTGAGTGGGGGCAATGTTGTAGTGGGGAAATGATGGGAAGGTGGTAATTTGAGTGGGGCATGCATGCATTGAGTGGGAAGGGGGAGGGCCCATGCATGTGTAGTGGT